>VZSZ01000110.1:230810-299381 GCA_013398815.1 Ibidorhyncha struthersii | reverse complement strand
TTTTTTTTTTTTTTCCAATGCTTCAGAGACCTGCCAGGAGGATCAAAAAGCTGGGCTTTCTCTTGGCTGTTTCCAGTTCAACTTGGACCACTGAAACCAGAGAGTTGGAAGGGGAGGAGTGGGGAAGGAGGGACTGTGCGCTTCAGCTGAGCCCGTGTTGGCAGAAGCAGCCCCAGCACAGAGGTTTCTGCTGTCCAGTACAACTCAGACTTTCTGAGGCACTTGCAGTGACTTTGATGAGCGCCACAGTCAATTCGCACTTCTGGTCCGAGGTCTTTGCTGCCACCGATAAATGCTGTGCTTAGTACCGGCAGCGAACGTGCCTTACACTAACCATTCTCACCTTTGCCAGGAGATCTGTTAAATTGTACAGGAGCAGTTATTACATTGACCAAATGGGGCCTATACACTCAAACTAAACGTTGGGAGGGGACAGCGGCTCAGCGTGTTGCGGAGGAACCGTACCTACGGGTGGGCAGAGAGAGCTTACCCTGCTGTTTTGAAACAAGTTAGTTTTCCCCCTTACTAGTTCGCAAAGCTTAGAAGTGTCAGTTAAAACCGTAACAAAATACGGTGTTGTGCATGCAAAAGCTAAGGGGATTTGCATGAAGGCTTGTTGCAGCCTGGGTACAGTTTGCACGGCCTTTACTTTTAAAGCTACCTTGGTGGCTCAGGTGTTCTAGTGGAGAGGACATTATCTGGGGCTGGGACACTGACTTAATTCTTCAGCTTCCCTCATCAGTTCCTTGCTTTGATGTGGGCATCTCTGGAGTCGGGGTAAATCCCATAAGGTCTGGCTTTGCCGCAAAATTTTGGTAACTAACTTGCAAAAAACATGAATCTGAGCCTTAGTATCTCTGTACATCACCTTCCCAAATGTAGTAGGGAGAAGTGTCACCTCGTCATTTTACAGCTATAGTAGGGGAGGCTGAGAAGCACTCGGATGCTGTGGTGACAGAACTGATACGCAACAAGCTGCAAGGCTTATGCAGAAACTATATGTGGCCTATACGTGGCCCTGACACGGAGCTTGGACCTCTCGGTGACGGTGTTCTCTGAGTTTCTGATTCAGAAACAATTTCCGTACCTCCAGATAAATCACGTCCCCAGAGGAAGAAAATTTAGGGATGTTGAATACAAAGAAATCTGATGTGTCCTGTGCAAATGCTGTTTAGGTGTTCCATGTCCACCTGAGTGGCTAAGGGGGGGTTAAATTCAAGTCTCTCTTTGGTGGACGGGGCACAATTTAAAGTCAAATATAGTCAACTGCTCTAACTACACTCCTTTTCTGCTTCTCCCAAGATCGTGTTGGAGTAATCTAAACCAAGTTTGTTGCCGGCAAAGGCAGCAGGAGCAGCAGAGCATCCTCCATACCCTTTTATGGCTCCTGAACTCTTCTGCCCGGAGGGCCAAACGCCATTGCCCTCGGCACAGCGAGGTCTCACACGCTCCGAGCGTGAAGTGAAACATGAAGCTTTTGCGGCAGAGACACACGGGCAGCAGATCATATTTGGGCTCTCCAAAGACTTGCAGCTCAGGGTAGCTCTCTGGGAACGGGCACGGCAGAGCTGACACGCTGCACGGAGCTGTGCCTCTGCTCTGGGTATTTATTCCCCCAGAAACATCTCCCAGAAGGTCCTGACTTGGCACAGGCTTGGATAAGTCGGGTATCATTTACAATCTGAAACTGTAAACTCTTAAGTGCCTTTATACAACACAACTATTGCTGCTTAATGTCCAATAGCTGTACCGTTTGTCCATAAAACACATACTCAGGTCATGAACATGCTTTTCCTGTCCTCGTAAAACATCCAGAGAGACATATATCCCCTGGGGAATTCTGGAACTCACACACACAGTAGCGGCATAGCTCCTCAGTGTACTTTTTCCTTGGTTCTTTGGCTTATTCCCAAGTTGAATTTTTCTCTTTTCTGCAAGAAGTGTCTCATAAAAGGTCCAGGTTCTGCTCTCTTATATAGTGGGAATTTTACATTATGCCTTTAAAGCAGTCCAGCAAGTTTGAATTAGCTTTGTCACGATCATTCCTGGTATGTTCCCAGTTAAATCTGAAGTAAAACTCTCCCTGCATTCGGGTGGAGCAGGATCAGGCCTTACATTTAAGATTCCAGACATGATACAGTCTCACTAATACAAGTACTTACTCTTCATTTCAAATTATATTTTTATATTCATAGTGGCATCTAGAGGTGTCTATTGCATTATGATAGAATAAGTAAATGATTAAGTGGCCACATCTAAAGTTTTGTTGCAACTGATTTGTGACGACGCCTATAAAATCGGTTTAAATAAATCCATCGCACCTCTCTCAGAATCGCACAGAATCACAGAGTCTCCTAGATTGGAAAAGACCTGTAAGATCATCTAGTGCAATCATTAACCTGACACTGCCGAGCCCACCACTAAACCATGTCCCTGAGCGCTATATCTACACCACCCTTAAACACCTCCAGGGACGGGGACTCCACCGCTGCCCTGGGTAACGCTTTCCAATGCCCAATGGCCCTTTCAGTAAAGAAATTCTTCTTAATACCCAATCTAAACTTCCCTTGGCGCAACTTGAAGCCATCTCTCTCCTTACTGTTTTAACTGGAATGCTAGGACAAATTTCTTTTCTACCGGTTGTGTGTTTTAACAGAAAACACAAAGATTTACAGACGAGATTAATACTAAATGCAGGGCCAAAGCACAGCCTCTTCTCTAGCAGGCACATCCTTGTTCTAACGGATGTTTAATTTGGTCCCCATCTTATTTTTACCATTCCTATTCCTACGCAGTCTTAAGCGCTACACAGAGGATCTTTTTTTGGCAGACAGCTTGCTGTGCAGAATCTTCCTCCTTTTGATTGCCAAAACCCAACTGCTATATGCAAATAGAGTTCCAGCTAATGGATAGTATGGGGATTGCAGTTTAATTTCTCTAAATAATTCAGTCTGATAAACAGAGAAGCCCTAAGCAGACGCTAGTGGTAAGGGATAATGATCACACTCACGCAGCGAATCTCTCACCTATTTACTATGAATCATTTCAATTAAAATTAATGGACATCAAGCATTCTGTGCTGCGACCCCGGCACTTCGGATTGCTTCTCTGGGCCGGGGAATGTGCTCAGTGCCCGCGAAATGGAGCATCTCACATTGCTATGCAGTGGTCCCTCTGGCTGATCAAGCTTTGCGAACCGCAAAGCAAATCCCCATGAAGGCTGCTGGATCGAGCACCACGCTGATGTGAGGCCTTTAGCACTGGAGATCAAAGTCTTCCAGATTACTGAAAGTCTAAAATAGGCCAGTCTTGAAGGTCTTTTTTCTCTGCATTTCAGTACATTCGCTAAACCAGATTGATCACAGTTTACAAAAGGCACGCATTTCTGTAAGAGTATGGTATTAGTTTTGGTGTCTAAGTAAAAAAAAAAAAAAAAATTTCCTCTTACAGCTCCAGAAAAGCCTACAAAGCAGTGATTTAATGTACAGAGACTATACCTCACGTGCAACCTCAGAGCTTCGCTCCCAGCTATCAGATCTTTTAAAGGCTCACAGCAGACCCTGGATTTACTGAAACAAAACCATCCTGAAATATACCATGAAGTTTTGAAACAAGCGAATTTTGGCAAAATGTGTTTGGGGGACCCTAGCGGTTACACAAACACCAGGTGGCAAATGCAATGTATTTATGGGAATCACTGGCAGTACTTAACACAATCTATCAAATAACACTTGAAACCTTCATTTAGCAGAAAAGTTTACACAGGTTTTTATTAAGCCTGGCAAGCCTGAGTAGACCTACAGAAGAAGTTTTCCGTCTTCAAATCCCATCCAGATTACCTCCTGTAGGTGACTGCTTGGCAACCTGCCTTTTTTTGAGGTTGCCCCTCTCCTCAAGTTTGGTGAAATGCAACTGTTTTAAGACATCTCATCTCCTTTGCACCAGCAGCACCTATCTGACACCAGAGCCTCTATACATCCCATAACCATCTATCACCAGCACACGAAAACTGAGTAACACTGGAAAGACGGAGGACACAGGTTTGCAGGTATAGGAGGTGGGAGAATGCAACAAAGGGCGCCCGAGTGCTTTCCGGCGCTTCTACGTAAAGGCAGCGCTGCGTGGCTGGAGGCGCACGGTAACCCACGTGTTAGCCTGGAGAAGCGGCCAAACACACTCAGCTTTGTGCCCCTGGACTGATCCCTTATTTCTAATTTGTGCTTTCACAGGTCAATTAAAAGATGCGAGGTTTTTGTACGACGGCTCTTCGTATTACTGCTGCCGGCGGGATCAGCCGTAAGGCGGAGAGGGCGGCCGAGCCGTCAGAGCTGCAGCCGCGCTCTCTGCCCTCCGCTCATCCAGCCCGGCTTCGCTTTGCACGGACGCGAACACGCGCGCAAAGCCAGTGCAGTGAGGACCTTGCAAAAATGACGGGCAGTTCGTTTCCTCTCCAGGGGGGGCAGCGGGGGACATACGCAATTTAAAGAAAGTTGTTACTCTCTTGTTAGGCACCTGCAGACGGAAGTTTTGCAGGCGGCGTGGGGAAAAAAGGGGGAAGCGTTGAGTACCCTGTCTGAGACCAGGTGCCTTGATGTCAAAACAGTTTTTTGCCCAAGGCCCCTTCTCCAAGGCGGTGCGAGGTTTGTTATAGAAAGCAAAAAGATAAAAGACCGGGGAGTGGTTCTTCTGCTATTCACGGCACAAGGCAGAGGACGAAGGTGGTCCCACACCCCTCCCGAACACAATAATGAGAAGCACAAATCGAACTATGGCGGTCGCTCGCTGCTTTTTACTGTGTGAAGTAAGAGGCAAACGCACTTCTCCACAGAGCCCGTCATCCTGCGCATTACAGCTGTCCCTTTGCGACTCCTTCCGCTACTCGGTCAAGTCTTAAAACTTGCAAGGTTTTGAAGTCGAGCTGGAACAGGAGCTTTGATGTTGGGCTCCGCCAAGCTGCAGAGCGGCAGTGGCGGCTGATCTCACTCCGGCCTTTGTGGAGCTGAGAGAAGGCGGTATTTGACGAAGAGGGTGGGGAGGCAAAACGCGTACGATACCAAATCTGGGCCTGACATCCTCAAACTCAGGGGGACAAGAAGTCCTGGTGCGATGGGAGACCTGACGTTAGAAACCTCGGGCCGCCCAGGTGATGGGCAGGCGAGTACTGTGATGGAGCATTCCGTGATTGATCTGAGCCTTCCCGGGAGCCACCCCGGAGTGTCAGACACAGAAAGCTAATAGAGCAACAGCAGGGAAAAGAACATACAGCAATATTTGAAAGGAAACTTGCCAAGCAGAGCTCTGACATTATTGCAGGCTTGCATATGCAATGATATCGTGGGATAACATTTTTTTCATGCCTTTTTCCTTAAGCGTGGCAAAAAATTAATCAATGTTTGATTTTTACAAGCCTGAGAGACAGAGAGAGAAATGTAATGATTAGTTTTCCAGACCTGTTTTTGAGGCTCAAAGAACTCTAAAAAACCAGTTATGCTTAAGGTTCAGAGTGGATCCTTAAAGGAAAAATGGAAAGATATTAAATTAGTTCAAGAAACATCTTAAAAGAGAGTTCTAAGTGTTGCAAGAAGCCTACAGTGCCTAAGGCAAGATATTTGCTGTTAATCTGAACATGCTCTTATGCACCAAGGAGCGCTAGAATTGCATGGCCACAAAAGAAGTTGCTTTCCTCTATCATGAACCTATTACCCCTCTACTACTTTCTGTTCCTTTCCCACATGAAATGGTCTTCCCCTGTACGGCTCCACGCAGTTCATCCCAGATGCCTCAGTTCTTTTTAACTTGCAGCAATTTTAAGCTGCGTCTGCTGGATTTTTTCTAGCATTTCCTTCGCTAAGACACGAGCTAGGTTCAGCGCTCAGCCGGGGTCAGAGGATGAAGCTCACCTATATTACACCGAGCACTCGGGCACCGTTTCTCCTGTTTCCTCTGGCCACGGCACTACGGCCACGCCACGCAGCTCCGTTCGTTTCCAA
Organism: Ibidorhyncha struthersii; assembly: GCA_013398815.1. NCBI lineage: Eukaryota > Metazoa > Chordata > Aves > Charadriiformes > Charadriidae > Ibidorhyncha > Ibidorhyncha struthersii. The sequence goes on along the minus strand of VZSZ01000110.1, from coordinate 293,391 downwards.
CTGAGCTGAACTTGGAGCTACCTCGTAAAGCTCTCACATGTCTCGATCAGATGGCAGCTGGTATTTCTCATGTGTCAACCAAGTTTTGATCCGAATGACAAGCACAGTGCTGCGGGTGAGCACAAGCAAAGGAAAGAGAAAGACTTTTCCCTTTTGTTTTTAGAGGTTTGCTTGAGTCCTCACGACCCGTTAAATCCCCCTAGCACGAGGTGGCTCCTGTGACTGGTCCAGTGGCTAGCTTGAGCTTCGAGGAGAAGCAAAGCTTTAGCTCTGAAAGTCAAGCATTGCATGAACTGGAGGCCTTTTTTTTTTTTTTTTTTTTTTAACAAAGCGGACTTCAGGTAAGTGGGAGGATTTGGATTTGTTCGAGGCAGAGCATGTAGTTGCAGCCTTTCTCCTTCAAACCGGCATTGAGCGCAGGTCCTTTCCTCGCCAGCCCGGGAGGATTCTGCCTGCTCGTCCTTTGTAGAAAACCACAAACACTGTCGGAGGTGTTCGCTGTTCAAAGAACTGCATTTGGAGGTCGTTGCTCTGAAAGGGAAAGAATTTTAAAGTGGTTTGTATGTATTTAAAATCTCTTTCTCGAGCTCCATACGAACTGTGTTGACATAATTGAATTTTTTTGACTTTTTGCTCTTGCCTCGTTTTAAAGCAGTAGCTAAGCGGTGCACGCAGCTCAGGAGCGTGATATGCAGCAACCGGTACGCACCAACCCTTGGCATTTTGGTTGAGGCAGGACTGCACCCGGGCTCAGTGCTGGTGACAGCTGTCAAACGTGGCTACAACTTGATTATTTCTTGTCCTGCCATTGTGCCTTGGCCTTTTCCCGAGCCATTGCTAGATGCTGCCGTGGGGCACCGCTAAGAAGCGGTGCTTTCAGGCTCAGCTCTCTGTTCCCCACTTCTCTCCCCCAAAATTACTCCTAGGTGTACAACCTTCCTACTTGCTGGTGGCACTTATGATATCTGCAGATGTATTATTTATAGCTGTGAGATTTGGCTTTCTGCGCCTCCAATCTGAATGCTCCCTCAGCATCTTTTAATAGCGATCGCTGTTTTGTATCCCTTTTTGTTTTTCTCTAGGGAATATGCCAGCAGGGACGGGGCTGAAATCCTTCTGGATCAGGAGCAGAGACAAATGCAGCTCTGTTTGTAAACACTCCAGGGCTAAAATTAGCAGGAGTCAGGAGAAGAATCGTTTATAAACTTCAGGCTCCCCAAGCCATCTTGAGGAACGTCACAGGCGTATCGACACATCTGCTGCCGATTGAAATAGCAACCGGCATTACCATCCCTCTGCGTGCCCGGTGGGGAGCACTGCCTCCGGCACCCGCCCCACCACCAGACTTCTCCCAATTCCACAGCCCCTCTCCTCGCTTTAGGCTCATCAGCCTCAAGACACCACCGCAAACATCTTCAGCTGGAGGAACTATCCAGATGCTCCTTAACACCTTGCAGAGACTGGAAGAAAAGCCTTGGTCAGCCAGAATATTGTCCCACAAAAAAGACAGAAGGGTTTCAAGGCCTGGTGAAATGTTGGAAGACCAGGCAAACCCTCACAGCACGAGCAGTTTTAAGCAGGCTCGTGCTGTGCAATTTCAAGCTCGAGGGAAAACTAAGCTGCGTTGGGTACAGCAGAGGACTTAACATGAACTGGGATGGGTAACCCCTACGTCTGTCTCTCCTTTCAGCAGTTACAGGCAATGGCATATAACAATGACCTTGGCTGTGTCTGAAGGAAAACATGACAATAGAGAAGCAGTGGGATGCTCAAACCGCGTGTTCAATAAAATCTATGCTTCTCAGAACAGGCTGACAACCCAATGCCAAACGATCCAAATATATCATGTCAACAGTTAAACTCAAGTCTTTTTAGATCCCAAAGTAACAACTTGGCTTTTTTTTTGTTTTGTTTTGTTTTGCAAAGCACATGAATACATACAACTACGCATCTAAGGCTTTTTTAAAAGGCATAGCAAAATCATGGCATCTTCCTTTTTAGCCATTTATTGGCTTCATAACACTGAAGGAGATTAAAATATATACAAAAGAAGTAGGTGGTATATTCTAAAAAAGAAACAAACGAAAAAAAAATAGTGTTACAGCCAAATAAAGCAAACATCTTTAGAAAACGTCAGAGGCCAGAACAACACTATTTGGAATTTTATTCAGTGTTGGAGAACATGGTTACTTTTTTTGAAAGTGAAAATTCATGCCCACAAACCTGAGGTTATAGAAGGAACTTACAGGAAGACCAGATTTTATTTAAGAGGGGAAAACAACTGAACTGAATAGCATCACTCCTCTCTGCTTTGCGTTACTGGCTCAACATGGGAAAAGCCAACATCTTCATCTCCACCAAAGAAATGGAGAGAGAATTGGGTGAGAAGGGATCACACCCAAATCCCAGGCGAGGAGACCTTATTGAGCTTATTCTGTACAACTCCTACAATTGGTAGCAATGCTGGGATTTTCCTTGAGAAGAAAGAGGAAATATTAAACTAGATGTTTGTAACGAACAACCAGGATGTTCTGGACATGTGGCTTTATTAAATACAGCTCCTTACCACCCCCTACCCTACTGCCTGCTCAGGGCTTTGCTCTGCAAGTCATCGCCTGAGTGCGGGGGAGCTGCTCCGAGGGAAAGAGCCGCGCACAGTCCTGGCTGTAAGGGTTTGCATAGAAAACCTTGACTCTGACGCTTATGACTGCTGTACTCCCCTCTTTTACAGCACTTTCTCTGCAGCGGACCCCTGTAACTCCATTTGAGAGGCCATCGGTAACAGGGCCGGCACCATTAGCAGCAGGCGCTCTCCTCCTGGGTCACCCCAGTCAATCAGTGCTTCTCCGAGTGCTGCTGTCGCTGGCTGTAGCTCCCCGGCACAGCCTCGTGCTGGCACACACTCTCAATTTAAAAAGCGAATTCCCCCCACCCGCCCCCCCCCCCCCTTTATTCATGTCTAATCCTGGACATTAAGGGCTTGTTTCAGCTTCAACCAATTGTAATCATGGGGCATCCCCTCCACTGATGTGAAGCACAAAGGACCAGGACACGCTCTGCTGCACCTCCCTCCTGCAGGAGGCACGGTAGGAGAAAGCATCCCCGTGGGGTGAGAGAGGCTGCGCGGGCAGGCAGCCGGTGGCAGAAGCTGTCCCTCTTGCAAAGCCACCGCCAGCAGCAGAGGTGTGATTTGGACTGAACTGCCTCAGGTACAGTCCCGGCGGGACGCAAAGCCCTGACTCCGTTGGATACGGGGACACCCGAGTTGGTGAAGAAGCACGCCGCCATCCCTTGGGCAGTGGGACACGGGGAGGCTGATGCACCCGAGACCACCCCAGGCTAACGTGGCAATAGCCCGGCACCCACCAGCCCACCGAAAGCCACAGACCCCGTCAGACTTACACGCCAGCCCGGAGCTGCTGTGTTCGGATAGCAACAGCAGCTCCTTAGAAGAAGCAATAAGAGTCAAAGTACGTGACTGGAGGTGCTTTCGGAAGAGCCACATCCTTTCCATTTAAAGTGCGGTGCTTGTCGACATTTCCATTTCTCTGCCCTTGGCAGGACACGCACACGTACACCGTGTCATGTCCGCAAAATGCTTGGCTGCGATTTATATCCCCAAAATCCTTCCCATATGCAAAATATCCCATCCATTTAAATAGGAGGATTACAGGAGTAGGAGGAAGCTTAGCACAAACAATAGCTGTGATCAAACCCAGCGTGCACGAGTGATTTGTGGGAAGTGCAAGACGTGTCAAAGATGGCAGGTGCTGCTCTTGCTTGCGAGCTATTTATACTCGTGGAGTCACTCGATAAACACTCTTACTTTAGTACACTCGTAGGATTCTTTTTCAAAGGGAGAGGAGAGGTGTGGAGTATGACTGCATGGGCCAAGTCTGTCATTTTAAAGATAACCGAATTAAGTATTGCATAAAAAAATCCCACTATTAATGCACAAAAAGCAGTAGCCTCATATACCTAGCTTCAAAGTGGGGAATCATGACAAACCGGGAGATATGTAACAGGGAAGAAAAGACACAAAAGAAAGGGAGCAAACAAAACATTTTCCTCTTAGAAAGTATTAATCTTAGAGATTCAGGCTCTGATGGGATTTTTTTTTTTTTTTAAAAAACAAAAGAATCACTGTCTCCCGCAGGAGGTAAATCCATTTGGTAAACAGGACTTGACTGCTTACTTCTGAGGTTTGAGAGGGCCATGAACATGACTTCTTGCCCAAGAGATGTGCTGTGGGGGAAAGCTGGCCCCGAGGAGGGTCCCCCCGGGCTTCAGCAGGCGCAGGGCTGAGGAGGGAGCCGGGAGCGATCCTCGGGGACGTGCCAGCAGCAGGCACAGCCCTAGACTGAAGCAGCAGCAATGCTGCATGGGAAGATGCTCTCCTGCCTTCCCCCCCAGTCCACCGCCCAGATCCAGTCACAGGATGGAGGCTTTTGAATTCAACTGGAAATAAAAGCTGAAAACCACAGAGCATGGACCACCCGAGAACATCATCAGAATCGGTCACAGCATCTCTCAGTTGGTGTGAGGTGTTGTAAACCCCAGGATTAATCCCTTACACACTCCTCCTCAGGGAGGAGCAGAGATGTCACCACGACCTGAACCTTTCATCCACACTCCTGCGTCCGCGCTGTGAAAACACAGGGAGCTGCAATTCAGATGCCCTTTCAGTGATAACACCCCCAGCGCTGTCATCCTCACTTGCGCATGTCTGGAAATAATTGTTTGAGAAACTGCTATTTCTGACTCACAATTCCAGTTGTGAGCGTGTGTACGATGAAAAGGTTAGCGCCTATGTTATTTACATGTCAGCGCGGTTCAGAGGCACTAACAAAGGTTAAAGAAAACAAGTAAAGACAAATGTGACCTATTCTTTGTAGTCCTGATCTTAAGCCTTTCAGCCTGGCAGTTCTCCATGAAAATGAATGAGAATTTCTGTGCTAAAGCTGGAAAATTCACCAAAAAATCATTCTCTCTGTGTTTTGTTATTGCAGCTGTGCAGTTTTCAGTTGCTCCTCAGACACAGTTCTTGTAGGCACGAATTGCATCATTACCAATTATTTTTCTTCAAGTACCAAGTATCACTGTCACTGTGTCATAACTAAGGCAGTAATACAAGTCTCCGAAGTGATTTGAGGAAAAAAAACCCCAGACCTGATTAGCAAGCATCTTCTTCAAGGCAAGCTACCACAAGTCATTAATCATAAAAGTTTCTAATTTCAGAAATGAGTTAACTGAACTTTAATGAGACAAACAGCTTTTAAAAGCTGCCACCACAAGCCTGTATGCATTAAACTGGAGAGCGTAGCGAAATGTCTGATTTCATTACCGATTCCAGGAAACGCTCCACCAGAAGCAGCTTGAGGAAGCCACGAAATCTCCAAATTCCTTTCAAAAATTCTACCTGTTTACAGTACTTGGTATTCCAGAGCATTCACAGTACATTTGCGCATGGAGCTGAGGTCACCGCAATAGTATGGCAGCAGATACTTTTATAATTAGCGAAGCAGATTCGTGCCATGTCCCGAATGGTTCCAGCTGGCGGGAGGTGTCACCCTCACCAAGGAGCGCAGCGATGCGGCCACCTCCCCCAGCAAGAAGGCGGTTGGAGGCCGAGAAGAGCTCCTGAGAACCCGTTTCATGTATGATGCTGTTGTATTCCCACCTGCCCTTTCCTCCAGCTTCTCAACCCATCAGTAGGAAGTTGGGAGGGAGAGGAGGGGACCAGGGGAGGGCACAGAGGCAGTGGTAATGGCCATGGCATATTCCCCCACTGCCTGGGCTCCTAAGGTCTCTTCCAGACCGAGATTTCTGTGATTAAAGACCTCAGGACATCAACATGGATGCACACGTTTAAATCCAATATAAAAGAGAGAAGAACAGATAATTTCTGCCGGGGAACTGCTCCTTCCCGAGTGTAACATTAGAGCAGAGTCCTTGCACTGTTGGTGCAGGAAAACTCATAGACATCGATAACCGAAGACACTCAGCAAATCAAAACAAATACTCGCATTAAGAACGCGTTAGTCACTGCGGGAAGCAGTCAAAGGGGAAGCTTGATGGTGTTGCCACATTTTGGCCTAAGCAGAGAGTCACTCTGAATGGGACGAAAGGTTTCCTGAGAAGTATTCAGCTATAATATTACTGCAAATGAAACACCTGGTCCTCGTTTCAAAACTACACCCTGCTGACCTCCGTGCAAAGAGATGTTCATAAGCCAGCGACTTACTGTTGTCTTCTCAGGACAAAAGCTGAACAGATTGTCATGTAAGGCACAGACTGGATGCTGCTATTAGCAAATGACAGCATCGCCCTGTCGAGGCAGGAGGGCCATCACGCCCAGAGCTGCCAAAGCGGGGCTCACCTACAGCGATACACGCTTTGCCGGCATCTAACTCCCTCACCTACGGCGGGGAGAAGGTACTGCCGGCGGGACTCAGACCACCTCCTTCTCCTGAGAAGGATTTTCAGCCTGATTCCCCAAAACCAGGAGTTTACGTAAGGATGCGCTGCTAAACCCCTCATCAGTCAGCTCTAGCAAAAATTCCCACGCAGCCACGGGTCATCTCGTTGTCCCTGTAGGGGAAAGTCGGGGGCTGCCACAAGGCCTGAGCTGCCGGGGAAAGGAGCCTCAGCTTGTGCCTGAGGAACCCCTTGCTTCGGGGCCCGGAGCTGAGGATGCGCCACGCACCACCTCACCCAACCAGCAGCGCATTTGTGCCCCTTGTTGGTTATCCCCCTGGACCCCGGATCAGGGATGGAGCCAGAGGCTCCCAGCAGAGCTCCACGGGGCCAGCCACGAACCGTCTGCCTCCTTTTACAGCAGAGATCTCCTGCGTGTCGCATTGCCACCTAGTGACTGGCTCCATAACCCAGCAGCCCACTAGCTGGGGGCAATAACTTTGCTCCCATAAGAATAAAATCGCCCCCAGCAACCACGTAGGCAGGGGGTGGCCCTCTGCTGCCCTGAGGCCGGCGGTCACTCCACTGCCTGCCCTCCTGTCTCCCCGCCGCGGCCCAGGGTTTTAAATGAAAACCTTGAGCGGTTAATGTACCAATTACCAATCACGGCGGCCACTGTTAAAGCAAAAAGCCAAACGCATCAGTAACGCAAACAGGAGGGAGAGATGCTGCGTTCTGCAAGGGAGCTTGCCTCCCCGAACGCCCTGCTCGCAAAGCGGGTCGAAATCAACAATACAAGTGACTTCATCCCACTAAGTTTAAACGAACTTGACCATAAGCGGTCTAAGAATATTTTTAGTGTGTTAATCGGTACAACATATTGTCATATTTGTTATGCCATTAAAAGATAATTAAAGCAAACAGCAGCAGCCAATAACTTGAAACAAGGGAATTGAATCAACTAAAAACTCCCTTCCTTGAATAAAACGTTAGATACACCTGTATTTATTGACCTCTAGTGTGGCAAGATAATGCTTCTCGAGAAACAATTCAGCTTCTATTCCTGACATTGAAGCAACGTGATAAGAACAATTTCCATTAAGAATACCTACCCAGAAGAGCTCCTTCTTCCTGAAGAAGGGATGAACTGAGAGCTCTTCACTAATGACTTCTGATTCATTTCCCCAACACCTCCGGTAATGAAGTACTGTTGGGTTCACTTCTATGAGTGAAGCACCTACTCCTCCGTCTTCTGAGCTGTGCCCAGTACAAGGTTTCAGGTTTTCCCCTTTCCTGACTTAGCCAGAACTCACAAATGCCATTGCACTGTCTGGGTAGCTTTGGTCCCCAGGAAAAAACAGGTTATTTCTACCAGAAATATTTGCTCTCCAAACTCGCCGTTTTAACTGTGCTGCTAGGAATTCAGGAAGGTCAGCAAGGACATCAAGCCAGCACGCACCACCAAGAAATTAAGGTTGAAAATTGCTGAAAAGTCACATGGACAAATGCAAGAAAGCATTGTGCAACCATGTCATTTTTTCTGGAGCCATCCATGAAGCAACACAAGGCACTGCTGTACCAAGAAAGCATTCCAAGAAAGCATTTTCTGGCTTTTTCTACAGTTCTTTGTTATCCAACGGTACTGAAGTAGTGTTCTATGGTCAATAATGCTCAGCTGTGTGAAGGCCGGTTCCCACCTAAACAGGTAATGTGCTTCCCACGCTCCAGCAAGAGCCAAAACTCGTTTTGTGAAGCCTCGTGCAGCACAGCTCCGAGAGCTGAGAGCCCTGCCAGTGGTGTCGTTACCCACAGAGGAGAGACTGATGCCTATTCCTTCCACCCCCAAAACTGTTTTCCAAACACTCTCAGTACATTTCTATTTGGTTGTACAGTCATGAAAAATCAGGTCAGTTCTGCTTCACTAGATGTACCGCAGCTTGCCATAGGATGTGGCCTTTGGTCAAACTCAGATGCATTCGTAATTAACGTGCAATGCTTTAAATGGATGTTTTTCCAAGAATCCGCTTTCCATACCTGACCATACGGCCTTATTTTGTATGGTGTGGCTCCTTAGCTTGGACTCACCTTAAGCAGGAATGGAGAAAAGGGCTTCCCAATTTGNGGGGGGGGGGAAGATACATTTTTAAACCACGTGAAAGATGCCCTAGAAAATGACTGAACAGTATTCACAATGGCAGGACTCTAATATCGCTGCTTATTAGCTGAATAGAACCTGGTGATGACTCTTCAGAACATTACTCACAGTTAATTGCAAGATGGTTGTTTCTGCCGGAGAGCGCAGCTCAGCGCCCGTCAGCAGCCAGGGGGGGCAGGCAGGGGGGTCCCTGTGGCCTGAGCCTCTCCAGCCAGCCGGCAGCTTCCAAACACAGCCTAACGGAGGGAGTCGATGCTTGTTCCGTGAAGGATCGCGGTACTTGGTGGTACGTAAACTTGGAACGCTCGCAGATCTAACGATAAGCACCGAGGTTGTTTACAAACAGCACGCTGCACTTCAGGAACACAGCCCTTGCCTTCTGCAATTAGTATTTAATGACTTATTGCCAAACACTGCTGGATCCCTAAGGGCTGCAGTCCCACAGCACAGAGAAACTGCTTCCTCCAGCACGGCTCGGGAAAACCGGGACGAAGCCCTCCTGCCCGCTAAGCCTCCATGGCCACGCCAAATTAGTGAGTGTAATTCTTCATATTCCATCACTTGGTTCAATCAATATTTCGCTGGCTGCCCAACCTCCACGGGAGCATTTCCAGGCCACTTCATCCCCGCGTGGTGATTTCTGGGAAGAGGTGCAACTACATTTGAAACGTAAAAGGCTGTTTCTCTGCTTGGGGCTGCACGATTCGGGCTTGCTCCGCATCTAGTATTCTAAATGCCCTCGCCAGGCTGGGATTCATTTTAATTCCACGATGGCCTCTGATGCTGAACCTCAGCTTCTGGAGAGCTGTTATGGTGTCTCTTCTGTCATGCAGGATCAAAACCTCACGGTATTTGCACAGCTGTTCCTATTGCTCACGTACCTGAGCGTGAAGCAGCCTCCCTGGTTCATCTCCCACCAACTATAATTACAGGTCCAGCTCTCCCGATTTTTTTTTGGGGGGTGGGCAGTATTACAGTGGTTAATACTACTTATTGATTACTTTCACGGTTTTTCACCAAAACTAGATGTCTTCATTCTAGACTGCTATGTGCTGTTGTATAAACACAAAAAACCACAAGGTTCCATCCAAAGACTTTTGGATTTTACAAATTCCCTGTTTGCCTCTTTTCTCCCTTCTGTCTCCATTCTCCTACACTGCTAACTAGATGCTAGAAAGAGCAGGGCTGGACCTGTGCTAGGTCTGAATCATAGTAGGCTTTTGAGTAGGGAAAAAAAAAAAAAATAAAAAAATAAAAAAATATGTCACGTCACCTAATGCCATGCAAGGAGATGCTCTAGAAGCACAATGCCGGTGCTCATGAGATGCTGAACAGATCAGCAGAGCGCTGCCTGTGTTCCCAGAAGTCACAAGCGCGGAGGCCCGAGGTCTGGCCCATCTCAGCATCCTCCCCGTGTTCTATTAACGGTGCCTTTGTCACTATAGATTAAATAGCAACGGATCAACTCTCATAAAAGCCTCTTGTTCTATTCCCTTCGCCCCTTCCCATCTTTCACCAGGAGTACATTAGCCAGTTGCGAGTGGCAGCTCGTGTTTGCCGGGCAGCAGAGCCGGGGCCCGGAGGATGCTGTCTGGAGGCAGGGGGATGCTCACGCCTGCGGAGCACGAAAGTCCCTGGGCACAGGGAAACACGCGGCGTTTGGCAGCTGCCCGGCACTGAGGGCTCTTTGTTAGCTGCTTTTCAAGGGCCCGGGTGTATGAAATATTAATTATGACTCTGCAAGTTCCCAAGTGTCCTTTCAACAGCGAATCAAGCTGAAGATATAAGGTCTGTGGCAGAATGACACAGCAAAGCTCTCATTCAACAGCAAAGGGAGCAAAAAGTCTTATTCTGTCCCACTCATGGCTGTGTTGCTTTTGATTAGCCCCATTTTGTTGGGCTGCAGAGAGACAAACTTATCTTTTGCACAAATTAGTTTGGCGAGTGTTTGCAGCAGGGACCACACTCCTCTCTCTCAGCACAGGACGCGCTGCATCTGCACATCACTGAGGGTGCAAATGCCTCTCTAGTTTGCGATGCTCATAGCTTTACAGTCGCCGATTCCTGCCGTCAGCAGGAAAATCCCGATTACGCCCACGAGGGGAAGAACATCCCCACAGAGAGGGAAAGGTGATGGGGTGGGTGCTTCTGGGCTGGCTGGGAGAGGGGGAAGGAGTCACCTGTGCTCTCTCCTCCATCGAACACGCTGGAGCTCAGCAGCCACAATTAGCACTAAATGGGGTTTTTTAATGGGCTAACTACCTGTCACACATGCTGGACCTGACTTTCAGGTAGCGTAATCACAGAGATGAAAGGGGTTTTTTTTTGTCCATCTGTGTCTGAGGGAGTTTTGCATCCATTAGCAATTATGATAATGGATCTCTTTCCAGAGAATTAATTGCTCCTTTGCCCAAGTCCTAGACAAGTTTGCTGTAAAAATTAATTACTTGGCATATACAATATGCTTAACAGTCAAGTAATAAGCTAATTTTCAGAGAATCCACGGAGGACCCCCAGTCTCCTAACTTCTCAGAAGAGTTTCTGAATATACAGTAAAAAGTCAGTTGACTTCTCGCAATTCCTTTCCTGTGGTATTTGACAGCCCCAAAACCCCTGACCTGGCACTTGGCAGCTCAGGACCCAGCAAGCAGCCCAGGAAAGCACAGGGGTATTAAAATAAACCCCATCTGCAAAATAACCCTCCCAAACAAGCATTTCCCTCCTCCCCAAACCCCTGATACTTTCCCGACCGGCATCAGGCATTATGTCTGAAAATGGAGGAGGATCACGCCAACAAGCAGCAGAGAATCAGAAGGGACAAGACGCACCACTCTCCTTTCTCGAGTCGCACCTTCCTCCCAGGGAGGGCTTCACCATCACACCAGTGGGATGTACCGACAAGGAAGAAAGAGACAGCTTTACTGTCGGAAGATCATCCAACACTAAAACCCTTCAGCTTTAGGTCCCTTTCTAGCGCAGGGAATTGATGTTGCATCTCCCCCCGCCCCAGGCGAGTACCCCGTCCATTGCAGAGGTGGCTGATCCAAGGCGACAGACACGGATATCTCTGGGCTTTGTTGTCTGAAGTGACTCGAGCGCCCGTCGCTGTCTCTTCTGCGGGACTCTGCTTTCTGCCTAGCTATCTGTTTCTGTAAAACCCGGGGAAAACCAATATTTTGCAGCCTCTGCTATCTTCTCCAGTCTTGTTGGAGCTGCCCAAAGAGTTCAACGGAGAAGGACAGCAGGATCGCAACAAGACTTTTTTTTTTTTCCCTTAAGATAGCAGACTGAAAATTTGCATGGTGTGTTTGCAAGCAACCTCATTACCTCTCCTGAGCAAGCTACCACCCATCAGGTAGCCCACAGTAATTGATGCCATGTGCTCCTCTTCCCCGCCCCAAAAGCAGACTGAAAGTTTTACTTACATTAGCACAAAGACATTGTTTTGACCAACATTTGGTTCCTTTCGCCAAATGCCCACAGTAAACAAAGCTGAGCGCTTTCTGTGGATGCACGAACACAAGATAGTTAATCTACTTAGGTTCTTAAGATGATCAGCCCCACACTTCAAAAGAACAGGGATGGCTGGTCATTTTTCTTGAGGTTTATTGCAGCTATTTGCAGTCCCTGTTTCTATCGGTAGCTTAAATATTGGGGTTTTTTATAGCTCATGAACATATGTAGTACTTTGCACAAAAACATACACACAAATGCAAAGGGATTGTTAAATAACAGAGATGACCCAAAGTGTAGATGTGAATGAAAGGGGAAGAGCTTGCAGGGGGCAGGGATGCTGGGGGCTAAAGCAGGAGAGCACGGTGAGCAAGGACAGCCATCTTCTGGAGCAGCTGGACCCAGCAGACCTTCTAGGAGGTAGTTCCAGGCTTTGGATGTTTTGCTCCTATTCATTTAATGGGAACTGAGCATCCAGATGGCAGGGTCTGAGATCTCAGCCTAGTTCCTACACCAATGCAGAGACTGCTTCCAGAAGTCCTGCCCAAAGCATGGAAGTTTCTCCAGCTCAGGAAGAAGTCTACGGTCAGTTCCCATGGGTATCAACAGCAACAGCATTAAGCTAATGTTGTGTGTGTTGGGGGTGGGAACAGAGCAAACCAAAAAACCCCACCAAACCAGAAAAATAGCACCCTCCTGATAGCAGAGACTACTATTTTCAACATACAAATCCTTCTTTTTGTGAGTCTATTTCACAGCTGCTTTGCTCGATACAGGTGTTTTTAGCAACAAGACCATCCTCAACAAATCAGCAACCAATCTAAATGTTAATATAACTTCTCTTTAGGAAATTAATTTGTTTAAAAAGTACAGAACAGTCCTGGCTCAGTTGTTTTCTTAACCTTCTCTGTGCCCTTGAGCATACACAGTTCATGCAAGGAAACAGCATTTTTAATTTCTCGTGGACATATGTTATACAACCTCACAGAAGAATGCTGGAAATGATCAGCTATGAAGAGCATGGGGCTTCCATCTGGCACCGTTTTGATTCAAGACTGACAAAAATATCTAGCAGAACTGCACAGAAAATTCTGAGCGCACTAATAACCCAAAATGGTATCTTCTAGGGGGGAAGGGGGGAAGAAGGGGAATAAAGATAATAAAAATCAAGCCATCTGCAAAAAAAGACATTTCCAGTAGAAAAAGGGAGATTTGTGGTATTTTTCTGTGGTGCTGTGAAGGTACTGATTCCTGCTGCAGGGAGCCACATAAAGCTTTTCTGCAAGTTTTATTCACTGGAGGTAGGGAAATCACAACAGCCAAGGGAAGACAAGTCAGGATTAAAAGCAAGAAATCTGTTGGTTTGGTCGCAGAAAATTCAGTAGCAAACAACCCGGTTAGAAACCTTCGGTTCTGCCTCAGCTTGTGCTAAATGCAAACTGAAATTTGCATCCATTTGATACCAAAGCATGAACAGTGCCAGTTTAATGAAGCATTAAAAAAGAAAAAAAAAAGGAAAAAAAAAAAAAGAAAGGTAGGGAAAGATCTATAACATGGGAAATTACCACGTGGTCCTAATACCCAGAAATAACTGCTTGAACTGGATCCTGAGCCTTGAACAATTGAATGCAAACAAATACGGACAGATACCTTTTAAACCTCCCGGGTGGAGGTTTCACACCTCTGTGATTTGAGACAGAGGTGAGATTTTGGAAAAGTTTTCACAGCGCTCTGCCTCTTATTCCCCTCGGGTCAGCTGTACTTTTATATGCTGGGAAATTGGTGTAATGGGCTAAGTTTCTCACAGAACAGAAAAAAATTTGGCAAGGACTAACTTCTCACAGTGAAAGCCAGTGTGTAGGTTGCACCATCAAACTTTTTACAGACTTCCAAACATCAGACAGACTGGCAAGACCTTTTACGGTAACCCAGGATATTTATTTCTGAGGTAACTCTCAGGTTTATTTCATAGCGGGCCTTTAAAAGGAAAAATTATCTGCTTTCCTGGGACTCCAAAAAGCCTATTATGGCTTATTACATCCATTCTGCATCTGACTGGAGTGATGAGAAGGTTTCGCATCATTTAAAGGGGTTTTATTGAGTTAAGACCACAGATAGCATTTGGAGATATTGCACAAGTTATGACTAACAGGGAAACATGAGATAAGACTCTCTCTCCAGACAAAAAAAACCATAAGGCAAAGCAAGCCTAGAGCATGACCTGGTGATAGCAAGGGCTGTACCTCTCCTCGGTCGCCGCTCCACTGGTGGTAAGATGAGGAGCGTGCTGTCCTTTCATCCCCCTGATGCGTCTGGCAGCCTCCAACATACAGCACAGGGAAAGAAAGGACATCTTCACCTTCTCTCGCTCTTTGCTGCTGAAATGCTGTATGGTTCCAGGAACAGGGACCTCTAATTCGGGGACAGCTGTTGCATCTGCCTCATGTGGCCCATCGAGTTCTCAAGCAGGACCCAAACCTGAGCACATCCCCAGTTACCTTGATGCAAACATCCTTTGAGCTGTGTATTTTGCCTGCAGCATCTCTCCTTCCCATCTCTCAGAGGCATTTGGCCTCTCCCCTCGTTTACACACCACATGTGCCTCATTTCCTACGCAGGGGCTCAGCAGCAGGACAGGTCAGTGCCCTCCCTCCAGCTGCACTCAAGCTGAAGATAAGGCAGGTGAGCATTAAACCCAGGGAGGTGCTGCCCAGGCTCCCTGCCCTGACAGCCTGTCCCATCCCATCCCATCCCATCCCATCCCATCCCATCCCATCCCATCCCGACCTGGCCGAGGCGCATTAGCTGATCGTTGCCACCCTCCCGCAGGGCAGCTGGGTTGGACCACGCTCGCCAGCAGCCGGCTCTGCCCCTGCTCCTGCACAGCCGCCCCGGCTTTGCCCGCAGTGCATCCCAGTGTCTGCGCCCTGCAGGTGTTGGAATCTCTTTGGCCTTCTGCTCTCCAAAATGGACAAGCAATTTTTGGTGAAAAACCTGAACGAACCAGCTCCCTTGAGCTTGTGTTTCCCTACCAAGGCTGCCCATCGTCGCCTCGACCTCTCCGCATCCCCAGACAGACCAGCCTGCGCTTTTGACATACATATATTTCCGTGTTTGGGGAACATGAAACATACTTTGCAAGCCCAATTCCTGCCTGAACAAATCCCTTTAACATCCTTTCCTTCAGCAGTATTTCTAGGAACAGCACAGAAAAGTGTTTAGCTGGCTCTTTATTGATGCCATTTCCATCACAAACCCTCCCAGGGCCTTTGGCCACGTCGCTGTCTTATCACAGCTGGGAAGTGGGTCAGTATCTCACCAGTGCAGTGGGTAACACACGTCGAGTGTTGAATGGAAACCAGCTTTGTATCTTCCCAGCACCGTTCTTAGAGACTTAACTGCTCTCTGCCTTGGACAAGATATTTCCCAGCCTGCAGGTTTTGCTGCAGAACATCCAGAGAAACATAAACCTTTACATAGAGCTTTAAAGAATATGTTTAAAGGAAATATTCAGCTGCTAAATGCCTTGGCTGTCTACCTCTCTGCAGAGAAGGATGCAAATTTCTGAGTCCAGGCACTTTCCAAAAAAAAATTAGATTTCTGCCTAGTAGTGTTATTGCTGAATGCTAAGAAATACTCCTTTTTCTCTGAACCACTCAATCCAGGGGAAATTTTTCTCTTAAAATAAACTAATGTGACTCTCAGTTTGACAAACAGGCCCTGCACCCCTGCCTTACAGCCAAGTAGAAGCTCTTGTTTGTAGACATGCCCATGTCACAGAAATAAGGGAAAAATGACGTAAAACAGGCATGGCATTCAAGACGATGGAGCCTTGCTTGCCATAACACTGGAAAAAATCTCGAGCCCGGCAGAACAGCACTGGAGGGATATCGGTATAACCACCATTCAGGTGGTGGGGAAGGGGAAAAGCAAAAAATGTGAGACACAAAGCGCTCGTCTTTGGCACCAAAGCATCCACAGCTTCGCCACCCGGCACAGTCTCAGGCGGTCTGTGCTGCCTTCCTTTCGCTGTACAGTCGTGGCAATAAAGGCAAGCAATTTTTATTTCAGGGTGATTTTATAGAGCTATAGATTAGATTTAGATAGACTAAATGTTGATAGATCCAATATATCTCCCGATTGCTCCTCAAGGAAAAGAAATGCCTTTGAGACCTCTGAATAAATACGCTTTAGGACCAAAGTTAGGAGGCTGCAAAGTGCACGCTGTCTGTGCGTAGCATGTTACCGAGGTAAGATCTTAAAGAAAAAAAAAAATCCTCCAAACTGTGTGAAAACAAACTTCCTAATTGGTGAAAACCACAGTTGGGAAAGATCCCAGGCAGCTGTTCTTCAGCTACCTGGAGACCCGCCAAGTCTTACATATCAGCTTTGAGCTGAGAACAAGTGTGATAAATTCCCGCCAAGAGGGTAATGTTTTTGAGTTATAAGCACCTAAAAATAGGCATATGTAATGAAATTACCTCCTCAGCCATAACTGGAGTGTCACTGGTATAATGGTACAATGCACCATGGACGATGCACGATGGAGTTCTTCACCCCACTGAGTCAGAGAAAGGCTCCTGTTGCTGTTGGTGGGCACGGGGCATCGTCAGTCCAGGGTCTCCTGTGAACCTCCACTCACTGGGTGACACACAGGCTGAAAATCATCACCAGGAACAGGTCATCCCACTGTGCGTGCCCACTCCCTCCATGATTCAGGCAGGAGGACCTGCTCCAGCTCCAGCCAGAGCATCAATGTTTGCAGCACCATTATTCATGTTTCCGCTGGGATAATGCAGGATGATCATTTCTAAACATTACCCTTTCAGTGCACACAGAAAGCTCAGTGTTAATCTCATAACATTTGCAAGGAAATCTTTTTAATCAGTAATGAAAGCCAAACATTATCTAGCCTTTATTGACCTGCAATAACAGAACACCACTGCTACATTTCCCCCGTGCCTCTTGCCCAGGTTCATTTGACTCGATCTGCGGTTGGTGTTTATTCTTAGCTCACAAAGCTGAAAGGGTTTATATTATTGATTTGCTGTGTGTTTAGGTTCAATCCCTTGGTGCCCCTCAACCTGAATGAATTAAGTCAGAAAGAGTTAACACCTTTGCTTCCAAGATACAGATGTGATGGTGGTTTATGGAATCCACACATCAATTTTTGCTCTGCCAGCGCTCAGCGTGTTAACTGGAAAGCGCCAAATGCTGCAGCAATATTGATATTTGCAACAGCAAAGGTATTCACAAACAAGAGCCTGCTCCCGGCAGAGGAAAAAGTGATGTATTCAGGAAAGGGGAGTTCCCACATGGCCTAAGAACAATCCTTCCCTCACCAATGGCTGCGCAGGCAGCTTCTTACCCAGTGTGCAGACACAGCCTCTGCAGCACCGTGCTGCTGTCATGGTTTCCAAATCCTTTTTCCCACTGCTTATTTATTTCATGGTCAACAGTTGGTCAACAAGTTAGACTGTAAGCACATGGGGGCAGGGGCCATCACTTTATCTGGTGGTTATATGCCGACACTTGCTCATTGTCCCTCAGTGCATGAACTAAGGAGCATCAGCTGAAACTAGTAGAAAGAAAGTTCAAAACCAAGAAAAAGAGAGGCTATTGCCAGCAGCAAGCAGAGGACCTGTGGAACGCCTTGCCCTGCAGATTAGTGGATGGTCAAAGCTCACAGAGATCTAAGAAGTGGCTGGACAAATCCATGGGGGGAAACTCCATCAGGACCATTAAAAACAAAAGCCTCCACCTCAGGAAATCCTTGAGCCACAGATAAACAGAAACTGGGAAAGGAGCTATGTGCGTACCATTACGCCTCTATCTTATTCTTATACTCTTCCCCAGAATTGCTTTTGGTCGCTGTTGGAGACGGGACACAGAGCTGATGGCTCTCTGGTCTGATATAGGACAACCGTTCTTCAGTCACATTAAAAACCTGTGGCGCCAGAAGAAAGCCTGAAAGTTTTATGTCTTGCAGAAGCCAGGCATATATTTCTTCCCTCATTTATACTGACTGAACCAAAAAGTTCTTCATTAAACGGAACAAAAACCTCCCAGGGAAGCAGAGTGGGTGGCTGGAGTCTACGTGGGAAAACATGCAAAGAATTTGGGTTTCCTTTAAAAAGCTGCTAGTGGAGTTTCATCAGTTTATGCCCCTCCAGAGGCCAGCCACCAGAGCACACCGGTCCTTTCTGAGATTGTTTTTTGCTTACTTTTAACCATGGTTCAATTTCTGTACCTTTGGGTTGGCCATCATTCAAAGCACACTCCTCCTCCTCTCCCTAGAAAAGGAGATCTGTTTGTTTCCCAGCGGAAGGCGGCTCCCCCCCCCAGATATTTCCATGTGGCAAGGAGCCATGATATTCCCAGTTGCTCCGGTCTGGCATCTAAATGTGCAGCTCCTCTCATAGAGCTTCTCATGCTACATTTGAACTCTGCTTTGGACAGGACCGACTCTTGAGACATGCTATCAACCCATAACCTGGTGGGTTTAATTCCTTCTGATCCTCAGAGCTCCTCTAACCTCCAAATGAACAACGCAACTTTCTGCATGAAGTCAGCAACCTGCCTCCTGTACCATGTGGGGGTCTCCAAGGCTGGGAGCACGCTCCATCGGCGCCTCTAGGTGCTGGTCTGGCAGCAGTAAACGCATGCATGTCATCACTTTCCTAAGAGCTTTATGGTACCCAGCCCGGTCCCTCGGGCTTTCTGCAATGGGTGAGCTTTTTCAAAAGCATCTGCCTCCTTTTGAGAAGTGGCTTACCCATTTTCAGCCAAAACCACAGTAAATGTTATACAACTTCCATGTTATTTTTCTCTCAATATGTTGCATCCCTGAGGACGTGCCAAGAGGAGCTTCAAGATCTAATAAGTAGCACAGAGAGGGTAGGAACGGATCGGACCACGTCCTCCTCTGCAGTAGCTACGGAAAAAATTTCCCAGGTATGTCAGCTGCATGAAAATGTTATTTCTCTCACTCTTCAGAGCACCAAACGCCAGCCTGGGGCAGCGCTGTCTGGGTCCAAGCACAGGAGCACACTGTGCCCTGAGTCATCTGAAAACCACACTGATCGTGGCGAGGTGGGAGACTGGATATAGAGGTGCCGCAGCCGTTTTAATTTTCCCTTCCTCAGGAAGTTTCCCAATGAATCTGAGCTAAAAACTTGCTAAAAACTTATTGAATTTGCCTACGCGGGTAACACAGCAACAGCGGCAGCCACTGCTATGCACCTTAAGTGGCAATAAGCTTCCTACCTCCTGTTCCCGGTCCCGTGGCTGTGTGCCGAAGAAGAATCTCAGGCCACCTCTGTAGTCAGACAAGTTGTAGGACAGAAAGCATTTCAAGCCTTGATATGGGGCATTCTCATGTAAGAACACACCTTAGGAAGGAAATAGGACTAAAAAAGCAAATTATTGCACTAAAATCTGCAGCCTAGGAATAAAAGAAACTGTCCAGAGGGCAGACAGGAGAGCCTGCAGTGCTTTAACCACCGTGGCTTCAGTAACAGGAATCCTGAAACAGCTACTACGACAGCTCGTGCCCCATCAATGTGTTAACCATTAAGGCTTTTTTTCCATGCAAAAAGCTTAAGCAGAGTGCTCCAGCGCCCGCTCAGTCCATCATCACAATCTCACCCACCGCCCGGTGCCGTGCGGCGTTTCACGGGTTCAGCTTAGCCCTTTTCCATTCCTTGCAGAGTGGGTCAAGAGATGGCGCGCGCAAACACGAGTAGCTGGCCTCTGCGTTAATGCAGTTGCCTAGGTAAGAGTTTTTCAAATAGATTTGTGCTGGGGCTGCATGCCCAGCCACAGCAAATTTATAGTGACCGCAGGGTGACAGAGCACTAAAATATTAAAGTCTTTGTATTGTGATTGTACTTGGGAATTGCTCAGTTGGCTCTGAAAAGTGGCTGTGACTCTATAAATAGCAAGTACTTTATCATTTCTTGCCTGCTTTAAACACACAGCTATATTTCAATCATGATTCAGAGTAAATCAAATTCCATGTGAGGTGTGGTAGAAATGTTGTATGCGCCAGAGGTGCACCCTGAGCTCACATAAATCAGCACAGCTCCTTTGATGCCTGGGGAAAGGATGCCAATTTATGCCAGCTGAAGGTCTGCAGAGCAGCGTTAGTATCATTCTCTTAAGACCGAGAAACAAGTAAGCAAGCACTGAACATCAAATTATTCACTATGGTCCTCACTGTCCTCCTGAGAGCTACTGAAAAAAGGCTCTGCAAAGGGCTTATCCTCTCCTACGTCATTCATTCGTATAAAAATATTAGAAAGCTGTTGGTTAGAACTACTTATAATTTGCCGTAAATCTCAGTGCTATGTAACAGTACATTTTGTTTGGGAATATGACCTGGAAATTAGAAACCCGGTGAGCCATTGATTTTTAAAATGCCATAGAGCCAAAATTTCTTCACAACAGGATGCAAATAAACTCAAAATAAATTAGTGTTTACCAGAGGGGAAAAGGGAACAGGATATATACAGGATCTATATACTGGGTAACATTACAGAACAGAAGATTAATGAAACCCTCACTTGAAAAATCTAATGGCCAAGGAACTAAAAAATGTACCTGTAAAAGGTAATATTAATTGAAGAGCTATGGGGAAATACGCAGCCGTTACAGCACAAATATATTTTCCTCCTCTCTGCAGCTATACAGCTTGCTGTGCACACCGTGTTCTTCTTCTGAGTTGGGATTATAATTGTCTTTTTAATGCATAGTTGCACAGCTTCTTAGGTCAGAGGGAATCATTAAATCATCCAGCCTGGCTTTCCACATAACACAGGTCTGTGCATTTCACCCATTTACCTCTACGTTGAACCCAGCAACTTGACGTAGGCAATATTTTTTTGTCTTGGCCTCAGACAAAAGTTCTTGGGCTCAGACAAAGCGTCGCTATCTTTCCTCCGAGGATAACTACACTTGGTGTCTCAGAACAAGTGGAAACTCTCCTGTGTAGCTGCTTTCAAAGGACTGTGAGGTACCGAAAAGGCAGAAGCAAAGACTCATGTTATCCCATGTTCCTGAGCCCTGGTTTTCAAATACACTCTGCCGGTGGCATCAAAGCGTCAAAGTCCTCTTCTGATAGCACAACAAGCACAGCCACCGCGCAGGATCACCAGACAGCACATCCACACGTCCACAAAAGAGTTAAAGCAGCACCACATAAAAGCAGGCAGCAGTGCTAAAAATAGACAACAGCTCAAAAAAAAAAAAAGAAAGAAAGAAAAAAGAAAAAAAAACCCTTCAACACATCTTAAATAAATCCATTTATTCCAGGGTTTCATAGAAACCATATAGCTGAAATTGCTACAGGATAATTCCTTATAAGCCTTATAAGAAATGTTGCTGTCCCAGAGCCCCAGTACAAATCCTGGCAAGAATATTGGAGATAACAGATTGGATGCCATGGAAACCGAGACAGACCTAATTTGAGCAGTAACCATTGCTGTTATTTATTTAATTCTGATAAGCCATCTAAATGTAGAATGACTAAAGGTTCCTCTGCCCTAAAAATAGCAGGCTTGTAATATTTTAAATCGCAAATTTCTTGTGTTTAACAATATTTTGGGCATCTGACATTAACGTTTTGCGTGCACTTTTGAAACCTCAAAATTAACCCTGCTCTGGTTTATCCTCTCGTGTTAACGTTATACGTCAAGGATGCCTTCCATCAGCCCGGGCTTCTCACGGAGAGGGGGAGCTTGGATGTCCCTGCTGCCCTCTCGTCTTCCCCCAGGCTGAAAGTGAACTTTTGAAAGAAGGCAGAACTAGGCCTTAGGAACCAAATTCCCCTTCTCCAATTGATACCAAGGATCTTCTGCGATTGTTTGATCTCCATGAACAAGGCACCTCCCAAGGCATGTCGTTTGCAAGCTGGCTGACGGCTCCCCCCTGGTTTTGCACCCCTGCCTCCCTTTCCTGAGCTGGAGAAGCAAAAACCCACAGGTGCAAATTGGCAATTTCTGGGGCTTTGGGGATTTTCATAGAATCTTAGAATTGTTGAGGCTGGAAGGGACCTTTAAGATTGTCGAGTCCAACCATTACCCTAACCTGACAAAAGCACTTCTAAACCATATCCCCAAGTACCACCTCTGCCCTTTTTTTAAACACCTCCAGGGATGGCGAATCCACCCCCTCCCTGGGCAGCCTATGCCAATGCTGGATAACCCTTTCAGTGAAAAAAATCTTCCTAATATCCAACCTAAACCTCGCCTGGCTTAACTTGAACCCATTTCCTCTCGTCCCGTCACTTGTCACTGGGGAGAAGAGGTCAGTCCCCATCTCTCTACACCCTCCTTTCAGGTAGTTCTAGAAAGTGAGAAGGTCTCCCCTCAGCCTCCTCTTCTCCAGGCTGAACAGCCCCAGTTCCCTCAGCCGTTCCTCATGAAACTTGTCCCCCAGACCCCTCCCCAACTCCGTTGCCCTTCTCTGGACACGCTCCAGCACCTCAATGTCTGTCTTGTAGCGAGGGGCCCAGAACTGAACACAGCACTCGAGGTGGGGTCTCACCAGTGCCGAGTACAGGGGGATGCATGTCAGCACCATTTTGCAATGGTGCTGACATGCATGGAAGCAGGGGAGAAGCGAGGTTGCTGGTGGGATGTCAGTACTACCTGAAGGACCGAATTAAATAACCTCGTGTCTCTGCTATGTTTTCCCCCATTGTCATCTTCACGGTTTCCACAGCAGGAATAACACCTCAATTTCTCTGCTGTTGGGGATTTTAACCTTAAACTGTAAATACAGCTGTATTCCCTGGGAGGTTGCACACACCGTGTACAACAAATGAAAAAAAAAATCCTAGATATGCTTTGTTTCTTAGAAATCGTCTCTGCTTCTTGCGCTCCTACCTCCGAGCAGACGACCAGCAGCCCTGGTCCTGTCCTTACACACCCGGTCCCTCGCAGCAGCGTTAGCATTTGCTTTCCCACGGGGAAGATCCACCGGCCGGCACATCATGCGCCTGCCGTGCCTCGGCACATCTTCCATTCAGAAACATCCCCGTCCTCCTCCACCTGCCTCGCTTCTTCATTTTACCCTCTTTTGAGCTTGGAATTGGTGGTGCGGACGGCAAGGATGAAGCAGCTGCCCTCCAGAGAAGCCCAAAGCATCAGCTGGGCTAATGAAGCTACAAGGCTGGATCCTCTTGCCAATTAACACCAAATAGCACTGATGATGTCAGTGTAGCAGTGCCAGTCTAAATCAGCTAAGGATCCTGGCCATGGCACTTAATGGCGGACTGGATTTTGTACAGAAAGGAGGGAAATGGCCAATATTCTGTTCCCCTTTGCCATTAGCTGAGCTCTGCGCCATTAGCCAAGCCTCTCTTGTCTGCAGCGCAGGGCTGAAGGGTGAGTTGTCAGTGTTGTTTTCTTCAACGATTCAGAAGTAGGACTGCAAGAAAGATATTCTGGGCAAGAATCAAAATGAGTAAGAATCGCTTTCAGGGTCTGTCACAGCAGAGTCAGCGTATATTTAGCTTCCGTTGTTCTCGTTTACAAATAGGGAGCAACACTGGGATATTTATAGCCTTCAAAGACCTTTTTCTACAGATTGCAGCTCCAAGGGTCCATGCTGGGATGGACAAGCAGCGATACACTATATTAGTATACCGTGCTATACCATTCAGTCTATACATGGCACAATAAGACTGGAATTATTTTGAAAAAGCACAGGTTGCGATTACAGCTTTTTACCATTTCACTGACTGCGTGCTACAGGACTGTTGCCCGTTTAAGGCTTTAATGGTTAGCAATTACGTTCGGAAGTGAAGGGTTCATTCATCAGCTAGGGTTTAATCTCAAGCATGAGATGACTGCACGGTGAATATTCCACAACATGCTGCTCATGTTATATGGGTAAACGGAATCCTGTTGCACAGGCTCAAGATGAAGAATCAGAGGCGGCAGTTTCCTCCAAAAACCTGCAGAAGGCTTCTGAACAACCAGGTTTAGTTGGTACAGAAAGGGAAACAGTTTCTAGTCCAACTTTCCAAAAAGAAAAAGTTGTAGGGGGTAGAGGGCATGTGAGATCTCACATCCTGGTTAGCTCTCTTTTCTCATTACAGTCTGCAAAGACCTTCAGCTTCTGAAGAGTATCTGACAGCTGTTTTTCATACAGGAAAGCTCTCCCGAGTTATCCGACTAACAGCAAAGAAGTACTTCCTGAAAGGATTTTTGTTCAGACGGTTTCACAGTGCGATAAAACGCTGATTATTCAAATATAATAGGAAGACGTTGAGCAATTTCAAACTGAGGTTTCACATAATAGATATCAGAGTGTCTATATTTAGCCACCCAAATCTATAAACTTCTACATAAAAATGGCCAAATGGAAATCGGGCATCGGAAGTTGGTTGTTACAGCTCCTATCTTTATTGGTATGAGTTTGTTGGTACCATTTCATTTTTTCTTTCTCTTTTTAATGCTCCTCCTCTCTGCTACTTAGCTTCTTCCCCACTGTCTTTCTCTGCCTTTTAATAAGGACACAGGAAAACTAGGTTTGGCTTGGAAGGTGCTTGGACAGCAGCACCTTTGACAATTTGGACCAAGACTTTGAACGACACTTGAAAACTTCAGTGACCCTAAAAAGGTGATGTGGTGTAACTACTGTATGCCCAGTTCCTTCCATCTTCTTTGGAGACCCCATCCACCACCCACCCATCTGTACTGATACCCCACGGTGACTCACTGACACCAGAGAAGAACATGGGTGGCTTATTAGATTATTTCTTGAATTACACATAACATTGTGTCCTAAATTTAAATAGGCAAATCTGTGACTCTGTAGACCTCAAGGGACTTGTCTCTGTACATACCAGTGTGCGCAAGATGAGAACCTGGCCACCATCTGTACAACAACACACTGCTGTTCAACACCAAAACCTTTTGCCACCCCCCCACTGCTTCAAAGCTGAAGCAATTTTGTTACAGTGGAGGGCATGGGAAGAAATTGTTAATTGTGTTTAATTTTTGAGCTGCCCTTGACATTCAGCAGAAAGACACGAGCGTACTGAAAGAAGTGTAAATAAGGTTAACACATCAAGAGAATTGCTCCTAAAATTGAAAAATGTAGTCATCTGCTGACAACAATCTATTCTCTCCTCGCAGAGTCATAGCAGGGCCACTGTGACTACAGCTACGGTTGAGTCAGCATTTCCATTATCAACTGCCATTTTCAAGGATTTATATCTTGGCCATTAAAAAAAAAAAAAAAAGGGAATTCTTGGCTGAAATTTCCATACAAGCTCCTTGGGCCTGATCACGCCTCTGCTCTCCACCTGGTACTATCAGCTGTTCCTGCACAGCACGAGTATGAAACGCTCCAGCACTGAATTACTGGCAATCGAATCACTTTGCACAACCCGGACCGACAACTGAAGGGGCAAGAGATCAGCAAATCCGTCCCTGCAGAAACGCTGCCTTTGCTGACCGCGGACATCAGAAGCCTGCTGGAGCTGGAGAGTTATTTGGGGCAGCTTCCAGAAATTAAGTCTGGCAAACAACTCCCCTGCCGTGCTGGGTAGCACCGTCACAGAATCAGGAACGTTATAACCTGAAATCACAACTGTTGGGTTTGCAAAGTCAAAGTTTTTCCCATAAAGACAGCTCTTATGGGGTTTAGTCTATGTTTGACTCCTGCTTGCAGTAGACAGGCAGGCTGACAGCTCTTTACGATGCGATATTCACAAAGCTAGTACCGGGTTTTAGAATCTGTTTGTAACAAATTATTCAGCTACACAGGACAGAACTTCTGCAGTGAGGAGATTATTCAGTGACTACCAGTTTAGCCCCGGGAAGAGGCACTTTTTATCAAGAGAGGGAGCAAAAAAGCAGTTGTGTGCACATCAGCTGGCTCGCTACCACCCTGCAGAAGCAGAGGGAAGTTTAGCTCAAGATTTATGTTAAGGTTCTCCATCTGGCACCAAGACAGACCACAGACTCACTGAACTACATCAGCTGGGTGCATTGCGAGAGCCACCAAATAACACACGGGACGTTACACCAAGGGTTCCCATTAATCACAGCTTTGCACTGCCAGCCTGACTGCTAAAGGCACCTTCTAGCCGTAGAGATGCTCACAGAGATGACCCTGAGTTAATTCGACAAGTTAATTTTAAACTACTAATTCACATCCGACAAGCTGGTTGCGTGCTGTAGCGTGTCATAAATACAACTTAGAGCAGCTTAAATGAAACTGTCTTCACCAGGGCCAGTTCACTGTGAATGGGTTATTTCGGTCCTCCTCGATGCTACAAGAGCATTGCAACATGACCTACATGTGACCAAGTCCTTCCCACACGTAGAGGCTGGATGGAGACACCTCGTTATAATCCCAACACCTGGGATGGGGAGAGCATGTTTCCACAGCTGTTTCCCCCATCTCCCCCTGCACACATCGGCTAACCTCCGTCCTGGGGCTGCAGGAGCCTTCGCAAGCAGCGGTTCCGCCTGCACTACCGACCCTTTTGGGCATCCCCACGCTGTAGGACTTCCGAGTCTTCCTACCTACGGGGTCTATTGGCACAGCTGAGGTCTCAGCACACACTTTAATAAGAGCTATTTTGTTTGGCGTTGTTTACACAAAGCCTTAATAAGCTTTGTCTTTTCACTCTGTTTTCTCTGCACTATTTTTCCCCAAAGGAGAAGATTTTATCCTATCAGTTCTTATGCAGTAGTCCTGAGTTACTACATTTTGTTTGCCTCTTTCTTATGCTTTTTCTTGCCTTATAAAGTCTTCAAAACCACATCCATTCCTCTGCATCGAGTGTTTCTTTTCCTCCTGTGATCCATCGCAGCTGTCACTTACCTTCTAATGACATTCAAATGGAAGTGCCATGCTGTCAGGCTAATCAATGCTAATAACATAATTTAAATGATCGACTAGTCTTCAGAGGCTGTGTTTAGTTGCTTTATATCTTAAAGAAATTGAAGAGAAACAAAGCTAAAATCTGTAGACCTCAGAATACGTTTGGGTAAATCGGGCATACGTAATTTTGACTAGAAAACACCTCACAGCAACTATTTATGTAAATATTGAGTGTGTCTCAATGAGAAGTGTAATTCATCTCTTCTCTAGCTTTTCCTAGCTAGAACTAAATATTGCCATTGGGATATTTTTAAGTTGCACGGAAGAATGAATTTAAGTCTCAATGGGAGGCCTCAACATGGCGAAATACGTAAGCCCTTGTGTAACTTTAAAAGGACACAAATAGCCCCACTGAAGTCAATGGGATTTAATGCACATACTTTAGAGCCAAGCTGAATCACGGCCTGAACAAATGTTGGTTTCATCTTACAGAATTGTGTGACCCGATACCCTACTTCCAGCCCTAGCCCGGCTCCGCTGACTGCTCTCCATCGCGCACAGCCTAAATGCTAAACCCAAATCCCACTTCACTTGCAGCTTAACGGAACTCATTTTTTTAAAAGTCACGTTCCCCAGACATCTTATCTTTTTACCACCTCTATTAGAAGTAACACTAGATATGGCTATTATAAAATGAGATTCCAGGGAAAACTATTTGCCAGTCCATTTGCTTTATGCACTTGTCAATCATTAGCGTATCATCGCTGTCATTACACAGCGGGTCCTCCTGCCCGAATCTGACAGTACTCTCCTGGAGGTTTTGTCTGTCACCAGCACGTCCCTGCACAGCAGCAGGAGGCACAGCAAAGACTCAAAACACAAACACGCCGCTGTAAGGACACAAAATCCACAGGAGCTCTCGGGGTAGAAGTTGCAGCCACAGGGATTTATAACTCCAGGGGAGGACACGGTCCTCATCTAACTGGGAGGGGTGTCACTGGTCATGCCACCGTCCTGGACGGCGTTAAGGAGAGGGAGGGTAAGGACAGGGCACCATGCCACCCGCGTGGCAGTCAGGCTCCAGCCACCACAACTCCCGCGTGGGACCTCCCTCCGGCGCAGTGTCCCTCCCTCAGTCTCAGCCCCAGTGGACATTGGACAGGGCCAGGCGGTGGGGTCAGGAGAGAAGCTGCAGCACACCCACATCCCTCAGGTGACCCCCTCTGCCTCCAGTACCCTTCCTTCAACCATACGGGTGCGGAGGAGGAGCGTGGGCCAGGGGGGGTCAACTGAGTCCAAACGCTCGTCATCCAAATCACAATTTAGCCTTACATTCTAGTGGGTTTGGGTCTGTGGGCTATAAACACCTTTAATAATGGGGAAGAGGAGATGACCTGTCGCCCAGGCAGAGGAGAAGAGAGGTGATTTAAATGTTAAACTCTCCTTGTCTTTGAAAGGGTTAGATGTGCCTACGATAGGATTTTTTCTGTAGGCAAAGTTTCTCCGTACCCTTCAAATCGGCAGCACCAGAGAGAGGTTTAACTGTGGACAACAGGATCCCACAGCTGCGTCAGACAAGAAGCTTCAGCCTTACCCTATATAGAAGGTTTTTCAAGCTTCTGTTACCAAAAAGGGAATGGGCAAGCTGAGCAAACCTGTTTGCTTGCCAATTTAAGGATTACAATTCAGCTGAATGCTATGGCTCTGTACACCAAAGCAACTAAAATATTGACAAGGCTACTTCCAGGACTGATAGTGTTGCTAAAAAAGAACCACAGTAAATAGGGCAATTGACTGGAAGCTAAAATGGTGTATGCTTTCTGGGCTAAAAAAATCCTTCAAAGATATTTATTAATTCATTATTCAATGATGACGTGCATAGTGCTGCGCACACTTAAACATGAGGCACTGCTGTAACTGCTTCTTGAAATTCTGATTTGCTTAAAATATTTAGTCCATTTTCATGCTAATTAAGGAGCAGTCAAAAAGGGAAGCCATAGACCTGCGGGAGGAAAACCACATCTTCACATTGAAACGAGACTCACCCCTTTCACCCCTCCCCACAGCCAAAATCTTACATGACCTTATAAACACACACATATATTTCAGCCATTCGAAGCAATCACAGATACAGGACGGCTCACAGCCAGCACGGGTCAAGAGCTGAGGTACATCAGCCAGGGTCAAGAATTAGAGGTAAGATGCAAAATGCAATGCAACAGCTGTCAAAAGCAAATCAAGCTGCTTGGAGCCTGCTGCGTCCCCAGGCTAGGCTCTTTTGCTGCTTCAGTAGCGATAATTGTACATCTGGCAGCAAGGATTTGAGCACAGAAGCAGCTCTCCAGTCATTTCTCAATTGCGATTGTGACTGGAGGATGCCAGAGCTGCTGACCAGCTGGGAAACAGCAGTTTTTGCCAACAGGATCAAAAGACTAATCTTTCTGAACACAGTGATATTATTACTCTGGAGTTCCAGGTTTCGGGGGCCCAGGATTTTCAGCTCTCCGTTGCATTTCTCCATCTGTTTGCCATCCCACCCACTCTCTTCCTCAGGCGACAGAGCCATCCACAAAGAGCCAGTCAGGGGAGAACGAGGGGCTGGCAGCTGCAACCCAAATCCCAAATTTTGTCATTACAAGGATTGTTTTTGGACCCTATTCAATAATTAAAATACCATTTGTTTAGACAGTGCATTTCTTAGGGTTTCCAAGGCTGTTCCAGACAAATGTCCCTCCTGGGCCAACAGAAGGAGATTGACCATAGCATTGCGGCAGATCTGGCTGGAGGTCACCAGTCGTGGTACAACGTGGGAACTGCAACCTAAAGTACCACGGCAGAGAAGAGGCATTTTACCGGTCAGGCTGAAAAGCAGTTTTCAAAACGGTGCCCAGAAAACGTTGCCTAGAGAAACTAGTAAAAGGGGTAAACCAAAGCAGAACGATGTCTGGGAAAGCTGCTGCTGTGTTAGAGAGAACACTGCCCTAAGAAACTCTCTCTTTGCAAACACATATTCCAGCATTTCACAGTTCAAGTGAAAGTGCAAGGAGAACCACCCCAAGAGATTTTGCTGCAGTGAACCAGTACAAAGAGACTCCGGAGAAGAGCCAGGCAGTTGCATCTTCCTAGATGACTAGATTCCTGGAGCAATTTGTGAAGAACATGAAATGGATCTGGGTGACTCTTCCCACCTGCGCAAGTTTTATGAGCAAGTTCATTACTTCTTCCTGCTTTACTATTCTGTTTTCATTGAGAAGCTCTGGCAACACTTTGGTGATACCTAGTCCTCCACACAAAAAAAAAAGGCAGAAAGGAGTTCTCCTTCTGGAACAAGCCCTGACTCATCCTGGTGAGTCAGGCTATCATTCATTTAATTTTGTCTGATAACTTTGAATCTCCAACTTTGGATGGGTGCACAGATCTTTTCACTGGAAAATGCCAGAAGTTAACCCTCTACCCACTCATTAAAAACCATTATGACCTCCTAAAAACAGTGTGACCCAGGAATTCCCACTGCCTTTAGGAGCTATAACTGATTCCTGTCTTCATTGTGGTCTGTAGACAACCTTGAGCTCTGAAAGTGCGTTTGTTTGCATAGGAATTCAAAAAGTCTACAGCTCATCATTTTACCTCTGATTCTTCTCTCAGAACTCCAAATAAATATCACATGATGCACCAAAAAGCTGCCTGACTGCCACCCACCGAAATTGACCCCACTCTGAATCTGAGGGATTTCACTGCACTTTCATTTTGCTGGTGCTGTTCTGCCAACTGAAATTTCTAGCTGCAAATTACATTTGAGAAGATGTGCAAATATTTTAGGTGCACAATCAATATGCTGTAGATGACAAATTACAAATTAGGAAAGGAATAGCTGGCCGTAAAGCACGGCTTCGATGCTGAATTAAGAAGTCCAATAAAGTGACAGCTACCATCATGCAACATAGACATCTGATTCACTCTGCCAGTGAGTGAATTATTTCAAAGAAACATTTATATGGTATTTATCTTAGCCTATTCATCAGCTCCCATCAAATCAAGAGTGTCCCTACACTACAGATTCTCTATCCTTAAAATAAAGCTGTGAAAATTGAAAGGCTAAAGAGATGAAAGCTACATTGTGGATAATGCAAAAATATATGCTTATTATCTATGTATGGAGAATTTCCACTGCGGTTTTGAAAGCAGTGGTCTGCATACACCAAGCAGTGAATGACACAGAGTATGATGCAATAGGCATGTGGGGAAAGCACTTTGCAATGTTTTAATAAATATTTTCCTGTTAAAGTATGACTCTGATTTTTAAAACGATCTGCCTAGTGCAATCAATCGGATGCGCTCGTCCTCCTGGTGTTCCCAGGATGCCCTGACTCTGCTGTGCCTCTGGGTCAAAGCAGGTGTGCAGGTGGGGCTTAGTGCTCCGGCAGCGTGTCTACCCCAACTGGCCTTCCTGTGCCCTCGGAGGGAATTATGCTTTGACTTGTATTCACCACGAAGGTTGAGCTTTTGCAGAGGATACAGCACAGTGCTGCCCTTTTTCTGGAGCAGGCATTTTGTTTGTGCCATAACGAGTCTGTTGAACCGCAAACCCAGCTGATTACCTGGGATGTTAAGGCATTGACAGTACCCTTCTATAAAAGCTTGCCTATGAGTCTGAGTCTAGTCCCACCGTAAGACGAAGCTTGCACAGACATCAGCAGCAGCAGTTACAGCAGGTCCTCTGCCTACTTCCACAGCAGCCCTTGGTAGGCAGCCCTGGCACAGCTTGATACAGAATTCCAAATAAAATTTAGGGACTCACCCTTCCCAAGGTATCAAAAATTCACATCTCCAAGTCTTTACCCACAGCCTCAAACCTTTCCCCAACCAGGTGCGTGCCAGTCCATAGCTCCACAAGTTGATGCTTCCCTTTCTCTGGAACAGGGAAAGGAGGAGGATGAGGAAAAGCTAAAGGAATCCAGGATGTACATAGGCACCACTCCGAGCTTGTCAGAAGATCCTAAAAGTGATCTGAGACCCTAACTAGCAGCACTGCCATTTCACACACACACCAGTGGCAGTGGTAAAGAAGTCAGCTTAGGACATCTGAAGAGCTTTGGAGAGAGCAAAGCCACCCAGCAGAAGGCTCCTGCCGTTCGCTCCAGCTGCAATCACAGCCCTTTGGGAAGTCTTCCCCTTGCAGCTTAGTATTTTCACCACTCCAGGAAGAAGCGTAAGCAAAATTGGAGATTTTTGCCTAGAGAATTCTTCCCCAAATCAGTCTATCCATAGCAGCTGACCCCTACACTTATTATCATCCTCCTCAACCTTAGTTTTGCGCAAGGACCAGTCCAACCAAGCCTGCTGTCTTAAGGGGACTTCCCATGCATTTTTTCTGACGGACATCAGATGAGCCTCATGTTTCCTTTTCCTGCCTGTAGTGGCCGGTGGATGTGAGGGCTTAGTTTGTGGCCATCACTATGTGATTTTTACATCTAGAAGTACTGAGGTGAGCACTCAGATTCAGAGGTGTTGAAATGAGATGCAGAGAGGCATTTGCCTTAAGAATTCGATGCGGGAAGGCATTATTCCCTTTCAAGTATGAGAAAAGCAGACGGGTTTTGAAGTCTGCTCCTCTAACGGAGGAAAAGGTGCTGGAATGTGGCTGTTTTGAATCAGAGAGAATAAAACAGACAGTAAAAATGAGTGTGAATGAATGATTGGCCTGTCTCTCGCTTACATAAAAATACCATTAGCTCATTTCGTGTGCCACATGTTATTTACTGACTAGGTTGCTGAGAAGCCTGTGTTCTCCACCCTGAATGCTGCTGCTGAATGCAGAAATGCTTTTTTCCAGAGGGTAGGTTGAGGCAGGAGCAGCTCCCCCCAGCAGCAGCTAACACCGTTGTTGGGGTCAAACATCTGTTTAATCTGCAGTGGCAGCAGGCAAACACCTTATACCAGCACCTGAAACTCTTCCCAAAACAGCCTCAGACCAAAGCACAGCAGAGGTGATAATAGCTCTGAGCCAAAACCTTGCCCTGTTCGTGGAGGGGCGGTTGTCCCCCCAACCCGAGCAGTTCTTTGTCAGTCTGGCTGTGAACTAGGGCAAACCTGCAAATCTCAATACTTTGCCCCTGACAGACATTGCCATTGGGAGTCAAGAAAACAGGGAGCCTAGGAGTTGTGCGAGACACGTGATAGCTTCTGAAGGTCCAAGAGCAAGACCAGGAGCTGCCGTGCTCACCTGG
Organism: Ibidorhyncha struthersii; assembly: GCA_013398815.1. Taxonomy (NCBI): domain Eukaryota; kingdom Metazoa; phylum Chordata; class Aves; order Charadriiformes; family Charadriidae; genus Ibidorhyncha; species Ibidorhyncha struthersii. Next base: position 260,295 of record VZSZ01000110.1, on the reverse strand, counting down.
GTCGTTCCGAGCAGGTAAGCTGTGCTGTGAGTAAATCCAGCCCCCCGCGGTGAGGGCGCTGGGTTACTTGCTGCTCTTACGGGTGGGCTGGGAGGAAGGGACAGAGAGGAGTCCTGCTCAGGCCCTCTGCCTGAGACTGCCTGGGGTTTTAAAAGGGTGATTTTGAGAATAAAGACATACAAAAGCAGCTCGGGTAGTAACTCAGCTCTCCAAGGAACCCAGGCTCTCTACGATACGACAAGTATTGCCAAAGGTAGAGAAAAAAGACCATGTTGTGAACATTCCAGCAGACCTGAGTCTCAGCAGAACTGGACGTCTGTCCAGTAATTTCTCCAGTAAGTGCTGTGTCAACAATCTGTGGGGTTTCCTATCAACCAAACAGGGAGAGGATCATGCCCTTCACTACCCAAGGGACGGCAGAGACCATCCCTTACCAGGGGCACATGTAGCAGTTGCCATTTTGTTAGATGTGACAGTGCCAGAAGTCTCAAGCTGCACCCTTCGGAGCTGAGGAGGCTCTCCCAGGGTGAGAGGGGCAGACCTTTTCTATCCCAGGACAAGGGGAGACAGCACACCTCCTCGTACGTGGGGATAAGATCATGCATAAGACACCAGCCAGAATGGAGTGGAGCCCAAAGCCCTTCCTCTTGCATTACAGACAAAAAAAAAAAAAAAAAAAGGATCCAGCTGAAAACCATGATTTGGCAAATAAGACAAGCATCTGGGATTCAGGGTGAATTTCAAGACTGGCCGAGGTTAGCTGAGAAGTAACATGTTTAATTATTGAGAAACCGAGACAAGGCTGATTCTGCTGCAGTCCAGCCTGGCTGTCTCCCCCCAGCTGCCTCTTGGGCTGCAGAGGGAGACAAGAGCGGAGGCTCAGCGCCGTGTCCCACCGGAGCCCTGCACCCCTGGGCACGGACCCGCCGGACGGAGCCTGCACGTACAGGAGACACGCAGAAAAGCCGGCGCTCCTGCTGTCCACCATCACACGTGCCATCGGGCAGCTATTCGGGGAGATGCAGTTTTGCATGATGGTTTCGACATCACCACGTCAACATCATCATTACAGAAACTGCTGTTGGTTCGCTCCGGATCCCGCGGGCTCGGGCTGGGGCCAGAGCCTCCAGGCAGCGGCTGCGGATGCAAACGAGCCAGCAACGGCGACCATCAGCACCATTTCACCAGGAGCTGCACGTCCTCCTCCTGGTTGTCATTTCTGATTTTGCAGCCCGCTGGCCCGGATCATTTGCATGCGTTGTCTCTGCAGAGTAAGGACACAGCCAAGCTTTTCGTCACAGGACTTTGCACGCTCAGAAAGCAAGCTTCTTCCAGCGTCTTGGTAGCACAGGAGGAAATTAAGCAGACTCTCGCCTTGCAGTTCATTACTGAAAGGCAACGGTCACCTGGGGTCAGAGCTGACCGGCTAATTTAAGAGCTCAGACAGTAAGATGAGGCTTCGTGTAAGGGGCAATGAAGACATTGCCCACTTCGATGGCTGACCTTGCAATTCAGAATCAGAGACATCTCCCCGCAGAAGGTAACCGGTTTCCTCCATAGCTACCCAGGAGGTGCGGAGAGTTGCAGAAAGCAAAGCAAATCTCATTGTGTACAGGAATTTGCATCAGGAAAACAATATCAAGCCTAACTCCGATATTAACCCACGTTAAGGCAGAATAGAGGTTAACCAGCAATCCAGCTTCAACCAAAGCAAGAACTCCTGAAAACCAGGCTCCTGACTCCAGTAGTACAGACATATTTATTTACAGAACTAGAAAGTTTTAGGCTTTTCAAAATATTTCTCAGTAAATAGGGCCTTGGGCTCCACTGCATGATAAGGGAACATAAGGAATAAAAATAGGTAGAGAGCCCTCGGGGAAAGAAAGAAAAGTGAACATTAAATCTGTTTGTGAAAATGCTTTTCCTGTAAATAATCTCTTTCAAGCACATTGGCAGCGGTTTGTTCAGCAAAACCCAGCAACCTCAGGAATGGACAATTTTTAGAAAGATAATTAAACAAGAGGTCAAAACATGTCTGGGGAAGCAGGTATGGCAATTACTTAGACTTGATGCTTAACAGTAGCTGAGAGACAAATTTATACAGCACCCTTTTGGGCAGTTTAGGCTTCCACTTTCCTATTCCAGTGGCTTAACAGCTTCTGAACTAGCTAATATATAACCCACAACAAAACAGCCTTTTCTCCTTATAGCTAGACTAAAAAGACAACCCGAAAGGCTTCCCAAACTGTGGGAAGGTGATGCCCCAAAACCTGCCCAGGCCTTTGACCTCCCCCCATTCTGATCCAGGCTGTCTTTAGGGCATATTATTTAGCCTGAGAAACCAGATGCAGCCACCTTGAAGCCCACCAGAGGTTCCATCTGCATTGAGGGAAGCCAGCTATCCGTAGTGTCCTTCAGTGACTTTTGCCATGGAAAAGCACGGATTTCTGTGCCCAGGCAGTTTAACAGAGGGGAGACGGACTAGGGTGGAGAAACATGGAGCCTCACAAATGGAGAAACACCCCAAGAGCACAGGAAACAGCACCGGTTCTGGCCTCCGTCAGCAGACTCTCAGCCACTTCTAGACACCAGCCACTTGCAAACTCAATGCTGACCTTGCTTTGAGGAAGAGGTCAGTCTAGGTGGCTTCCTCAGGTCCCTTTCCACAAGATCGCTCTCCCCTATGGTTACAAAGAGCCTACATGGCATTGCAAAAAAGCCCCCAAAGGAGGAAAACCACCAGTAGGAGGGTGCTCAGCAGCAATTTGCAGTTTGCTAAATGGAAAGTGGGAGATGGCTTAGGACCTCCAAGTCAGGTCATTACTGAATGAACTTGTAGGGAGATGCATCCTCCAGCCCCATGGGAAGGAGCTGGCTTCTCACCCGTGCTGCCTGTCGATGGCACAGCATGAGCACTGGAGAAGGCATGAGGGAAGCTCCTGCCCGTTCCACTTGATGCGAGGGATGAGGAGTTGAAGCTGGTTGAGGACTGAAGAGGAAAATAGAAACTAGCACAAGGGGATAAATCTGCAGTCACGCTGCCTTCACCACTTACTAATTAGTCCTGCTACCCTGAGATAGCTAAATCACTGAAATAACAGTGGGTCCATTTGGGAACCTATTTGGAGGCCTCAAGGCTGGTTTTTGTGGCTCATCATGGGGGTGTAATAATACAACACCTTTTTGTATTGCATCAAGAAATCTACTTTGGATCACTCCAAGCTTTGCCTTATTCCCAAGAAACATTCAGCTTCCCCCTACCACACAACAGTTATGTACATCACCGCTTTGATCTCAAGGGGAGTGAGCACAAAATAGATGCTTCCCCTGATGGTTAAAAATGAAGGCTTAGGTGGGAGCACTGGGCATCAGGTAAGGCTAGCTGCTAAATGGGCTGCCTCCTGTAGAGGCAGTAGACCGAAATACTTGACCTCGTCTTCCCCAAGGCACCTGCCGTTAGTCCAGGATGCATGGCTTGCTTTGTGTTGCCAGTCAAGAAGATAAACCCGTGAACACCAGCCTCTGCAGAGCAGCAAAGTGAAGTGGTGTTATGCCAAGAAAGGCAGGCAGGATGATTCAGAGTTGCTTTTAAATTACAGGCTTCCTTCAAAGCGGCAGCCATCTGCAGTCGCACAAGCTGTGAGACAAGTGCCTAGGGGAGACAACTCAGTTTCTTAACTAAATGAAGTGGAAGAGGCACCTTACTCACTCTCACCCGCTCTAATTGCTACTGTTTCCATCAATTTTTAGGGCTGAATGTTGAATAAGAAATAGAGTTCCTATTTTAAAACCATCCTTGGTTCTTCACTCTGTGCAAAATCAATGGGAAAGAGAAAAAAATCTGATCTAAAGCTTTGATCCTGCAGATTCCTGGAGCTGCTCATAACCTTTCACAGAGACCCACATGGTGGAATGGGTTTCTGTCTCCATGCTGCTGCTGAAGCCACACAGTTTTCCCCAGACTGTTATATTTCAGATGTTCAGAAAGAAGTGGGCCAACATCTGGGACTGAATTCAGAGGGCTCTTGGGACTCCTTCCCTGGTACACAGTGAAAGAATTGCTTTGAAGCTCCAGCCTAAACTGCATAGCCACAGGTCTTCCCAATACATCATTTTTTAATTCCACATCAATGCTAAATGCATCTAGAATTCTCCAGTGATGGTACTCGACCATGACCTCTGTTATTGTCCCAGTGGCCTTTCACTCATGTTTCTTGTGTGAAGATTCTTCTTTTTGACTTCCAGGACCTCGTTAGAGCTTTATCTGTTATATTGAAAAGTTTCCCCTTGCAACTTTTTGTTCCAGATGTGGAAAGTTAAGACTTGCCTTGGTTAACACAAAATGGTTGTTCTAATAGCTAAGCAGATTGCTCAGGTTTCTCACAATAATGCATGTTAATCAATCGTTCTATTATTTTGGTAAACTTCTTAGAGGGGACCCTGGTCAACCCCAACCCTTTTAGAACTGCTGAGCCAGACACACTCTTCATATTGCAATTATATTTGCGTAGAAGCAATATCCCCTTCCCAGACTATATGTGCTCAAGAACCACACTTACATTTTGGCTATAGGAGAACCCATATTCAGCATATTTTTCCACTGGCCATCCTTTGCCATCTCTCCCCACGGCACCATCCCAACTTGTGCGCTGGAATCTCGTAGCCAATACCATTTCCAGTCAGCTGGTAAGTATCATGGGAATGGAGAAAAAGATGAGTCCTGGAGAGCACCCACAATACCAGCAGCTGACACTAATTGTTTTGAGGACCATTAGTTAGGTAGTTTTAAATCCATTTAATACACACAATATTCATTTTAGTGCTCTCTATCTACTTAATATGAAGGGCTCTGTGGTACCAAATTACGTGCCTTGCATAAGTCTTTGTATATTCTGTTGTATCAACCCAAGTGTTCATATCAACCAAACTTGTAATCTCACCCAAAAAACAATACATCAAGCTCCTTCAACAAGATTATGTTTCCCTTAACCCACAGTGGTAGGAACGAAGGAAATTTTTCCTTCTGTAATTCACTATTCGGTTGAATTGTCTGAGGTTCCTTTCAGATAGTATAAACAGTCCATAAAATTTATGATTCTCTGCATACGTTCAAAATCCAGCTAGTTTAGTCACTGTTTTATTTGCATTTGCTTGAAGCATAAACACCAAAGACTTAAAAGCATCCCTGTTTGGAGCAGGTAAAAAAAAAAAAAAAAAAGAGAGAGAGAAAGAAAACAACAACAAAAAATAACTCCTTCGCTCTGCATCTAACATGCAAGACTAAATTACTTTTTATTTCAAAGCACTCGCTGTTTTCTGCTATTAAACGTACCACAGAGGCTACAGGATAGGCGACTACAGAGATCTGCCATAACACCGTTCTGTGTAATGTAAAAGGAAGAAACGGCTGAGGCTCCTGACAGATTATTCACACATTTAAGCACCAGCAGAATGAGGACGCATCACATTTGCAGGATGGTAAAAACAATGGAGAGAAACAAGCCTTACTTGTGGCTCTGCACAGGCTTATTTTTCAGAAGGGCTTGTTTTAGTCCTTTTATTAGAAAGAATTCATCAACAAAGAGATATGCTTAACGTTAATCATGTATGTCAGATTCTGCAGAACATTTACATGTCTTCGGGTCTGTGCGAAAATGCTACAGAAAGACCCCCACTGGAGTAAGTCTTTGATCAGGCTGTAAGGCTGTTTCTACTCCTAGAGGTGAATCGGCAACCGGCTCAGCTCACTGAGCTTTTATTTCTACAGCTGAGGACCAAAGGCCTCAAAGATATGCAATCAGCTCCACTAAAAGATCAGTAAAGGACCGAGGGGCTCTGGGGCTAGCTGCAAAATCAAAGAGATATGTTCCCATTTTGCTTCTGTTTCATTCTGCAGATCACCTTCAGGGACTTGGACCACTTCTACAATTGGCAGTGGGTCTTTCCACCCAAGAAACTCATCCTTTAATGAGCTTAGGGCAGACGCCTATGTAAACCTTGCACTTTGTGGTCACAGATATAGTTGTGTCTTCTCCCACTCCAGTCCCAGGTTTCCTACTGTCTCCTCCAGTTGTTTTTAACAGGTTTTGCTTTCTAAGCGTTTTTTGACTGCTTCTTCCCCACCTGCCCCCCATCCCCACTGCTACCGGGCCGTTCCCAAACTCTTCCCTTACTCTGAGGCGAGGAACTTGCCTCTAAATTCTAGCCCAGATTTATTTATGACTGCTTTATACTGTTCTGTTCTTACATCACTGTTCCTTTCCTCCCGCAGGACACAAAATTTAGATTAAAAAAAGCCAAACAACAACAACAAAAAACCCCAACAAGATCTTGTGACAATCTTGTAGAACATCTCCAGCCTGCAAGCTGTGTGCACACTGGCAAGACGTAGATTTGTTCTTTTCTGTAGGTACGCATTTTGTAGTTTTGAAGAGGAAACCAGAAGGTAAAAGTGATATGGACAAGAAAAATAAAGGTCTGCGCCAAGCTCAGCTTGCTTAGGGTTCTACAGAAACTCTGCTGGGAAAAAAAAAAAGAGTTACTCAGATTTAACTCTGAATAAATTACCTTCTGGAAGGCTTAAATTCCTTCTCCATCTAAGGAGAAAGCTTCCTCCTTCCCCAGGCAGGACTGCTGCTCAGTGGTGTTGGTTTTGCCAGAAGCCACTTGCAGAAGGAATCCACAACCAGACCTCTCATGCTGGAGCACACAGGAGAGGTCTCCTCCCAGGACACTGGACTGGGAGTATGGGGATGGAGTCTGCAGGAGTTCTCACGCTGTCTAATTGAGAGTGAGTAGAAATCCAGGTGCTATGTGGGTAATTGATGTTTAAAGGTCCCAGAGGTGGGATGCAACGTGTAAAGCTCAGGGCTACAGCAGATTCCCTAAAAGGTACTCCTTTCCCAAATTACTTATTCCACTTCTGGTATGTTTTAGCTTCAGTGGCACACATTACAATCCGTTTGCCTCTGATGAGTTTGTCACTGTTTAGAGCAACAATGAAGACACAAATGGCATTTAGAACTTTCACTAGACAGATTAGATGCATTAATTAAAACTCATTTGATTTCAGGCACGATAATTTGTTTTCCTTCATTCTGTCATCAACAGTTTTGGTGCCACCTCATCTTTTGCAGTAATGCCTAACTGCAGCAGCCCTTTTAGCTGAGGGCTCAGTTACCAAGAACCTATTGTCTTCTGGCACCAGAGGGAGGGAAGCTGGGCCATTTAGAAGACTTTTCCAATTACCTGAGACAAGACAGAGGTGATAACCTTCCCAGGCTGAAGTAGCAGACTTAGGAGAGATGGTGGAACATACATTGCGCAAACCAAGTTAAGTGGCTCAGCTGAAGGCAAGGTGTATCACCTAGCTTTATATTTGTTTGTCTATGAAATCACACACTTGTGAGAAAGTCCTGCCTCGTTTAATGGATTATATTTCCTTTTATCAAGCTTTTTATTGCTCCATCCCCTAGACAATTTCCCTGGCGATGTAGGGTAGCTTTAATGCATGACAGGAAAACACCATGCCCTGTACAGAGCTTCCAAAACCGCTGCTGGTCTTATCATAACGGGGTTAGCCTGAAAGCAGAGTCAGGGAGCTGGATTAGCTCTCTGGAAAACTGTCTGTCCTGGCTCTGGCACTTTTTCATTGCACTGTCATGGGCAGGCCGTTCTCCCCTGGGGGTGTTCAAGGCAGGCTGGACGGGGCTTGGAGCAACCTGGGCTAGTGGGAAGTGTCCCTGCCCACGGCAGGGAGGTTGGTACTAGGTGATCTTCAAGGTCCCTTCCAACCCAAACCACTCCGTGATTCTACTGTCTCTATCTCCCCTTCCTCTTCTCTGTGGGTTCTTGGTGGAGAGGTTTCCTCTCCCTGTACAGTGGTACAGATGACCACTGTGAAGCCCTTATTTCCACTGAGTCCTGCATGCATCAATGGGGTGCACACACACACACACACAATCAGGACTTTCCCATAAGAATAACTTCTTAAACAATCTCTACTAAGTCATTAAAACAGCCTAGCATGGTCCTTCTAGCGATGGTTAACCCAACAACCTTTACACAAGATAACTTTGCAGAGATTTACAAATGATACAATTTTCTAGCATGAGATAATTTTCTTTGGGAACTCACATTTTAAATGAAGGTTTTCATCGTTCCCCTCTTCCCAGGAGGTACCTGGCACCTCCCCAGGCAAAGCGATGCCAGCTCCATGTGCACTCACGATTCAGGGGGTCCTTTTCCAGCTGACAACTTGATGCAGATTAAATTTGAAATCCTATAAAATACTCACATCTTTCTTCACCACTGTGAATACCACTGTGTAGAGAATTATTTTACGGATTTTAATCATTTTTTTTGGTGTTTGTTTTTAAAGAAAGAGAAAGTACAGATAGTTTGATCAGTGCATGGAGAGATAAAGTTTTCTCAGGTTTCCCAAACCTCAAGTTATTATCCCCTGAGATTACAGCAGGCTACATTCCTACATAGCTAAAGCAAGGGAAAAACAGAACTTAAAATAGACCACTAAGCACCCAAGGGCCCCACATCTGCAACTGAAGAACATGAAACACATGAAGAACTCAATTTAGGGAGCAACTTGGTGGATCTCCCCAGAGAAATACCAGCATTGCTCCTACAGGGTCAAGCCATGAGAAAGAACCACGAAATTTGTAGGGCAAAGGAGGTTTAAGGGAAGAAACAAAACCGAACCCCATTTCTAGCTGTACTACATAGAAGACAAAAGTGCCCATCGTTTTACCAAACACTGTAATCTGACTTGAAGGTCTTCTTTAGAAACAGCATTTGCTCTTCAATTTTAATCAAATGGATTGTTTTCCTCCTTAGAATGGGACTGAGCCTTCTAACATTGCTGCAGAGTAGAGACACTGCTAATAAATATTTAAAGACTCAAAGCTTAAAGCGAAAAGAAGGATTTGTTGGGTAATATTTCACTTTTCTTAAACTGTTTGTTCACCATTGCAATTGAAAATTTTAATTTTATGGTGATTGCTCAGAGAGCTGATGTTCAGACACTTCCCCAAGAAACCCGAGCGCCAGGAAGGCAGTCTATAAATAACTGCCTTGGAAATAAACTTCTGTGAATTGGACATAACCCAGATCAGATTTTCAAGCGTGTTGTAAATTACCCACAGCCAGAGCATAGGTCAAAAATATTTACTAGCGTCGAGCTTCATTCCTCAGATTCAGCTCCCAGGCGTATTTTAAACCCGGAGCAGACAATAGGGAGGTCTGAGGATCAGTTCTGCTTGCCCTCAGCCCCGGGTGGTTGTTTATTCCTGTGCTGACACAGCAGTATTGTCTCCCGGCCTTGCACTAGTGCAAACGTCTGTAACGACCAGGAACACCACCTGAACGTTCTATTATATTAATACCAAAAGGATTGCTTGTGATTAAGGACTGCTTACGATTAAGCCGGCTTGGAAAGTACTACAATAGCCTTAGAGAAATGCAGAGAACAGAATTATATGGGAGGAGAGAAGGGAGGAAGGGGAAGGGAGGGAGGAGTTGCACCATCGTTCTTCCAAAGAGGAGACAGAGGGAGCTGACAGATCTCCTCCTTAAAAGGAGCAGAGTAGTGGCTATGTGGGATAACATGTGCTATTTTAGGTGCCATTTTGTACCACAGTCATTTAGCTCCAACACAGGCTGTCCCTGTCGATGGAGGGTGACCCAGCAGCATGGCCAGGCTCTCCTGGGGAGGTTGACTCCCGTCATTTGCACAAGGCCCAGACAGACTCGGTGGCTTTTATGGGTTAGTGCCTGAACTCCCACTGAAGTCTCTACTCTATGAGTACATCTCTCCATTCATTTCTTCCAGGCTGCAAGAAATTAAGGTTGTTGATTTATAAAGTCCCACCTCCCTGATCCCTATCAGCTGTGCCCATAGTGAAGCTCTCTTTGGGCAGACACAGTCCCTTCTGTTATGCCTGGGAAGTTCTCAGTATGCTTCAGATGCTGCAGCAAACAAACCAGGGAAAATATCAGAAGAAAAAAGAAGTGGAGACCATTCAGAGGTGGTGACCTGGCTGAACAGCTGCAGCAAACCAACCAGAGAAAATATCAGAAGAAAAAAGAAGTGGAGACCATTCAGAGATGGTGACCTGGCTGAACTGCTGAAGGATGGATAGGTCCTCACAGGCTCACTGCACAAACTACCAACAGGGTTGGTGTGATGATTGCGGAGTCCTGCCAGCTGGTTTGCTTACTAGCCTGGTTTTATGCAAGCACTGAGACAGCCAGGGCTACCACACCACCAGATTCCCAGTCACAAAGCTTCGCAGCAAGGTGGCCCGTTAAGAGAAGGCCAAACCTGCAGCCCCACTGCAGTCCATCGAACTGCGCTGGCACAAAGGGGTGGCAGAATTTAGCCCGGCAGAGGACAAGCTTCGAGTGCCACTGCTTCAAGTACCTATGTCTCAGGGAGCTGGCTGATGGTATCAGGGATACACAGATAAGAAATAGCCTTATCTCTTCTCTGCACATCCTCTCCTTAGATTTTAGTGTTAGTACAACAGACAGTTTGGTCCCTAAAGGCCAAGAAGGCAAATTACAAAGGCAGTGGAAAGAAAGGGAGATAGAAAAGGTGAATAGGGCACAAGGATGCCCTGGTAACAAGGAGAAGGTAAAAAGTTCAGATGGACTATGGTTAAGGCAAAGAAAATTAACAAGCGCAGAGTCACAAATGTTGACATAGAAAATGGGCAAAGGGAGAACACTGACTGTTATTACTTTATGCTCAGTATGGGGTTAAGTGCAAGGTAAGTTTGGATGTGCTGGTTGAGGCTTGTTTCACCCCAATTTTAACTATCCAAAAATAAAGTTTGACATAGAGTATAAGCTGTTAATAGAGGCACCTTTTCTAATCAACTGAAAGGGAGAGCAAGAGAGAGACACCTCTCTCTCTCTCCTCGGACAACAGGCACCAGAGCAAGGTGGGATGAATCTTCTCCCATGAGTGAAGAAGGAAACAAGCTCCCTCTGCTTAGCTGGATGCCACTGGCTGGAGTTAACCCGGCTCTATTAGCAGAGTCCTGGTCCAGGAGTATTTCTCTAGGACACTACACTACGAATACCATCAGCAGATGGGAGTAACGGGTTTGCTGGAGGAGGGAGAAAGATCTTTCAGAGATCTGTTTCAAAGCAAATTGCAGAACTCAAGGTCACATCAGCAAGCCAGGGGAAGGATGACTCTCCATCCCGTACACGGTGGCAAGCCAGCTTTTGAGCTTATATTTAACTTAGTTCTTGCTCTGTACGATGATGTTTGTGCTTGGTGACCTACCTGACCCACCAAAACCTGCAAGAGCTGCTGCCTTCTCCGAGCTTTGTTTCATTGCTTTACCCAGAGTTTGAAGTGGAGATGGCAAAGTCTAAATTTAGAATAACTTCAGCAGCACGGTGTGTCCAGCCATGCTTGCATTCCGCTTTCTGAAAAGATGATGACCAAACCAAATCCAGATTTCCTTTTAATCTGGCCTATTTTAAATCAAACTGAAAAGAAAGATACTAAGGCTGCTACTGTGAAACGTGCTGCTCCATGAATTAGTAATTGTGTTTACCTTCTACACTGGGAATTTTTTGCCTGTGTTGCTGTTTCTTACTGTCACTCAACATGAGAAGCTTTTATTCGAATGAGACTATTTCAAAGCACTTTTACACTCACGTAGAGTCAGGGACTTATTTACTTTCTGACAGTTATTTACTTCCCGTAAATATTTCACAGCCACAGGATCTCCCAGATGAAAGCAGAGTTTGCTCTGTGCTCCTGTTCAGGAGTCTAATTAAAAACAGAATAAAATGGGAGGGATGGAGCTTAAGTGCTAACTGTGATGGATGTGTCTGGAGGGAATTCAGCAAGGGGACCCTGTTTCTTGGCACACGTATTGAAGCCTCTGCTTAAAAGTGGAAGAAAAATGCCCAGCCTGGGAACTGAAAGCCCTGGGATGGATAGAGGGAGTAGGGGAGAGGCTTTCAGAGACGGGAAAGCTATGACCGAGCACTGCTCCCGCACAAACTGTATGCTGCCGTCACTGAAGAGTTGGTCCTGGTTGCCATTTCACATCATCAAAGCCAGCCACCTCCTTTTTGCCTGAATACCCCTCCCACAGCCCAGATTTGAAGTCAGTAGCAGCATCTCCCTGCGCCTGCAATCCCACCAGCCCAGAGCCACCGCCATGGGGACAAGCCTTCTGCATCCCACCCGTGAAAGCTGAGGGCATATCCTCACCTGGGGTAGGTCATCAACCCCACTGACATCCAAATACACCTTCGTATCTGCAGTGGCTACGGGTCTTTTAACAGAATTGGTACTCTCTCCAGTATGTTAATGACTACAAGAGAATGATAGGCACTGCAAAGGGCTCCACGGCTGTGCTGCCTCTATATTTGGGTAACTTCCCACAATCACTGCTCCAGAAAAAGCCAGGGACTTCAAAGTAATCAAATAAAGAAGAAAAAAAAATAATCAAACATTACTTTCCCTATTTTTTCAGAAATAGCTTGTTTGCTGTTGGTTAAGGAAGGATTACTTACCACAGCTGCCTAGAGGACAAGGGCAAATTACAATTTGTTTAAGATTATGAGTGAGGATTTTTCACTTAAAAGAGTGCATTTGGAGACAAGGGAGATTATGAACAATCATTTAGCAAGATCTTCAAGCCATCAGGCTGTTTAATATTATAAATCAGTGCAGCCAGAGCCCATTTAAAAAACAAAAACAACAAAAAAAAAAACCAAACTGTGAGATTAAAATGGATATAGCTTTCTTGTTCTGATTTCTCATAAATGTCATTTCACTTTGTAGCAGTAGGCTTCCCTGAAAGACAGGCAGTCCCCAAGCCCGAGGTGGTGGCCCTGCCAGGAAGATGCTGCCCAAGCCAGAAGAGATGTCTCCTACCAGCTCATTGCTACAGAAAGCCTTTTTAATAGGAAGGATACACTTTTAATACACTTGGTCGTGTATTAAATAGACTTCTTTTGAGAATGTAGAACACTAAGTCAAAATAAGATCTGATAGTTAATTGGTGTCATCCACCTAAACAGCAAAGCTTTAATCTCCAAAGTGCCCATGGTGGGGATAGCAATTCTGGGGATTTTGTTTGCAAAATAAATAAAAAGAAACACATTGCTTTCAATTTAGTGCCCCAGAAGTTGACAGCAATAGTAATAAACAATAGGAATTATTTGTATTAATAGCCTTATTTATTCTAATGATGTTGGCATTTTCTGTGAAGATTAATTAGCAATAACGTTGCCAGTACTATTACAAGTGAAATATACACCATAAACCAAAAATAATTTGACTGACCTATGTTCCAAAGTAAAATATTTACAGTAATGAGATTCTAATTATCCTTTGTTATGGCAGGCCATTCTCTACACTCCTCTATATTGATAGGAGATGTATTGTTTCAGCATTTTAGCTCAATTTATTTTCTCACATTTGCATTTTCTTATGCACAGAAAATGAGAGATGATCATTACCTTCTTCACTTTGCATTCAATTTACATCAACAGCACATTACCTCATCCTAACTCATTTATCTACCCCAGAAATTTGATAACAAAAGCTACTGTCAGTGATGAATAAAGATCTTTTCAAATAGAGCAAAAGAAACAAGATGAATTGTAGGTTTCAAGACCTTTTGTTTGCTCAAGAAAGGGAAAATAAAGGATTTTTTCCACCTAGGCAACATGGATCTCACGAGGCTGTAACTCACACTCAGCATCTCATATTTACCTGCAGTTGACCGGTCCTTTCTGCATACAAAAGTAACTCCAAATACCCACGCAACCACAAACATTTCTCCCATTTGCTGCGCGAAAGAACATTTTTAACTTTTTGGATGGAGTGCAGAGAATTTATGGTTCATAAGCTCGAGCAAACACCTTAACAACTACCCAACGGCTATTGTAGCCTCGTAGCAGCTAATAGCTCTCCAGCCTGCGAGACACAGGCACAGCGCATACTCCACTCTCACCGGACGGCGTCAGCCTGGTGCTGAGCACTCGCAGTGCCATGAAACATGCTGTGGGATTCTCTCGCATCGACAAGAGCAGAATATCCATCTTGCTTTGCTGGGAAGTAGTAAAACCAGCCAGCTCCTCTCTTCCAGCTCTTCTGCTTTAACAAGCCAGCAGAGCCTGCTAGCCTCTCGCCACTCTTCTCTTACAGTATTAGAGCTAATATCAAAAGGCAACAGCACCAACACCGCACTCGGACATGAAGTTCTGTTTTAAAATGCCTCTGTCTGAGTCCCTTCTGTCTTCAGGCAGAGCACCGCAAGCCCCAGATGCGCACGGGCGCAGTGATGGATTTCAGGTCTGCCCCGTGCACGGGGGAGCAGGGGGAGAAGCAGGAACTGGGGAGCAGGTTTTGAGGAACTGGTCACTGGCAGAAAGCCCACAAGCCCTCCCCAGAGCGGGACGGAAGATTTTGGCCTACTTTCCCTGCAGGTCCTCAAGGAAGGGGCGGGGGGCGGAGGGGGGGAGATTTTTGACCTTTCCAGAAATGGTTTCATTTCTTTTTTTACAATATTCCATATTTTCCCAAAAGCAATTCCTCAGCTTGAAATAGCTCTTCACATTAAAGGGAAAGTCAGAAAAAGGGAAGGAATGGGCTTTAAAAGTTGTAAGTAACCCACCATTAAATAAGAATGGTTTCATATGCAAGCCTGTTCTTTCTTTTCTGTATGAAAACCTGCTTTTTTTCCTATTTCATTTCCCCCATCTTCCCTCCCTTTCAGCCCACTCTTTGGCTGGTGGGGATGAGGAGCAGCCTGTGAGCCTGCCCTGGGCACAGGCTGCCCTGCAGCCAGGAGCCTGCACACTCCCCCTGCTCCAAATCCGGCATTTTATCCGCACATCCCTACGCCAGCCCACTCTCCAAGCCACCAAGCAGCGGGTTCCTTCCTGTGGCCTCAAGGACAGGACCTAGGAAACTCCATGGTGTTTCTAGGGTTTGCCCCAGCAGACCTGGGTAACGGACGAGTAGTCTCACCTCACTTCATCCAAGTTTTTAATTAGGTAACCCGTGTGAAACCGTGCTGGCTGATACAGCCCTGCTCCAAGGGCGCCTGGTCCCTGAGAGGAGCCATCAGCTCTAGGGTCATCTCCAAGGGAATTGTGCCGGCTCTTTTGGGATGAAAAGTGGACCACGCTGAAGCCTTTGAAAATGCTACTGCGGACATTTTTATGACCGAAACCATCCCCTGGATAGGAATGGGAAATCCAGTGCTTTAAAGAGGTTTACTGAAGCTGAACTAATTTATTCTTGTGCCGTGCTCAACCCCCAAACGTGGCAGTAATATCCTACAGGGCAGAAGATGAGCCCAAGGACTGCAACTCCCTAGCAGGTTTCTTGTACAAGGACGTGCTCTCCCATAGAGCACCCATGCTGCCCTTGCAAGACTCACCAGTGGCACATCTGGGGACCTTAAATTAAAGGGTTACCCAGAATAAATAAACAAGCACTTGCACTTTGGAACTATTGACTGAACTCCACGACCCGAACAATTTGTTAGCGAGAGGTTTGGGCAGTGGGAGGAAGATGGCAAATATCCCCCTCGTACTCTCCGTTTGTCTTCTGGGAGCGTGTCTTGCTGCCGAAAGTACAGGTGGGTTCATTTAAAAATCTATCAAGTCCTTCACTTTTGGGTGTGGGGGCTTACTGGCATAGGTGAAGGGACAGTTTGTCACTTGACGGTGGAACACCTTGTGCAGTCTCATAAGAGACGGGAGCTCAGACGCATTGCTGCATTTCATAGCTTGTCCCTTTAAAGCTCCGGTTCTTTCCTTGGGAATGAAATAAGAGCTTTTATGCTGATTTTACGCAGAATGTGTCACAAGGATTAATTTTAAGAATGGGATTTTTCTTAATTTTTTTGCAGCTTTTAAGCTTTCAGAGCTCGATTCAGCCATTTTAGAATGCAGGCACCCACACACGGAAAAAAAAAAAGGGGAGAGTGCTGCTGGTGGAGTAACATCCACACCTCTGCGTGTGCCACCGCTTTGTCCTGGAGTACAAACAAGTGCTCACATCCATAAAACAGTCATTGGATTTGCCACTGTGAGAACTGTTTAAAGCCAAACCCAGCGTGAATTTAACAAAGACTGTAAGATGCAGCCAAAATTGTAGACAAGACAGAGCAGTTGATGGATGTAGGCAATCTCACATAGTAATGCAGGCTGTTGCTTGATTTATCTGTAGCAGCAACAGTTCCAGCAGAGGCTGGTTCACATCCAGTGCGAGCACTTGTTTGGTGCATGGCTGGCCTTTCTCCTTTCATTAAAACATTGCAAGTAACAGGTTAAAAAAAAACCATCCTCTTCCCAAAATGTTTGCTTAGCAATGAAAAGTGGGCAGAACCTCCTATTGGTACCACCACGCACCCAGGTGCACCTCCCAGAAAATACCACCCACGGTTGGCAGGACAGGTCTGCCCCCACAACCCCTTGGCCCAGAGACCCATCTCACCCCCTCAGATGCTGGTTCAGAAGTTGCTAAGTCACGTGTGAGTATGTTCTTGGTGTGAGGATGGTCTCCAGCCAGGGTGAGTGCCGTGCCTGTCACCCCATGGGGCCTGCAACCTTCAGTTCAAATCAAGTTTTGCTTGTAAAGCCGCATGCGGGATCAGTAAGCAACTGAGAAAGCCTAGAGGGATCCGAGGGAGGCAAAGCTGCATTCATTAAAATGAGTTCTCTCCATTAAATGGATTAATTATGGCAGATGCCTGGCACATCCCACTGGGAAGAGATGAAGGAGAGGGTCTAAGGCAGCTGCCTCACTTCAGGCAGGGTGATGTGCGGCTGTGCCCACATCGGGATCCCCGGCACTAAGCGCACGGAGAGCCCAACGGGGTTACAAAGCCAGGGAAGGCTGCTCCATCATTCTCTCCTGAGCCTTTTCTGCCCGGCTCGGGGACAAGCTGGAGGCTGCAGCCCATGCCATGGGGAGAAGGGGGCAGGTTTCCTCCAGCGAGGTTGTGCCCCCCTCCCCCCGTGCCTCCACGCTCTCAGCCCCCCGCTCAGCCACGGAGCCTGTGTTGGGGGTGTATGTTCATGTCCCACACATAAACCACAATCCTGCGGCTGGGAGGGGACTGGCCACCCCACGGGGGCTGCAGCATTTGAAACAAGACGGGCTTTTTCAGAGGTCAGTACTTCACCCATTAATATCTACTGCCAAACAATTAGGTTAAAGTCGGGATTTTAATGCACTCCTTTTCATTTTTAACCAAAACCACGCTAGCGTGAGGAAGGCAGAGGTGCAAACTTGCTGTACAATGATTAAAAGCATTGCAAAAACAATTAGCTCAGTCCCTTGCAGGGAGACCTCTAGGTGAAGGGGCTGGTTACACCGCCAGTGGCATGGCGTAAATCAGAGCAACTCGCTTGGGGCTCATGCGAGTTCAACAGAATCGATCCTCTGCGGGTTTGGAGAGGCCGGGATCTGCTCTGGATGGAGAGCAGAAGTTAGCCATGAGAAGGAACGAGCGGCTGGTACATGCCCCTCACTCTCCCCTCTGCCCGCCTGGCCAAGCTCACGCTCTCCATAACCCTGAGAGCGGCCAGGCCCACGGGTGCCTGAACCCCTTCCAGCACAGAGCCCCCAGAGAAGCGTCTGGGCCCACGGTGGCCACCAGCAGCTCCAAGAAGAGCTGCTCTACCGTGCCATCTGGTGACAACAAGGGACATGGCTGCGAGCGCTAAGGGAGGGTGGAGAGAGAGGAGAGGCTGGGGAGGCAAAGCGAGAAGCTCCTCTGGGTGAACGATGTCTTTTTTAGAGCGGTGGGATGGGGGAAGGGTGCTCAGCAGAGGTGGGGTTCTCTGAGAGGTGGGTCAGGAACAAACCCTGCCAGGCGGTTGTCACAGGGACGTGGCTGCTGCTGGCGCTGCCAATGGGACGCGTGGCCCTGCTGGGAGAACGTTCAAGGTAGCACCATGACAGGACTACATGTCCTTGTGCCCTTCACCAGGCAGCCACCATGGGAAGGCTGGTGGCCACCCTGGACATCCTGCCTAGACTAGGGGTCCCTGCGGCACCAGCAGCTCTCTGCTAATGGTTTCTGCCCAGGAGCTTGGCCAGCAAGTTGAAGATGGATGCACACCACCTTGTTGACATGACCTGGCCCAAGGGGTCAAGAGGACTCATGTCACCTTCCTGCCATCATGAAATGGTTGTACCCAGGTGCATGGGCAAGGGAGAGGAGCAGGGAGAGAAGCGAATGGCCCGTGGCTTCCAAGGGCCACAGCTGCTTGCAGAGGCAAATGGTCTTTCACAGCCAAAAAAGGCAGAGACAGTTAAAGCAGGACCGTTCCTGTGCCCAAACAAGACTTCACCAAGCAGCAGCATGAAAAGGCCTATTATTTCCCCCTCTCAAATACCTTATTCCATTCTGTGCATCTATGATGGGAGATACTCACACCATCTGCTTTAGGGTATTTTAAGCATCAAACTTTAGAGCTTCTAATCACCCTTTCACCATCAGTCATTTCTGTCTATTGTCTACTTTGACTCTTGGTTCTACAGATTTGATCCTCTGGATTGCACTTAAGTTAGACACCGAAGAACCCTCAAGTAGGTGGATAACACTCCTGAAACATCCCCAGCCATGGGGCAACGGGGGGTGTGTGTGTGTGAATGCATGAAAAGGGCTTGGTTTGTGGGAGAGCAGAGCCCTGCCAGCCCTCCCCAGCCACACCACACCATGGCACGCGCCCCTCTCTAACCCCTATTTCTTTTCAAATCGCAGTCTTCATCGAGAACAAAGAGGCGAGCTCGGTTCTGCACAGGCAAAGGCGAGCCAATTCGAACAGACTGGAAGAGGTTATTCCTGGGAACCTTGAGAGAGAATGCATAGAAGAAAAATGTAGCTTTGAAGAAGCCCGAGAAGTGTTTGAAAACACAGAGAAAACAGTGAGTATCGCCACTGCAAAATGGCAACACCTTGTTCCCCCCAGCCCGCACCTTTATGAGCCTTTTGGGTGAACAGCAAAGGGCAAACCTGCAGGGGCCAAGTGCAGCATCTATCGCGTTTTATTCTCATTTGTGATCCATCAGTTGGGCCGCGGAACCCCTTTAAATGTTTGCTGGCCACTATCGGGATTATAGAGGCGGCTGTTTTCCTGCAAGTCTTTTGCTTTATCTTTGGAGTCATCCCTTTACTACTTCAGTCAAGCAGTGCCTAGAAACTAGAAATCAAAGGAAACCTCTTTTCTTTTTCCCTTTGCAGATGGAGTTTTGGAAAACATACATTGGTAAGTGCTGCTTTCTTCATGTCCAAATGCATAATAGTCATCTCTCGGTGCATACGCAGCAGATGTTTATTGAAACAAACGTATTCCAGCACTCAGAAACCGTGTTATGACAGAGCTAGTCAGAGCCACGCACCCAAAATCCTGCAGCCGCCCAGCCCGGGCCTGTCCCGTTTGTATAAAAATTACAAGCCAAAAAAAAAAAAAAAAAAAATGTACTTAACATTTTCTTTGTTCAAGTAGGTTTTTTTGAACAAACTACAAAAACCTCACAGAACAAAACCAGTTCACACAGACCACTGGACCTGTTGAGCCCAGGCCACACTCTGGGCTCCTAGTTGCAGCCGTGGTATAGAGTAAAACACGCCAGCAATAATTAACACCCCTTCAGCAAACAGCAAAGGCTCTGCTCTCAGGCAGAGATCTCCAGGTAAGGCACGGCCTCGTGCATGCACAGCGTGAATCCCTAGAAATGCCATCTTAAAGTGGAGCCTCAACACGACCATAGCAAAGAGCTGATTGTGATTCACACCAGTGGTCCCAGACCCTTGCTTCTCCACCAGTTTCTTTCTACCACGTTTTTTTTTTCCCCTTTCGGCCTCCATCCCCAACAACTCCTCAGTCCCCTACCAAAAAAGATTTCAATGCCCACTAAAACATCTGAAACTAATTTTAAGGACATTTCAATAAATTAACCACTTTGTAGATTGGCCAAGTGCCCAGAACATCTCACTAAAAAGCCTTAAATAATTCAGACTATTCAGTCCAGACTATAAAATAATAAAAAAAAAGTTACATTTGCATTGTAGGACTGTGCTCTGAAAAACCAACTGATGAAACTCAACACTGCATTTGTTTCCCTGTCACTGTAACCAATTAGCTCTTCAAAAAGCAATGAATGTCATCTATTCCCCTATCACCCAAAGCGCCTGGTTTACTGCTCGGCTTCCAAGTTGCTGTTCCCAACACGTGCGCCCCATGGGAGCTCACCCCTTGCACAGCACCCAAGTGGAACCCAGCCCCGATTGCCCTCACCAGGCAGCAACGGCGGCCGCAATCCACACCTTACGTACAAACCTTGACACCATGCCTTAGACGAGACAAAACCATTTTGTCCCTGTTTGCAATCCGCCTTTTGCATTCCAGCCCATTCCTGAAAGGACCGTTAACCGCCACGCTTAGTGGCAGGACACAAACGCATGAAGACATTCCCCTTCCTCCTTGCCTTTGCGTACCCATTTCAAAGCGCACTTCCCTGTAATTCAGCGACACAGACTTAACTCTTCCAAAGCGTTAGAACACCAATTTTGCAAGACTGGGTATTTTTATTAAAGCCTCGGCTTCTCAGCTGCAAGCAACTGTGACAATAAAAGCCCTGACATATAAAGAAAAATCTAGACCAGTTAATAGTAGTCTGAGACTTAGGAAAAAAAGAGCGATGACCAAAGGTCTCAATCCTAATACACAGAGAGGTCTCCAAACCCAAGTGGAACAGCCCAGACCTTCCGAGAGCAAAGGCGGCAGTGTTAAACTAATTCAGATTAGGAAATCCTAACCACTCTTGAGGAAGCAAACCTTCTAACTTTGTCTAACTTAGCCAAGACATGAGGTCCTGTTGAGATGTTTCATGAGGGAGACTGAAGAGTTCTGCTGAAACGAGCAGAATTAACCCACATGGGACGGGGTACATAATTAGGACTGTGGGTAAAGCCCTGCTGCTGATGTTACCCCAGTGCTGACATTGTCTGTTGTGCACGCAGGTGCCAGGATCTGACTTATTTCCCATTACAAAGAAGGAAGGTGCGTGGTCTCTTCCTCATCTTTAACAGGACGCTTGCAGAGAGCAAAGCTTCAGCGCTTGGTTGGCACCAGCCGTGGTGGACGCTTACGTTTGTTAATTCTCCTGTCTTCTCTCCAAGATGGAGATCAGTGCGACCCCAATCCATGCAAAAACGGAGCTGTTTGCAAGGACGCAGTGAGTTCCTACGTATGCTGGTGCCCAGCCGGGTACGAAGGCAGAAACTGTGAGATAGGTACGTACCAGGGGCTCGTCCCGTGGGTGTTCTGCCCTACAGATCTACATAGGGCGTAGAGCTTCATCCTACCAGAGGGTTCTTTCAGATGCATTTTGCCTTGCTGCCAGGCACTGCATGAATGTGCAAATTCAGCCCGCTGGTGATGGGATTACAGGGGGACATGCTTGGGGATACAGCAGCGGATGTCTCTGTCCTCTCCTGTCCTAGGTGGAGCCCCAGTTCCGCCTCCGCTGGGCACTGAGATGCCTGCTCGTACGCAGGGTTCAACAGAGACTCAGGCTCAAGGTCTTTTGTTCGGCACGCTGCGGCTGCCAGCGCAAATGTTGACACAGAGACCTTCCTTTATCTCCCCAGCACGAGCCTTTCCGGGGCTGCTCGTCAATCGGGGACAACGTGGTCACCCGCTGAAAGCCACAGCTTTCCATCGACCCGGACGGGGCCCCCATGCTCTCACTCCTCCTCCCCGTTCCCCACGCCAGGCTGGGCAGCAGGTGTCAAGCAGGGCAGGATTATCGCAACCTCCTCTCAATGGCACTCCGCTAAATTCATAATTATAATTATCCCCAGCAACCTTGATTCTGAAGGCAAACAAAAGGCAAATATTTTCCTGATGGGCTGAGGAGTTTACGAAATCCAAACAGCTGATAATTTAAGCAAGAGGGATATTCAGCTCTTATATTCATAATATAATCAGGGGCTGTGCGGCTCGCATAATGTGCTAGACTCACTGCGCTAATAAAAGATTCTCTTTCTAGTTGCGCTTCTGCTCTGGCAAGAGAGGAGCGCACGTTAAAAAGAGCATTTCAAAGCTGCATCAAATTTAAATAGTCTCATTGCAGATTTCTCGTGGAAGCGAGACAGGAACAAAAATAGAGCTCGAAGTGAGGCGTGAAAAGGAGCTCTGTAAAAATAGTAAATGATGGCATTAAAATGGCTACAGGAAGGGAGGTGTCCTTGAGGAAGTAGGAGTGGAATTAATCTGCTGTGAAGATATTTGAAAACTCACTGAGAATTAAAAGGGTGTCTGCGGATTAGTGGTTTTCCACCTCCAAGAGATGGTGTTCCCACCACAGGGGAGCGCAAGGTGGGGTGGGAGAAGACACACACAAGTCACGGGCATCTCACCGTGCCGCAGGTTGGGACCCGTTTCGTCAAATGTACTCCTGAAATGGGTTTTCCACGTCAGGCTGCGATTATTTATTGGTATGTCAGGATGAACGTAAGGCTTTGCTTGAGGTTTTTAATTTGGACCCCAGCAATGATCTCAGGACAAAGCCCTTCTTGGGTTCAGGGTTTGGTCCCATTTGACACACAGCGTTCTCTGCTGGCATCCTCACTGGGGCTGGATTGCTGTAAGCACTGGGGCGAGGTGGGGGGAAGCAGCACGACGGTGGGGAAATCACATGGCTCGTAACCAAATATTTGCAGGAGTCTTTACGGTCAGGCTGCCAAATTTCAGACAGCACGTAGTTATTGGAGGCAGGAGGAGGCTGCGCCAGGACCTCTCACAGGGCCATCCCTCAACCCACCTTCTCAAAGAAGTGCCCGGCACTCCCTCCTTGTGAGCAGTGACGTGATTTGGAAGGAGGACACTCTCCTTGCAAACAAGCACCCATTTTCCATAGTCTGGAAAAACCACACTGGGTTATAGGCTGAATCCAAAGGCCCAGGTCCCAACAAATCTCTGACCAGTTGTATTTCAAAAAGGCTTTCACAGTTTCATTTCAATTTCTTTCAGACTTCACTTGTGCTATTAAAAACGGAGGCTGCAAGCACTTTTGCAGGCATGACCCGCCGCAGAAAGTTGTGTGTTCCTGCGCTGCTGGCTATAGACTTCATGAAGATGGAAAGTCCTGTGAACCTACAGGTTAACTTTTAAAGTGTTTTTAAGAGATTCGGGTGAAAGTTTCCAAGGTCTTGTCTTGGATTTAGGTACATGAATCTTCTAGAAATGCAATATCCTGTTGGAGACCAGCCTTGTTTTCCTGCCTAGCAAACGTAAAGAGCCTGACCCTGCACTTTCCCAACGGCAGAGGTGGGGTCAGGCTTGAAGGACGCAATTTAAACACCCTTTTTTTAGCCTAGGTGGGTGGAGAAGGAAGGTAGTTTTCCGGGAATTTGTTCACAAGGCAAATGCTCGTTTCAGATGGCTGCTCCCACAGGCGCCTCTCCCACTTGCAGGCGTCTAATATTTCTAGATATGGATCAGTAGTTTTCGGGAGGCAGAAATCTGGTGTTCAGCTACACCAGCATACGCACTAGTGTCCGTCCAGCCAGAGCTCACTCCCATGTTCTTCCAATAGGGGCTACTATTCAGTTACTGATCCTACACTGAGGATGCTCTGGGCTTTTTCAGAACAAAAGACAATCTTTCTTACTGTAAATCCTCCTGACGGTCCGTTTCATAGCTGGCCATCATGCAGTGTCTTATAATTACCCAAGCTGGGTGGAAAAAAGTGAAGCTTTGTGGTCGTGCTGTCCTCCCAACAGTGTGTATCTGCACACAAAGACCCTCAACACGGATTAGACTCTGTGATCTAGCTGTGGTATTGGGAGGGGTGGAGGGGAAATGCATTGCTTGAGGTTGCAGCTTCACAAAGGGCTAAAGAACAGCTGGTTCTCGTTAAATTCTCCAACTTTACCCCACTCCTAGGCTGTTACAATACCTCTAACTACACCAACACGTGCAACGCCAACCCTCCGCAACACAGCAAGTTAATTGGGTGTGAACATCTATTTCAGAAGCACACCTGGCAGAGGAAAGAGGACATTGGCGAAATAGTTTGTCACCTAAGGTCAATTTAACATTTGATGCTGTCGTATTTCCAACACCTGAGAGTAACAGATTTGCACACCTAAGCTAGCATGCAAGCTCCCGCACAGGTGAAGGTCCGACAGCTACAGCCGGGAACACTTTCAGCTCCTAAAAGTGCTGACTTCCAGCAGTCAGCGTAGGAAGTATCTTAGGCTGGGAGTCCTTCTGTTAACATAGAGATCATTAAGAGCTCAGGCCTGTGTTGCCCAACACGCTGTATCACTTTCACTGGAGCAGAAAGTTTTGCTGTTAGCAATAAGATCATCTTTCAGGTTGGGTAATTGCCCTTCCTGCAAAAGCTTAGCTTTTGTTGGCTCCGAAACCTTCATTTCCTAGCCTAACCTCACAGGAAGCACTTTTCATCACTCAACATTTATTTAAGCACTATTCCTAAAGCGGACAGTTAAAAAAAAAAATGAAGTCTCAGTAGGCCACACTTACATCTGATTTTACACTAATGTTTGTTTGCACAGTGCTGTCAAAAGCTTTTCAGATGAAAGACAATGCCTGATGCTATTTACTATTTTGACTGCCACTATCAGCAGGAATTTGGCACACACTGCGTAGGAGAGAAATGGAAAGAGCTCATCTGAAATGAGCCTACAGTTGAGATCTTCATTAACAGAGAAAATCTACAACTCTAGAAAGAGTTTATTAATGTTTTCCTCACCTTGGTGCCAAGCAGGATTATCTGTACAATTGGCAGATGATGTTCCCTGCTCTCTCCCAGCTGGACTTTTATTGTACTGGAGTTAACTTGCTGTAGAAATGTCAGCCAAGCACCCGGCTGCCTATGGCAGCAAAACTCCCAGGTATGCCCCCCAGCACCCCACAAAATCGAGGCACAGCTGCACCCTCCCGTCACACACCCGCTCTCTCTCCCAAGCTTTCTTCTTTTGAAAAGCTCTTCAGGTGTCATTTCTAAAGCCCAGAAACAATTTATGCTTTTGCTACTCTTGCATATCACCTGCACTGGGGCTCTGCATCTCCCATGTCAGTCCCAAAACGGGGGGCTGAGACGAGGCAGCGTTTGCCTCCTCGCCTGCTCCTTCGATCGCTATAACTCTCAGCGTGATGCCCAGCCAGTCGTAACTGTGACTGTTTCCCTCCTAGTGCCGTATCCCTGCGGGAGGATCACAGCTCCTGAAGCGAAGAGCAAGCTCACCCGAGCCATCAACACCTTTGAGCACTGGAACATCACCGCCAACGACCACGATGATGCTCATGATGAAGAGCTTGACAACATAACGGAAACCAGCACCGCCGCCACCACGAAAATCACACCGATAATTAAGACGGGCACCCGGGTTGTGGGTGGATCGGACAGCATGAGAGGCGAGGTGCCTTGGCAGGTACTGGCTATTTCTGCAGCTCTCCTGTAACCCCAGCAAGCGCTCTGTCTATTCATTGCCTTCTGAATGCATCATCATCTTCCTTCTACATACCCGAAGCCCGTCTCTGAGGTTAGTTTAGCAATAGATCTCAAGTCTAACGGGGGCACAGCTTCTTTCTATATGCAGTTTTATGCCACAGCAACAAAACTTGCCTAGTTGGGGGTCTACCCTGGCAAAAAAAGCTGGAAGTCAGAGTCACAGCAGCTTTATCCAGCAGGGCACAAAGGATCTGTTTTTGAGCTATAGCAACAGATTCCCCAGTAATCCACGAATTTACCAAAATTAAGCAGAAGGCTGAGGGAGGGTGGCTTTGCAAGGCACAGCTTTGCAAGGAACAATGCAGCTCATTTGTTGGCTCCATCAGTTTCAACAGATCCAGGATAATTTATAGTAACAAAGGATCTGTCCTTGTAGGACATCTACCAAATCCAGCTGCTCTTTCTTTATCCAGCTTGTGACATCCGAGTCATCTCTACCTCACCAAAAGTGATACTGCAGGTGAGGGGGGGCTGCAAAGAAACCTCCTCCAACCCACCGCTCTGCAAATACTTTTAAATTGTTGTCAAAAGGAGAGTTAGCTCCTAGCTTGGATCTTTTTCAAAGTCATCTACTGCCCTTAAATTCTACCCTGGCTTCAGTGAGCACAGAAGTGGCTGAGACCACAAAATAATAAATTCACATGAGGTTTTAGGAATGGCAAATCTCATTCTGTTGGAAGCTCTGGCACAGACCGACGCTGGTGATATCCATGAAAAGTTGCCCACGCAAGGACATAAATGCCCATTCACGCAGATCAGCGGATCCCTCTACGTCTGCTGGGGGAGTGAAGTGGTGAGCAGGGTGTACGTGGAAAGGTCAGGGGCAGGCGTCTGCCCTCCATTCCAGAGGTAAAAAAGCCAGTAACATGTTGGGGACATACACGGCCACCAGAAGCAGCAACAGGAGGTTTGTTGGGGTGTCACGTTCTGTGTCTGAAAGGAAGAGGCCATACTGCCGCCCGAATGTCCTGGTTTGAGGACTTTCTGGCCCAGCCTTTTGTGGGACAAACCATAGGTGATGCTGGCAGCCCCCACGCAGTCACGGAGAGGCAAGAGGAGAACCAGAAAGTTAAATATGAGAAGCCAGTACCCATTAAGCAGATAAACTCACACGCTACAAGCCCACCAAGTCTGGCTAGTTGGCTGGGCTCAGGGAGACCTTTACCTCGCCTGGGACCCTCTGGAAAAAGTCTTGGTAGCCCTTTTGCCAGCTGGCGAGTGAAGATGCTCAGCGCGCTGGGATGCAGGCAGCAGCCAGGAGGGGAAGCGACGTTCCCCCCGGGGCGTGGGGGTGGTTGTGGGGTGCAGATCCCACTCAAGGGCTTTATAAACCGTGTCACCGTCTCCTCTCTGGCTGCTCCACGGGTGGACTCGCACCCACGGGCACGCGTGGGCACCGGGCTTGGCGGCAGCGGTCGCCACCGGCAGCCTGTGCTGCCCTCCCGTGGCCGGCGGCTCGTGGCCGTGGGCGAGCTGCGTCCTCTTCCTTATGGGTATGGAGCTCCTTGGAGCGCAGGTGGCTCTGCCTAATTAGGCATCAAATGAGTAAATACATGGAAATACATGGAATACATGGAAAGTACGAGGCAGGCAGACAGACAGCGATGAGCCACCTCACATGAAAACAAAATAAATGGGTGAATTATAAAAAAATCTTTCTTTTAAACACAGCCCACCAAGTCAGCTGATCAATTTAATTAGAAGTTTTAGCATAAGGGATGTCCTGGCTTGCACCCTGTAAGTGCTGAGGCAGTTAGATCATAGAATCATAGAATGGTTTGGGTTGGAAAGGACCTTAAAGATCAGCCAGTGCCACCCCCCTGCCCTGGGCAGGGACACCTCCCCCCAGCCCGGGTTGCTCCAAGCCCCGTCCAACCTGGCCTTGAACACCTCCAGGGATGGGGCAGCCACAGCTTCTCGGGGCAACCTGGGACACTGCCTCACCACCCGCACAGTCAACAATTTCTTCCTGATATCTCATCTCAATCTCCCCTCTTTCAGTGTAAAACCGTTCCTCCCCTCATCCTATGTCCAAATGAAATGGGCAGTTAAGATTTTGTCCCTAGTTAACTAAGATCCAGTCACTGGCAAAACACTTTTAGGAGGTATGTGTGGAAGCGCTCATATTTTGGCCACGCTGAGGTTTGTGCTGGGGGCTGTCTGCCCTCCCAGCCTGGCATCAAAGGGAGGAGAAGTGCACTGGGGCACTAACACGTGCGCAGGGCAGTGTTGGCCACCCTCTGCGACAGAGCAGGGGATGGAGGGGCAGGGACTCCCCAAGGAGCAGCATCTCCAGCAGCACTGGGTCTGTAAAACCTAAACACAGCCTGTCCTACTGCCAAAAACATCCCCCACGTCCCACTCTTCTTCCCCACGGATTTATGCAAACCCACGGGTGTGCTTTCCTTCTGCTCCCACAGATTCATCTGGTGAACAGCCACGGTGTGGGCTTCTGCGGCGCGTCCATCATCAACGAGAAATGGTTAGTGACAGCGGCGCACTGCCTGCAGCCAGGTGACAACGTCACTGCAGTGGCAGGTGAGCACCGCGGGTGACATCAGGCCAGCACAGGCAAGGGAGGTGGGACAGGACCGGCCAGGCACAAGGCATTGCACAGCACCCTGGCACCCACACCACCACGATGGGTGGAAACATGGCACGTGTTGCTCTGGGGCACCAAGGTCCCAGTTGCAAACTGCAGCATTTGGGCAGCCTGGTCTTTACAGGTGCCACCACCTCTGGTGGGAGCAGCGAGCTGGGTCTGGCCTTGGTCCCAAAGCCACAGAGCCACTGGACCACCTTGGGAACACAACTCAGCCTGACCACGGGCGAGCTCACCTGAGCCGGAGAGAACCCCAGGCTGCTTAAAAGCCCCGTGGACCTCAGTTGAGATGCTGCTTCATGAGCTGGTGTGACGGATTTTTATCTCTGCTGGCCACGTAGGACCTCACTAGGGATTTCTGCTCTTCTTGGGGGTCACACTAAGTTTTCACGCAACTCTCAGAAAATGCGTTTGTATGGCTGGTGCAAGAGGGGCACCAGTAACCTGACTAGCTCCTTGCAAGGAGAAGATGACTACTTTTGCTTCTCACTTCTTCAGAAGTAAACAGAGTTTATGGATGAAGTAGAGCAACTGGGCTGGCGTGAGGGAAAGCATGCTTTTACAGCAGGGTCTCTGGGAAGTTGGGCAGGGGCAGCGCGGCCAGACTGCACAGCGAGTGATGCTGCTACTTTACAAAACAAATGTACCTCTGCTTGAAGGACAGTGTTTCCCTCTGACTCTTGGTACCCAGCGGTTCCAGGCTGCCGGCTAGGCAGCCTGCCCGTAACCCAGCGTGGGGACTTGGCAAGCGTTGCGGTGCCACGTTTCCCCAAATTATTTGTTTCTCCCCTGTATGAATATCTGGTATAGGAGGGGGAAACTGATATGGTTAGTGATTGCTACAACCAGCACTGAGAGGAGGCGTGGAAGAATCATGCTTTTGTGTTTAAACACTACAAAACGTATTAGTGACAAAAATGACATTCTGCCTGAGCCTCGAAGCACTGAGTTCGTATCTACAGAATCAAGTTCATCAAGAAGGCTCCAGCTGCATCTTCACCTTCCATGTTAACACAGCCAAGCCGCGGGTGGGCCTGGCGGGACCCCGGAGACCGAGTGCCGTGGGGTTGGGCACCACCAGCCCCGGGCTGGCAGGATGAGGCTCACAGCTCGCACACAGCATTTTTTGCTATCTACTTTCAGGCAGTTTTGCTGGAAAGCCCAGCACAAAGCCCAGCCTTGCACCCACTAATGTGAGAAAGCACAAAATGCCCTGGGCAAAGACAGTCGTCTCCCCCCTCCCCGAAAAGCACATTCCCACCTGGAGAGAGGTTTGGCATTTGCTGCATCTGCGTGCAAACTGCCTCTCCTTTCAGGTT
>VZSZ01000110.1:187265-230324 GCA_013398815.1 Ibidorhyncha struthersii | reverse complement strand
AAAAAAAACAAACCACCAAACAAAACCCACAACCCCTCACAGTGCACATCAGCAGCACCAGCCACCAAAGCCGCCTTCATCAGGCGCCAGCGTTACCGTGAACACAGAAAGCCGCCTCACCTCTCTCGCGGGGCTCCGTGCCGCTCCTCGCAGGCGGACGCAGCAGACACAGGACACTGCCGGGGCCAGGAGCGCTGCAGATATTGTTTAGAGCAGGTCGTGCGTTCTGGAGGTTCCAGCAAAGCATGTAGCAGTGCCGCAGCAGGGGTTAAACGCGCCCTGAGACTCTTGGGCTGCGAGAAAGCAAGCGGGAAAAGTCATCCTGCTCAAGAGCCTTCAGCACAGCCAGTTACAGAGGCAGGAGAGGGGATCCGGCTACAGACAGACCCAAACGCTGCCTGTTTGCCAGCCTGAGACCACAGAATATGTCCCCTTCCCTCTACCTGTTACACAAGCCGGGAGGGGAGGTAACAGGCTGCCGGCCACTCAATCACGGGAGCCTGCAGCTGCCAGCAGCACCCTGCAATCGCCACCAGCTGAGCCTCGGGAGGGCGGCCGGGACCCAGGGGCACCTGTGAGCATCGGGGAGGAGGGGGGAGGTGGCATTTTGTAGCCCTCTGTGCCCCATTCTGCCCCACGGATGTGTGGTTTTGGAAAAGGGAAGGTCAGGTTTCTTTTCGCTGATAAATGATGTATATTAAACAAAGATTTTTAATTCTAGAGGCTTTCCCCCCTTTGATGCAAAGGCAACATCCCCTTACATCTCTTTGAGGGTGCTAAACACCGAGACCAGTCACACTGCTACTAACCTTGGCACAAGCATCGGGACCTTTGGCACTTGATCAGCCAGTGTGTGCCCGGTGTCACATCTGGGGGTCCAGGTCCTGCTGGCTGCGGGGACCGAGGAGGTGCTGCGGGGCCTCCGATGCCCTTTGACAAGGACCAAGCAGCCATGGTGGCACCAGGCTCGGAGCACCCCGAGGGCTGGGGTGTGCGGTGCTCATCCCTTTGCAGCCACCCAGCGGGGCTGGTATCGCATCGGGATGGCATCGCCAGGGTGTGGTCACTGGTCCGGCCATGGACCCCGCGCCACGCTTCTCTCCGCAGGTGAATACAACACCAATGAGGAAGACAACACGGAGCAGCGGCGTAAGGTGGTGAAAATGCTTCCCCACCCCACGTACAACGCCACGATCAACAAGCACCACAACGACATCGCCCTCCTGGAGCTGGACCGGCCGCTCAGCTTCAACAGCTACGTCACCCCCATCTGCATCGGCAGCCGGGAGTTCACCAACGCCCTGCTGAAGCACGGGACGGGGACGGTGAGCGGCTGGGGCAGCACGCTCTTCCGCGGCCGGCCGGCCACCATCCTCCAGGTCCTCAAGGTGCCCTTCGTCGACCGGCCCACCTGCCTCAAGAGCACCTCCACCACCATCCTGCAGAACATGTTCTGCGCCGGCTTCCCAGCCGGGGGCAGTGACACCTGCGGGGGGGACAGCGGAGGTCCCTACACCACCGAGATCGAGGGCACCTGGTTTCTCACGGGGATCACCAGCTGGGGCGAGGAATGTGCCAAGCCAGGCAAATACGGCATCTACACCAGGGTCTCCAAGTACCTGAAGTGGATAAAGGAAA
This sequence comes from Ibidorhyncha struthersii, assembly GCA_013398815.1. Taxonomy (NCBI): domain Eukaryota; kingdom Metazoa; phylum Chordata; class Aves; order Charadriiformes; family Charadriidae; genus Ibidorhyncha; species Ibidorhyncha struthersii. Next base: position 228,686 of record VZSZ01000110.1, on the reverse strand, counting down.
TCACGAGGCATACCTAACCACCGGGAGGTTACGCTGTGCGGGGGGGACGGACCCATTGAAGAGACACCAAAGCAATCGCTGCGTGTTTTTCAGAAATCGTTGTGTTTTAATAAAAATTTCTAAATGAACTGAAAAATTTCTAAATGCTGTTGGAAGGCAAAAGTTGAGAGAAGACAGTGGAAATGTGGCAATAAGGAAATAAAAAGCCCTTTCAATTACCTGTGACTGCATTCCTGAACGCACCAGCACTGCTGAGATGGTGCAAGTCCCCAAATCCCAACTGCAGATGCAGGTGTGGGTGAGCTGGGGCACGGCTCACACATGTCCCGCGGGGGCCAGCACGCCACCGCATCGCCAACGGCTGCGACAGCACAGCCAGCAAGGGGAGCCCTGCAGGCGCCGGGTGCCTGGGGCACCCGCATCCAGCATCGTCCCTCTAGCAGGAGCCCACGAGGGAGGGGGACACGCGAAGCATTGCACCCGCATGACTCTCGGCCAGACGTTTTCACATGAGCTAGGCTGAGATGGATCACGGGCAGCAGAAAATCCTCCTCCTGCTTTAGGACTGCATTAAATTGGCTGTATAAATGCCCTAAAATCTGTATAAAACTCATCTAAAGGCAGTGGCAGGCTTTATGCTAATGATTTCTGTGGAGTCTTGTTAGGATTATAAAGAGAACTGCTTAGCGCTCATTACCTGTCCTGGTCTCTGTATTAATCGTGTTAAATTAGAGACTGCGGTCACGGGCACCGCTGGTGGTGATGGAGACGGAGCACTGCCCTCCCCATCCCAGCCTGGGGCATGTCCCCGGAGCGCAGATGGCACGGGACACCTGCGCGGGTGGGAGGAACCTTGCCTGTCCCCTGCCCGGGGTGGGCACTGGCACCCAGGCACGGGGAAGGGGAGGTGGCAGCAAATCAATCGCTAATTTGAAAGTACTGAAAGAACAAACAAACCGTACAGAAACTATACATGCATACATACTTCTAATTGTGCATGTGGGCTCAATTCCTAACACATTAGACACCAGCCCGATGCAATTTTGTGCAGTGAAATATAACCTGACTTAACAGTCGTGCGAAGACGAGAATGAATTCCTGCCTGACACAAGCCCTTCGAAAAGTCAGGGTTAAATTTCATAGGGAAAGAAACAGTCAAATAGATCATTCCAATGACTCAAATTAGTTTATTTTTTTTTTAAATTATCTTTCTATTGCGCTTGATCACCTGGGGAAAGGCGATGCTGGGCAAAGGTCCTGTGTGGGGCTGTCTCCAGCTCGCTTAACTTGGTTCCTAACTTCAAGGGAAGGGAATAATCCCTTCATCTCGTATCTCCTTCCATGGAACACCCCAGGGATGCACCGGGAAACGGCGTGGCCTTTGGGAACTGTGCCCCGTGATGCCTGGGGCGGGCGGCTGGTGCAGAGGCTTTACCACGCCGCAGGTACCGCGCACAGGACCACCACATGTCCCCAGAGGCAGAACCCCACGGCCGGGGGGGGTCTCCTCCCTCCCGCCTGGTGAGATGTGGCCCCACAACCACCTCTCCCCCAGCACCACCTGCAAAAGGGCTGTTGATGCCCGCACGGCCCCCATGGCCCCCAGCGCGGAAGTCCCCCCTGACAGCGTTGCCTGGTGCTGGGATGCAGGGCAGGCTGGTGATGGAGACATGCTGGGACGCAGGGCAGGCTGGTGATGGAGACACCCTGAGCCAGGGCAGGATTTCAACAGCTGCCGTTTCAGACGTCGGCATGAGCGTGAAGGTGCCTCTCCCAATTTTATCGCCCCTACATCCAGCAAGAAGCTAATCGGATCATCTGCCACTGCTTACTTTAAAATCAAAATGCATGTAAGAAGGTTATATTTGTTCCAAAGAAATTCAATAAAACCAACACTGTGAAAATTGTATTTTTTTTTCTAGAATTATAGCAGAGGTGTCTTCGGACAGAATTGCATATTCTCGTATGGATTTATTTAACAAGTTTTTAATCTTTAAATATAGATTTAACACATTTTTTTACAGGTACATATACAATATATTTCATTTAAACTTGCAGTCAGAGAAAATTCTCTACTGTAATTTATACATATACATGAAGAGCCTAGTTCAACAGCATACTTAAGGTAACACACCATGTCATGTGCAAAGTTTCAAATGTTAAAAATCTCAGACTGTACATTCAGATTCGCAGAACTTATCAACCTCATAAATTAATAAAAGCTTAGATTTAAAACTATGGAAGACAAAAAAGATTAAAACCGTTTAATATGCAATGTGTGCTATGCTTGAGACGAATATTTACAGTTTTACCTCAAAATGTGTACTGTTACCACAAGAATTGTTACCACTATAAACAGCCCCGACAGTAACTTAAGAGACTCCTACTCTTCCACCTAGCAAGTGCATTGTGACCAGTTTTAAAGTAGATGGAAATAACCTTCAGTGACTCAAAACCTCTCTGCTGTGATTGCCCGTGGCTGAAGAACACTGGCACCTTTCTAGGTCTTGCAGCATTGCTGGGGTCAGACCCAGCTGGTCACCGTTTTGAGGGTGTACTGGGGTTATCTGCAATACTGGCCACCCAAACTGGCGTAATGCCCACCAGCCTGATGGGGAACCCCCCCAGCAACCACAGCCATCACGTAGTTCAACAATTCCTCCGTACAAAAATGGTCACAAATAAAAACAAACAAAAAAAGGCAAAAAACCCTGGTATGTTTTAACTTAACAGCTTGAGACTGTGTCTAAAAATCCATGGTTCACAAATCGAAGTCAGATCGTAAAAGGTCCCCCTTTAGTCCACGGTATAAAACGTTTCATTTTGACGGGACAGAGCAAATTCACTACCGCATGCATAATACTAACTCTGCTCTCAACACAGTCAGATGCTCTTTGCACACATCTGCTTAAAAGTCAAACCACCTGTACCTATGTTCTACAAAAGCAAAACTAGACAAAGAAACAGAAAATTAAATTAGGAGTGTTCAATAGTCTTCTTTCTGTCTCAAAAATTCAACACATACGTTAGTCTTAAAGATGCTGAAAAGTACAGTCTTATCACAAGAACATCCTTAGTGCAAACATGGACATTTAACTTGGATTTATGGCACGTGTTCCAAAAGTACATACGTTTAATGTAAACTTCAACACTTGCTAGATACAGGTTTCAGCCTTGGGACACTTTGGGACCCTAAGTGATTGGCGACAACCCTGAGTTGTCAGTTTGACCTGATCCAAACCTCACTGAAATCAACGGGACTGACCGCAATGGGCTGGAATCAGACCCTAAGTGCAAAAAGAGGATCTTTAACGTTATTGCATCTTCACATGTGAGTCAGCCAGATGATGCTCTTACAGAATATTACATTCACATAGCTGAAGGAGATATTTAAGAAAAATCCATCCATGAAATCAATTAAGCAGGACATACAGCTTCTTTGTGGTGGTTTGGTTGGTTTTTTTTTTTGGTTTACCAAAACTAAACTCTTTTATTTGCAATCAACTTCAACAGTTGTCAGCTAATAAATAGGTAAAGCCTTCAACCTGTAGAGGAAATTTCAAGCATCTAAACAAAGTGTCAGGAAACTGTAGTGTACTTCGCTGATGAAACGTGATGGATGTCATGGGAAAACAGCAGGTAAAATGAATAAAATACTGTACTTTCCACAGGAATAAAAAAAGAAAGAGCAGAGAATGGCTTCCTTTATGACTATGCTTAGGACCCCGGTCCCGTTCAGTGCAGATGAAGCTGTGGAGGTCTGTGAATGTGATGAATAGTACAGGACAACTCCAACTATTGTGCTATTTCTCTGTAACACTTAGTTGAAAGCTTCCAAAGAGCATCGAAAATAGGATGCTACTAGTTCACCCTTAATTCAAGGGGAACTAAACTTTCTCGTGTTACACAGGGCAGCATCTATAAAGTAATGAAGAATGATGTTAATATTAAAGCATCTTATTCCAAGAAATACATTGTTCCCTGTAATCATGTAACATTTGTGTAAAACATTTGAAAAAAATAAGCGCACTCCTGCAGTTCTCCCTAAAAGCCGAACTCCCACTGGCTTCAGCGAGAGCCTTGCCTAAGGCAGGACCACAGGGTTTGACTCCTTTCCATCACCTATCCCTTGATTATCACAGCACGGCCAGCTGATGTCTTCTTATTTCGCATATTAGGCTCCTTATTTCGTCAGGCTCAAAAAGGTTTTCTACAGCGTTACAAAAGAGCTGTTCTGTGAAGCCGGCCGGCACCACAGGTTGTACAAGGAGACCCTGCTTTACATTTCAAAGGCCAAAAAAAAAATTCAAATCAACATCGCCTTCAATGGATCCTGCATATATACGAAAGCCTGCGGCTGCAATCGTTAAAGTGCATGAGTAATAGTGCAAACAGCTGGGCTGCATCTGCGAAACTACAGGTGGCATTTTAAACAGAACTTCGACGAAACTCGTGCGTTTCAGCTAACATGCATTACGCCAGCCCGCAAGAGCTCAGTCACGTACGATGCTCTCATCGGGCAAATTCAAGCCACGTGGCCCAGGGAGCCATGTAAAGGGTTGCCTCAAGCTCACCGTAATGGACAGGACAGTCCCCACCGCCCTGGCCAGCAGGAGCAGAGGACACGTGAGCTCAGTCCTTCGGGCATGACCAGCGGGAGAAACCTTTGCTCAGCTTTATTGCACGAAGAGCACACACAGGGGGATCCCCCTTAAGGCATGGAAGAGATAATTTGGCAAGTGGGGTGGTTAAAACGAACTAGGGGAGGGTCTGGCGTGTAGAAGAGGAGCCTGCGTCCTCCTTAAGCCCAGCGGGTGCGTGCGCCTGCCCCGGCACAGAGCATCCTTCCACGCCTGCTCCCAGCGCTCCTTGCCTTTGGGCTCAAGTCACATTCTGTCTGCCACTTTTCTTTTGCTGTTTAAAAGAGCTTGAAAGGGGTAGCAATATTTCTTTTATATATATAGTAAGTAAAGGCATTTATCACTGCTTCCATTTTTCATTCTAATCTCTTTTTTTTTTTAATTCAGGCTACCCTATTTCATGCCCCCTCTGAAAGAACTCAGTCTCGCGCAACCTCCACGCAGCGAGGGGAGATCGGAAACTTGCCCTTCTCTCTGCCCAAATTTAAAGGTCGGGAGGAAAAAAAAGCTGCAAATGCTTCGGCCCCATTTTGCTCTGATGTGAAAATTTGGGAGCAAACACCACGCTTCCTTTGGCTCGCATCTACCACCGCTGAGAGAGAGGAGGAGCAGGGACAGAGCTCAGCCTGGATGAGAGGGGAGGTTGGACAGGAGCACTGCGTCACTGAAGCGAAAAGGAGCCGTGCATCTGCTTTGGGTCACAGCAAGGACCTCCTTTCTGCCCTCCCCGCTCCCCGTTGGCCATGCAGCGGGTCCTGCAGTTCAGCTAAAAGGCGAGATGCCTTTCCCCTCACTAAAAGGCGAGATGCCTTTCCCCTCACGGACACAAGGCGCTGACAGTGCCGTCAATCATGACCTTTGGCACCTTAGCAGCCAGGGGACTTGCAGAAACGGTTTCTTTCCTGCCCCACCATGGCAGAGGAGTTGGGATTGGAACTCTGCAGCCCTCACCTTCCCCGAGATGCACGTCTTGCACAAGGGACTAGTCCTTGTTAATGCATGTAAATGGCCAGGCAATGCCCCACCGCTTGGCACGGCAGCTTGAACTAGCAACACGCGGCTAAATCTCACAGTAGCTATTTTCTGAGTATTGCTTTTTCTGAGCAGAGTTCTCTCCGAACCTTTTCCATTTCGAGATCTGCACGTTATCACCTGTGATACGAAACTATTTCTACAGCACAGACATTAAAAAAAAAAAAAAAATCCACCAGGGACTGGCACAGGAGACAGAATAAATCTATTCGGAAGAATGCAGCAAGGACTAATCTCAGAAATTATAGCTAGAGGCACACTAGAGGGAAAACTGGTTTTCAAAGTGACCTCCAAGCTAGCCATCTTCCTCCCCAAAAGCCTCCTGGCTTATACCCAGGCCAAGATTTACAAAAAGTTTAATAAGTTTTCCCCCACACGTACCTTTGCAAAAGATTTGGACCAAAACACTTGCTTTATCAACAGTTACACGGCACTGCCAATTGTCACCACTCATCTATAAGGAAAATTACCTCTGCAGCCACGTGAGGACAGGAAGAAAAAAATCATCTGTGGGTTCGTTTGGGTGCTGCAGGTTCAGCTCTGCACATCGGCTCTCCCTCGGAGGCCGGGCACAGGACGGTGGATTTGCACAGCTGGCAACGGCAGGGGAGCAGGGCATTGACCAAACACACATCTGATAACTTAAAATGGGCAGTAAAACATTCCCTGTAACTTCATTATGATTTGTACTAGCTCACTGCTGGACTAACAAGCAGGAGGGGAGAGGAACAGCTTGGAAGCACACAGGTATCAGCCATCCTGTGCTGGGAGGTTCTTGTTAGGGCCACAGTATAAACCTAAGAAAAAGCGTTAAGGTAAGGGAACCATTTCATCCACTCAGCTAAAGGCTTCGCGCTGAAAAAAAAACCCCGAACCCAAGATTTGTATGAATTCTGGTTATGAAATTCTGTGATTGGAGATACATTTTTATTCACTGTGAGGAGCTGGAGCCGAGCAATAACGGTGGCACTACCCCCCGCAAAGGGCCAGGACTGCCTCTCCCCCACCTCTGAAGCGACTCCCACACGCTCTAAGCTCTTGGGGACCCCACAACGTGTAAATCAAGTTTACCCTGTTTATCCGCAAAACAGCATTTCAGCTCAAGCAACTAATAATACGTGAGGGTTACGGTGCTCCCTCCTGCCTCTACTTTGCTCTACAAGCTTGGCTGCCTAATTCTCCCTCTGCTGTATCAGAGCAAGAGCTCCATCTTCTGAAGAAGCAGGAAAGAGCCCAATCCAGACTGTGTCCCCCGAGTGGTACAAAGTCACCTGCGGTATAAAACGACCAGTCCGCAGAGGAAAGGGAAGTGCTAGATGCAAAGGCGCTGTGTGAAAATCAGAGTGCAAGTACATTATGGCTACAAGGACATGCCACTGAAAAGCTCCAGGAATAGCTCTAGGAAATAGCAAGGAAACATCCTACAGCATCCTACAATATTGCCTGGAGCGCATGTAAAATTAGAATCACGCCTAGAGACTGCATACACCATCAGCAACAGCGAGAGGGAACAGAGTTAACGTTCACAGGGAAAACGGAGCCGCAGCGCTGCGACTGGACCCCGGCAACACGACTGCAAAGCGCCCGGGCAGTGGTGTGAGACTCACAGGAGGAGCTTTCTGTGGTTTCGCCTTGTGAAATTCTCTTTAGTTTGTACTCAGCAACTCTGTGAGCCAGCCCGGAGCTGCGAGTCTCTAAGCTTTGGGGGATATGACCACTGACAAAGCAAACCGGTGTTCGAAGTTTGCCTGCACCCTATTCTCAGGATGCATTTATAGCTGGAGAAAACTCCCGCACAGGCTGTGGTCCAGGACCCGGCAAGATGCGATAACCAGACTTTCCCCCAAAAAACCAACGCAGGGTGCTCCAGGGTGGGAGCACGCCCAGGGGAACCTCGCAGCTCTGCTGCTGCCCCGCTGCGAGCTACCCCTCACGCAAAGCCGCAAAACCTCCAACCTGTGAAATCTGACTGCCCTGCGACAAAGGGGATAAAAAACCACCTTCCTGTATAGGAAGGACTTCACTGAAAAATACTGGAAAACCCATCCAGAGCTGACTGGAATTTGAAGCCTTTCAGAAGGCTTCCTTCGTATTCATCAAACCAACAGATTTTGGCAAAAAAACAAGTATTTAAAAAGAAATCTACTTGCAAAATTTGTTTCATATGGTCATAACTGGTGCGGTGGGGTTTTTTTGTCTTTTTTTTTTTTTTTAAATAGCCTAAGTCTATGGGGGTTCCCTGAGCTGCTCCCATCGCAAACCCTGGTCTCCCGTTTCCAGTGGATGGCACGGTGATGAGGCAACACATGGAGCGGCGATGCTGCATACACGGCAAGGGCGGCAGGCTGCTCTTAAGGCATCTTGTGTCATCTGTTATGCTTCCCTATCTATTTCTATGTACACTTACAGCTAGAAAATGAGAAATACGATTTTTGAGACTAGAAGCCTTCTGCCAAAGCCTGGCGACCTGTTTATAAACTTTATTCTAATGATGGATTAATGAGCAGGCAGCAGGGAGGGCAAGAGTGAGGCTGCAGAAATGGACTATTGCCTTTAGAGTGGTGGGGGTCAGGCCACGACGTCTTTTGCAGCAGGAGGGGGTTTTGCCCAGGTACCTCATGTTCACACGGGGTTTGAGCTACAGCAGCGCGTAGGCAAAACAGTCCCGGGAATCCCTGATAAGACTCCGTCTCTTCTCCCCGATCTTCTACCCAGTGCTCTTGCAAAGAAATCTACATTTTTAAATGCTTGGTTTTAATTTACTAGCGCCTAAAGTCACAGAAATGTCTAAAGGCGTTAACAAACAAACAAAAAGCTTAATTTACTACTTTTGCAGGCTTTTTGGAGTAGCTGCTTTATGCTTTTTTTCCCCACAGAGGCATATGCAGCCAGATTTAGTACATCAAGTGTAATGCAAATGGCTTAAAAGACCCGACTGGAGTTATGCAATATTTCTGCTAGGCGTGCTATATGATACCTGCGACTTTGGCATTCCGAAATCTGCAGTCACCCACTACTATCTGCAGACTGTGGACAGGAATCCAGCCTTCTTTTCTTCTGTTTAGGTTTTTCACCAACCTTTGAACGACAACGGTATTAGTAAAAGAACCAAACCAACCGGGGAGCAGTTTGATATGGGCACACTCTACGCAGCTGCCGCTGCAACCAACAGTTTGTTCAAACCAGGGGAGCATCGTAACAGGAGCTGGCCGTGCATTTAAAGTATTCTTCCCGCCTACATTTAGGAACCTAATTAAAAACCTTACATTGGGAGCACAGCGCTCTCGTCAATGGAGAGGAACAAGACTCTCCAGAGCACGAGTTATCCTGCCCGAGACCTGCATCGCTCTCCAGAGGTGCCAGCTCCCCTCCACTGACTACCGATGGAGCCAAGGACAATTACTTTCCTCAATCCTCTGTTACTACGCTAGAAGGGTAGGATGAATTTCGTCAATAAGAAAATTCAACACAAGATGTAGGCAGCTGGAAATACTCATGCTCGCAAATGACACGTCTCCGTCTCCCTCATGCAGGGAAATCTGCGCTAACAAAAATAGTTTGGGGTAAGAAATCTTTGCCTGGCACTGGCCGAAACGGCTGTGAGAGGTGGTGAGCGCTCAGCAGAACTGACGCGCTTTACATCTTGCTTTTGCTAAGAACAAGCTGAGTTTCCCTTGAAATGCAAGGGCTGTAGGTGTCGGCCAGGAATCCTCCACGCGGTATGTGCGTTTAGGGGCTAGTGCCTGCTCAAATCTGGTCCAGGTCCCCACTAACATCCCCCTTCCCACATCCCCAACACGGCTTTAGAGCGTGCTGCGCTCCCTCCTACTGAGACCCCGGGGCTGGCTGGCGGCAGCTAGTCAGAAATCAACCTGGAAAGGAAAGACAGCCAGAAATCTCTGCCAAATCGCTGTAAAAATCCGAAGAGGGCACGCTGCCCTCTGAGACAATGAGACTAACGGTTCAACAGGCAGGAGGCTGGGTAGGGCGATTTCCCAGGCAAGGGGGGAGAACCAGCTGCAAAGTGTTATCTTGCGAGCCACAGCTTTAAATACAACAGAAAGCTGCTCTGCAGCCATTAGCCAGTTAACACTCGTTTGAGGGAGGAAAATGTCTTGCAGTTACTTAATATTGCTATTAATAAACCCAGAGGAACAAAGCCAGCAGCTGAGCTGGGGTGGGCAAAGAGCTCTCACTTGAAGCATCACCTGAAGCGGCAAGAGCACGGCAAAAGGGTCTGTGAAGATGTTGGTAAAACACAGCTCGCCCGTGGCAAGGGAAGTCCTGACACAGTTTCCCAGGCCAAGCCAGTGTGTGTAGGCTCTGGGCTTGGCAAGAGAATGAATTCTCCAGCTTTCTGGAACAGTCTAAAACTTAATCAGAAGCTGCAACGAGGGTACCGCCAGGCAAGCGAGGTTGCAGGGGACTGCCTTGCAGGCTCTGAGAGATAAGGCAAAGTGATGCTAAAATACCTACCACTGTCCCTCACCATCTTCATGCAAAAGCTGAATTTCGTCCCCATTTTTCACCAGCAGGTCTTCTGATCCTCTCCTCTTGCAGTCCGCAAGGGCTTTGTATTTTCCTGGAGACTGGTAGCGAGAAAAAAAATTATCTTATTTAGCTACATTTCATATCACACAGCTGTCATTTCTGACTGCCGCAGGGAACATGACAGAGCCCTATCAGCTACCTTAATTAAAATTATTTCAAGAAACTGTGTCTCCATAATTGAGATACGGAAAATCTGCAGGACATGGACAAGATACATCCATTATCCAGTGAAGCAAAACAAAGCAAGATGACCAAAACCGGCAGCACCCCGAGCATCTCTGTATGGCATCTATGGCATCTCTGTACTAACCAGCTGGTTCCCATCCTCCTCTTCGGTGTCTGAGCAGTTGGAGAGGTACTGGTTACCCGACCACTCCTCCAGCCCCTCGCAGATTTCCAGGGACTGTGACATTCCCGGCCAGCCTGCAAGACAGCGTGCGGCTCAGGCTGGGGGTACCCCAGCACCCGCAGAGCGTGTCCCGAAGGAAGGGGAAGGGTCCGTACCTCTGTGGGTTTTGTTCTGGGGGGACAGGAGCCCACTCTCCAGCATCACCGGGCTGGTGCGCTCCGAGTCGTTCTCTTCTGAGCTTATGGAGGCTCTCTGCTGCTTTCTGAATGATTAAAAAAAGAGTGAAAGGAATCTATCTTAGTTTTACTTTATGAATGAACACAAACTCCGTGAGGTTTTGTAAAGTAGGGTCAGAAATAATAACATTACTGGTTAATCACAGAATCGTCTAGGTTGGAAGGGACCTTTACGATCCAACCATTAAGCTAACACTGCCAAACCCACCACTAAATACGTCCAGGGATCGTGACTCAGCCGCTTCCCTGGGCAGCCTTTTCCAATGCTTGATAACCCTTTTTGGTGAAGAATTTTTTCCTAATATCCACTCCAAACCTCCACGGGCGCAATTTGAGGCTGTTTCCTCTTGTCCTGTCACTCGTTACTCAGGAAAAGAGGCCGACAGTAAAGGACTTCAGTGCCCGGTTTCAATTTTCTGGGAGGGGAAATAAAGTTTCTACGGTATCTCTTCCCCTGAACTTGAGCACCGTCTTTGATCCTTGTCTCCATCTGCAGAGGAGGTGCAGCTCCGGCTGTGCTGCCGGGCGAGCGCTCCAGGCTGCCCTCGCAGACCCTGTCCCCCGACCACCGCCACCGAAGGACGGACGGCAGCGCGTCCCTCCTGCCACCCACCCAGAGGCCTCGGACAGAAATGGGGTGGGGGGAACAGCACAGAGCCAGGATACGGCTGAAGGCACCAGGTGCCCAGCGGTGGGAGGCACCGGGGAGAACCCCGGGTCCGGCTCCTGGCACTCACCCATCACTCAGCTGGGAGGAGAGTGGGAGCTGGTCCGGGCACGAGCCAGGCTGCTGCTTCTCCACTGTGGGGAGGGCAAACATCAGTTTAAAATCCATTTATTTTTTTTTCCATTAGTAACCATCACACTTGAAGCATTATTTTAAAAGTTAGACCTTTTGCGCGACCCTAATGATTTCTGTTTAGAGAAAAACAGACCCAGGGACTCTCGCAAAGCACAGACTTAGTTATGATTAAGACGGTACGTTAGCACAAATCCAATAGCGAGCATGCCACTGAAGACCCTAATATCCTTAAAACTAGGCATCTGCTATGTATCTTGTTGAATTAAGCCTATGATAACAAATGTGAAATAATCCCCAAGGTAATGAAAAAAAAAAAAATGTACTTCTGTAACTCATTTTCACATAAGCACCTGGCCTTTACCGCTCTAAGTTACATTATTTCCCTGTAATGTAAGGTCTCACTCCAGTATTTTGCTACTAGGCTGCTTCTGAAAATCAATTCTCCGGTGAGAATTAGTGGATTTGAAGATTAGCAATGTGAAAATAGGAAAGGTTCTGCTGCAGAGTGAATGCCACAGAGAAATTGCTCAAATGTACCTTTTATAAGCTCCTGCTGCTTGAACAAAATTTTTCTTATTTCATTCAACCACGCCATCTTCAGATCTACGGTTTGGGCCTGGAAGAAGAGAAAACTGTCTAAATTTTGAGTTAAGAATCATCCGTTATAAGGTATGAATAAAACCTTACTTTTCTATGCTGTAATTATCGAAAATCCCCCTTTACCCAAAGCCACCGCTAAATTTTAAACATTGTTGATCTTTTAAAATTGATGATCCCCACAGCGTCCAGGCAAAACACTGGAAATTGTGAAGCCATCACTACAACGCAAGGAGTGCGGGCAAAAGCACACGTGTGCATGCAATCTTCTCTCTTTTACAAAATACCTACAGGGCCCAATCTGCCTTTTGAATATATAAATACCTGGCTACATCCATCTGCTTTACGAATTTAAGTTGGCTACTGTGTTGTAACATGGAGGAAAACAGTTGGGCAGAGGACCTATTTAAAAAAAAAAACCATCAACCGACAGTATTTTTACAACAGGTTTTCCTGTGAACACCCCCTTAGGCAAACATTTCACCTCCAGAAACTTCTATTCAAAATGCTACAAAAGGAAAAAAAAAAAATCAGGAAGGAATCAGGTCAGTCGGGCTACTATTTTGTTGAAAGACTGCTGGAAATAGCACCGCGGAGGCTGAGCCTTTGCTCTGGGAGCGGTTCTGACATCTAGTTGTGGAGGAACACACATGGCCCGCATCCATGGGAGCACGAGGCCCGTTTCCCAGCTCAATTCATGTAAGCTATTAAGCACAGTAAAGATTTTTTTTTTTCAACTACAGGTCTATCTGAGATGGCATCTGGAATAAAAGGCTCTATTTCCGAAGGGCAATTCTGTCTCCACTTTAAGACGACTTTTACGGTTCTGGACTGGACACCGAGGACCAGCCACCAGGACGGCTCTGAGAATGCCGATGTGGGCAAAGAAGAGGAACAAATGCAAGTTAAATGTCTGTTAATCCCATAAAGATCAATGGGAGACATTTCCCTAAGACTGTTATGAGGATGTACAAATATCCGGACTTCTGAACCTACAAACCTGCACGACATAGACCTCTTCTCGCCCACTATACCAGATTTCAAATTTCCGATGATCTCCTTTCACGTTCTCAGTTATTCCAACTGCATTCATCTGCAAATCCAAAAGAACCAAAAAATTAAATGTACGACAAATCTCTCCCTCTTCCCTACAATTCCAGACATTTTGCAGCATGTTAAACAAACCTGTTTTCAGCCAATTTAACATATTTCATCGACTTTAATTTCAGTAGCATCTGAAAGTCGTTATCCAGTTTTTCCCCCCTGACTTTCTGCCAGCTTGCTGTATTTGCAGAAGCTTTCTGCAACCAATCAATGGACCCTTAGGGGACTTTTCATTCGGGAATCAGTGGAACTAACCAAAAAGTCATCTCATACCTCTTTCAGCATGACATTTCTCAGGTGAGGCATATGAAGGTTTATAAATGCATGGCACATTGTTTTGCTACATACATTATTTCTGCCATATGATTCTTTATTTACTCGCTGGAGACTGTGTCATTCTTCAAGCGATCTTCAAAAGCCATTCGTGAAGCCCTCAGCTCCTTTAAGAATTTCAGTTCGACATTGTTAGGTCCCTGACCATCTCAACTGTAGTTGAGACAGCATCCCAAGGTTTCCAAAAGAAGGGTTAACTTTTGGATGTACGGCCTGAGCTGCCACGAACCTGGCTTTCGGGAAGGATGCAGGCTTCAAACTAGATGTGGCTGAATGCTGCTGTACCTAGGTACCCGTTATCACAGCCCACTTTTGATAAGTTGGATGAAAATCATAGAATCACATAGAATGGTTTAGGTTGGAAGGGACCTTGGAGATCATCTAGTTCCAGCCCCCTGCCCCGGGCAGGGACACCTCCCCCCAGCCCAGGTTGCTCCAAGCCCCGTCCAACCTGGCCTTGAACACCTCCAGGGATGGGGCGGCCACAGCTTCTCGGGGCAACAATGCCAAAGGCACAAATAATTCAGCATCTGCGCAATGTGACCCAACAGAATGAGTAGCTCAAACTATTATTAGAGAACAAGAAACTCTTCAGCAACAGGAGACCCCTGAGCCACCTGCTGAACATGCCACGAAGCCAAAAGATGCTTTAATACCTGGTATCACAGAAAACATCTTCTCATTTAAAGCACAGCTTGCCAGGAATTTATCACTGATTAACGCATGGTCAAAAATAGCTTAAGTATCCCACTTACATGTTTTGAAACAGATCTAATAATAATGGTACCATCTATCATAAATTATTCACACTGACTGCACTAGATAAATCAGTATAAATACAAATAAGGCCTTAGAAAGAACACCTGTTTAACACTGCTGTCCCCTCTTTGTTAATAGGTGCATCCTCAGAGTTTTTGGTCTGAAAGACTGGGAGGATTTACAGATGAGGTCACCTGGGCAAGCCTTCTGTTCCTAGTGACTTTTCCAAATGTTGGCGCCTACTTTCTGTAGCTGCAAACAGCCTCAGAAAACAGGAAGCAGGTTGCTAATTAGCTTTTTTCATTTCTTCACTGCAGAGCTCTTCTGTACCTTTGAGAAAGCGTTTGCCTCCAGACACAGAAAGGCCCAGCACGGAACGGCAGTCGGTACTTCCCACTCTCTCTTTGCCCCCCATCCCTCTCTCAACCCCGACCGTACAGTCAGGTTTGACAAAAATCTAGAGATCTGCACTCAGCAGGACTGAGCTTGCAAGAAGATAATCAAAGCCAGCGACCATTTGCACATCTGCAGTTTTACACACATCCGTTGGCATTTAAAAATGCGTAGGTTAAAGTCCGCAGCATCGTCCTCAACATCTTGGAAAATTTTATCCTCTGCAGTATAGCGCCACGATGCCCTGCAAAGCTGGATCAGGCTCCATTCTGATTTTATGAAAACTTAAAAAAACAGAGAAGTTAAAATAATTTTTTATGGAAGATGTTGAAAGAGCAGCTGAGAGAGCGCCTCAACCAGCCGCTGCCGTTTCCAGCTCTGTGCATCTTGTTCAGCCTGGCAATTTATACGGAGGCTCCCGCAAAACAGCCCAGGCATCAAGATATCAGAAATTTTAGATGATCTACTATGAGGATGCGAAGAGATGTGCCAGCAATAGACATATTTAAGGTCTGCCCATTCGCGTTGGTGGATTTTGAAATTCTGTGTCCTCCCCCTGGCCAGGATTTACTGTCCCTCAGCTGTTCACTGCAGTGCAGACCCAGGTGGGCTCGTGTACAGCGCGGGGATGGCGTTCCTCTGCATCGGCGGTACAAGGCAGACTGATTCACTTGGCATTGCAGTGAGTTATGGACCTGCATCCTCTAAGCGACTGAATCGCAGCTGAAAAGGTATTTACCACTGCATATTTTACATAGTATGTAAAATATTATCCTGAGGGGTTATTTTGTGTGTTTTACAGACGTCCAGTTACACAACTTCTACCCAACAGCTTGCTTTAATTCTGAATCCCCAGAAAACATTCTTGCAAAGAAAAATAATTTCCTGATACTATCATGAATCAAACAAATGTCAAGCTCCAGAAACATGATTTCACCCTCAGGACAACAATTCTGCAAACGGATGCGTGCAGATGTAATCCTTCAGCATCCATGGATTCTCTCACCCCAACCTCTCAGTGTGGCAACCCGAACAACTGGAAAACGAGCCTTCTTGAGGCAAAGAAAAACCCTGGCCACATTGCCAGGACTCCTGAGCACAGGATTTTCTCCTCCGAGCAGGCTTTCCCCACACCACCTCTTCAGTTCTTTCAAAAGCACATATGACAAAACAAGTACCACAGGGAAAACAAGCTCTCCAGAAAGAAAATGATGCTGTTTGGGAAAAACATTTAACATATGGCCTGGGATTTGCTTTTAATACACAATTTGTAACGTGCACGGGAGCTGAACGGACTTATCTGCTATTACATGGCTTTCCCACTACTCGTGGCATCTCCCTCCTCAGACCCTGCTGAGATCAGGGACCTGCAGCATCCGAGTCTGAAGGCTCTGCCTCCGGGCGCCCCTTTTTTTCCATTCTAAGATATACCAACATTGGGGTTTTATTAGTCAAGAAAAACAAGGCAGAGTACTGAGACAAAATGCTGATGTTAGAAGTGCTCATCACGCGCAGTATGCCAGAGGGTCTCTTTTTGAGGAGCAGATTGTGAGTTTTATTGATAATAGTTAGCATTTATAGGCTTGGGACAGTTGTTTATGTATGTCCCTCATATTTTGCCATGGGCTACTCTCTTCCTCTGATAATTGTACTTTTAGCTGCAGTTGGAGCCTGACGAAGGAGAAAGGCAATGAGAGAGGAAGAAGAGTTCTCTCTGCATCCTCCTGGCTGGGAAACAGGGCTCAGGAGCAGCCAGGCTCCTCCAGGCTGCGCACCAGAGAGACCCCTGGCCCAGGGGACCTCCCTGGGGACTGGGGGCATGAGGAGCACCCTTGATCTCCCGGGTGGGCTGGGAAAGATGTGAAGAGCCTCCCCAGTTTCATACCCTCGCCCCCGCTGCTGGAAAGCGGACTAGAGGAGGGGAGAAGGCCCATTCTCATTCCTGGGACCTGCCTGCAGCACCGTTTCCCTGGCAGATGCCACCACGTATGTGACTCTGAGACCACGGGCTCTCCCAGCTGCTGCTTCAGCTACGGGGATCCTCACAGCTTGTTACAACCAACAGCCTTTCACGGGCAGGGCACTTCCATGTGGGGCATCACAACCCTTAACAGCAGACAACAAGCCACTGTGTTAGAGGAAAAATACTCTCTGGGTCTGCAGAGTTATTGGTTTATGATACACATGGCAATTGCCCCCACTAAAAAGTCCTTACTTTCAAAAAATGCTTAAAACTGTAAGATGAGGTTTTGTCATATCCGTCTCCGTGCTCCTCTCGCTTCTTGCAGAAGACCAAGGCTTTCTCGTACAGGAACAGATGCCTCTGCATTGGTTTGAACCTGGCAAGATCCTTCATTTTTGTCGGACCTTTTCGGTGTCCTGTCCAAACACTGAAAGATCCTTGCATCAATACCTTCCCCAGTTCGCTCAGGTCACCCTGGTGAGAGTATGACAAATAAAAAAGGAAAGAAAAAGACGTCAATTAAAATGCAAGAGGACTATCCAAACAATGACGGGCGATGAGGCCAGCTCTGTTCCAAGGCACGTCACTCTAAGAATAGGTCTTCCTGGAAGGATCAGCTGATCTTTTGGGAGTGACGGCACAGTGCCAGGAGGGAAGCAGAGGTCTCTAGCTGCAGCTAGTCTATGCGATACAAGTCAGTAACTGGAAGAACTAGGAAGATAGAAAAACTCTCCAGCTCCTGTGGAAGTCCAGGTCAAGGGCTCTGGCTACTTCAGTGGGAGAGGGCAGACAAGATCTGAGCCTGAACTGACATCTCAGAGGATGGACCTCTCAAGGAGGCCAGGACTGGAACCAGCAGCTTAAAAAGCCATATCCTCACCCTTCCCTGAAGCCCTAGGAAAGACAACCGCTTCAATGGGCAAGGATCAAAATCAGCCTCGGAGAGTATTTAGTTGAAGGTTGAATGAGAAACGCTATGAAGACACCCTGGGTGAATTGTAAGGTGAGCCATGAGAGAACTAAAGTGCGTGCTGGAAAAAATACTGTCGAGAACCACAAGGTGGCAAGTGTGGGCACTACGCGACTTCGGATATGTCCTTTGGATGCGGATATTTTCCAAAATCCTGAAATCAGATGGAAGAATGTCACTTGTAAGAGCTTCCTGGTCGCGTTCGCTTCGTAGCTGTTCTAGCATAGCTTTTAGCTCATACATTCTGGGACACTATCCATTCCCGATGCATCATCCGGCCTTGGTCTCCCATTACCCAAATCTACTCACATCATATCCTGTTATTGAAATCTGATGCATAGAGTCGTTGACTGACTTCAGCAAATCCAGCATTGCAACCAGAGCTTCTTGAAGTTCCTGAACTCCATCACAGCTCGTGCTGTACTTTAGCAACTCCTGAAAATAGAAACGGAAGAGCATGTGTTTGCACTTGAACAAAACCGAGTTTTCCATCTCACCCAAAGTTTCCAATGCCCAAGAGCACCCTACGCTGCCCGAGTTTCTTTTTCATAGGTCACCGGAAAAAAGACTCACTCTAAACCGCTGTCAGTATGAGGTGTGGAACAGACCACTGAAGCACGGCCCATTTTTTCTGGGTTTCCTTAAGGATGGTGTCAGGTTATAGAGTGGCATCACCCTCATCTGAGTACTTTGTGTTGTGTTTTCCTGCTTGGTAAGAAATGGGAAATAAGTCCCAGGTTTTCCAGCAGCTGCCAATATGTCACATACGCCTTCAAATAAGGTTGCAGCAGATGATTGTCTTCAGACTGGCAGACACAAGGAACAGATTTTATAAAATCCAGGGTCTCCAAGTCAATAAGCAGAAGACAGAGTTGGGAATTATACCACTGAAATAAAAGTACTTTCATTTGAGACCTCCTCTGCCCGCTTACAGCGTCTTGTGTACTCATCCCTCATTCAAGAAGCTGGAAGGTGGGTTTCAGAAGCCACCACCCCAGTTCTCTGTAAATTGGGAATAACAGCACTGCCCTGCCTCAGAGAGGGGACAAAAGAATAAATACATTAAAGATTACAGGTGCTATAACAACCCTGAGGGGAAAAAGAGATGCATCAATATAATATATTTTATTCATCATACTCTTATGATCATCTCTGGTTCAGTTTTCTTAGAACTGCTTCTGTTATTTTGCATCTCTGAACAGATTCAGTCTTTCTCCCCGTGAAAACTGCTTGTTAAAAGTTCTTGTTCCTTTTTCAGGTATGTGAATTTTCATCTTCACTGAAAGTCGCTACGGAGGGCCAAGATAAGCAATATGTAATCTAAGGCTTGGTGCTGATTTACGGGTAACCTTTAATTGAAAAACAAACCAAACTTGAAAACAAATCTATCTCCTGATGTCCTTTCAAAGTAGAATATGAAATACCTTCAGAAGTAACTGGTATTTTGTCAGGCGCTGCACTGGTTTGAGCAAATAGGAATCCAGCCCGAGTTTGTGCTCCAATTTTCTTTGGCATTCCTGGAACCAAGAATTCCCATTAAGTTAGTTCTGCACCAACTATAAGTAGTTATTCCAACAGCATGACTAGTATGGTTTGCTGACTTCGAAGATTTCGTGCAAAAACCTCATATGGTGCCTATAACTAAAGAGATTTTATAAAAAGATGTGAAATAATGTAATGAATGCATCTGCCTTAAACTCCTTGTGTACAAGAAACTCCACCTGCTATTTTTGTGAGGCTTCCACGCAATGGTAAAAAGAATATGCTGCAAGATCAGTGGGGTGCTGAGGAGGGTGTTTAGGACAAGCGAGTGTCCCAGGACGATGCCTGCCTCGGTAGGAACAAAGAGCTCACCTGGAAGAAGGTGCTTTCGGAGCACTGCCTCCACAAGGACTCCGACCGGGGCTTGTTCTGGCAGTATTTCTCATACATCTGGAAATCCTGTCGCTGTAAGGGAAGCCGAAAGGCAAGTCACACACACGCAACGCCAACCCGCTGGGCAGCCAGACAAGGTGCACAGCCAAACTGTAAATCTGCTTTTATCTCTCCTTCCAACCTTAATGTCTAAAAGTCGCAGAGTTTGGGTAAATGAACCACTGCTGGGAATCACAGCAGACCGCGGTGTAGTCACGACTGCTGCTTTCCCCCACCTGCACCTACGCTCCCTGCCTTGCTGCTCGTATTGCGTATCAGAAGCATCTTACCCAACCGACATAACTGAGATGTTGCAGAGCGCGACAAATCAGGAGAAACATTGGCCTTCAAGTCTGCTATATATGTGAAAATGAGTCACCCACCCTGTCTAGGAAACAAAATCCCACTCTCTCGGGTGCTCCCAGGCAGCTTTCCAGACTGTGCAGGAAAATTCTGCAAGAGATGGGAGAAGAGACAAAACGCAGCAGTGAGCGAGGTATGGTTTAGGTATTTAATTGTTAAAGGAAATCGGTCTGATGAAAAGGGGAATAGAGGCAGCATCGTACTTGTTGTGGAAGTCGTATATCTCAGGCATGTTGCCGAAGAGGACATCCTTCCTGTTCCTCAGCATGGGAGGCATGAGGATGAGCATGGCGGGGTTATCCATCTCGGCTCTGTAGCCCTGCGGGACGCAAAAAGGGGCTCATCACTCAGCTGGTAAGGCCTTGGCTTGGCATCTCCTCAAAGGCAGATGAAAAAGGGACGTGAACAGACTTTCAATACAATCTGCTTGGTTTCAAAGGGCAACATCCCTTTTATTGCCTTATTTTTTGTCCCTAAACCCCTGTCTTTCAGCCCCTGGGCTTGCGGGGTTGTGGTGCAGCCAGGGTTGGCTTGGGATGGCTCCCGTGGAGCCGCCCGGCACTGCGGAGATGCTCTCTATTCACCAAAGGCAAACCGCAGCCACTTTCTCCTCGCTATGGCCTGACCGCGGGAGAGGTCCCGGAGGAATACTTGTCTGGGTTGAACACGTCTGCTGCTATGACCATGGGACACAGCAGTGACAACGTGTTTGTACGGGGTATGCAAGGACACGCAACCTCACAAGAACCTGCGCACGAGGTGGCTCGTTACAAAGCAGAGGCAGCTTGAGATCAAATACCAAAATCAATGGGCTTTTTGCCCTTGTATAAGACCCGCTGAGCACCAGCATCTTGCTCTCCTCGATGCGTCAGGACTTCTGTCCCCTGCAGCTCCACTTCCCTCTTGAAATCACAACCTCCCGAGCAGGGAGGAGCTGGGAGGGACACCACTGCACTACAAATTGTTGGGTGGAGCTAGGAAATAACGCAAAGCTCCCCGCACTAACATCACAGCACTGTGCCAATGCAAAAACATTCACTAGATGTGGTAAACATCCTAACTGTAGAGCAGGGAGAAGGCACAGCCAGAGCTCAGGACCGTTGGTGCAAAGAAGGCATCAAGAAGGCCATTAGCCACAGCTGGAGCTGGCCACGCTAGTCACCCGGCATTGCACACAACTGAGGTTTAACGCGAGTAGCAAAAATGTTTGCAAAAATGTATTCAGTATGTACAGCATAGCTTCTTTGACTTTCCAAATTAATCTCTCACACTCGCTATGGTTGGGATCAATGTACCTCACACCAAGCAGGCATTTTGTAGTTGATTAAGGATGCAGGAGAAGATAAGTATCTGGAAAACCAGCCACTTATATTTAACCACCGCAAGCAGGCTTCCCTCTTTCAGGGAAATACTATTTTCAGAAAACTTAAGTCTACCTGTCCATTTTTCTCTATCTAGACCTGATATGCACAGTAATAAACCTGCGATTCTGCCAACCGCCTTATCATAGAGAGTGTGGTTTAACAAAAAAAAACCAAACAATCAGTGCAGGGCAATTACATGTAACCACCTACAGGCCAACAGATTTATATCCTGCTTGCTCCTGGGTGAGAGAAATGCAAGGGGAGAGGGGAGAGCTATTTAACAGCCGACTTGTTTTGGCTGTCAGCAAGGATTATTTTGGAATAAAATAGAAGTGTCTAAGCAGCATGAGAAATTATATTCTGGTCTTCAAAGAAATGGTTGGACTTGATGATCTTAAAGGTCTCTTCCAACCTCAACAATTCCATGATTCTACGGAATGTGCGTTACACGTTCACAAACTTCACAGTATTGAGACAGAATCCTCCCAAGGATAAAACACAAGCGTCTTTCTTTTGTCTCCGAAAGGTAAAAGAAATTAGGGAACAGTTAAAAATAACAGCTTTTTGTGCATCTTTCCAGGCAGTGATAAAACTAATTACCAGTGCTTTTGTGTACAAACAGAAGGCTTCTCCCTCATTCGAGATGAAAACCTCATCCTGACACCAACTGTTCCCACAGATGCCTCCAACAAAGAAAAGCTAGAGAGAAAACTTGAACACTTATGACTAGCTTGGGATCTGACAGTCTGGTAGAAACCTGCCCCATCACATTTTTGCTTAGTTTGACAGAGTGGCAGGTGCCCTTTTGTACAAGTCACCCGGGAACAGTAATGAGCAACCTGAAGATGTCACTCACCGTCAAAACAGTGAAAAGTTCCTCTACGTACACTCTCTCAGTTTCTATAAGCTCGTTTATGACGTGGCTAAAATAAATAACGAAAAAAAAAGCAGCATATTATTTTTATGTCTGTAAAAAAACGCACAGGCAACCAGTGCAGTTCAACAAGCCCGAAACATAGTGCGATCTCATGAACAACCGACACAGGGATGACAAAACAGGCAAAAGCGCAAGAGATAGTCAGGTTGGTGGACCCCATGGATGGGGCAAGGACTGGCCAGAAACAAACAGCATTTTGAGTGACATAAACAGGGTGAAAGCTTACCCTTTTAGTATATCTAAGTTGTCATCACTGTCTGAAACAAAAGACTGCAAGGAATTCCGTTTTTCCTGATAGTCGTGCATTACTTCGATCTGGAAGAGAAATGGGATGCGCTGGGAAGAGCTGCAGGGGGTCACCGCAGAGGCAGGATGAGCCCAGCCCCTGGTGTCAGCACCGGAATCCCTTGGGGAAGGATGAAATACGCTTCCTTTTAAGAAATCCTTTGTGACACCAAACTTTGAAAGGGCAGAGCGTATAATGGGTAGCCAAATATTCCCAGAAATTACTCTGCTACATAAAACCTGAGAATACTGGTAACACAATTCATTAGCGCAGAGACCAGAGAACAGTTGCCACAGGGGAAATATCTGCGGATGTGGAGTTTTGCTAATAGACATCACTGTTACACAAAGAACAAGTTCAGGGAATAACACACAGGAAATCGATATCTGCAACTTGGAAAAACAATCCAAGATAGATCTCAGGTGCTGGACTAACCCGACTAAACCATACGGATATGAAAGGGCTTTTGTTGTTTGGTTGGGGTTTTTGTAAAGAAAAAGACAAGAGCACCTTCAACTCCAAAGTCTAAGTACAATCAATTTTTAGAAGGGTTTCAGTTTTTCAGTATATAAAACTGATTCAGATTTCATGAATAATTTTTACCTTGCGAGAACTTGGAGTTTTTCTTGATGTTTTCTTCCCAGGGAGAGAGAGATCAAATGAAAATTTCAAACTGGAATTAAAATCCACACCTTGGGTAGAAAAAAACATAATTATGTAATGTACATCTATAGTGAAGGAGATGGTTCAGACAGAAACTAGTAAGCCAAAAGAAAATGGGATACATTTTAAGAATGAATAATTAGCCAATTCACAAGCAAAGTGACAAAATAAAGGGTATAATCTCAAACAACAACACTGAATGCCAGAAAACAGAAGTCACATGGGTGGTCATAAAGGTCATAAAGTAAAAATTGATCAGAAAGAAACAAAATGTCCATAAATGAATATTGTAATCGAAACCTAATAAAGTCTGTGAAGCCAAAGTCTGTGCAAATGATAGAAAACAATACAATCAGATAAACTACCAAAAAGAACATCACCTACTGGGATACTCTTTTATGCTGCTTTTATGAACGTAGGGCAAGATGCTCAGCTGGTATAAACTGTTTCTCCACCTTGGAAGAATTTATTGATATTGTCAGTGAATAATTACAACCTGCAATGCTTTGGGCTACAGAGGTAAATTGGAAGCTTAAAAATAAAACATTCATCTCCCCAATGAGTTATAAGGCATCTTTCAAATCCTTCTTATTCCCGAACTGTTAATATGCCAATTCTTCACCAAAAGGGTCTTTTTCCCCTGACATGAATGGCAATAATGAATTTCTCCAGCTCTGCGCAGGGTCTGTCGCACAGAGGCGAGCCGGCAGAGGATGGAGGAGCGGGCAGCCGGGACCGAGAGGGGACCAACGATGATCCATTTTTGGCGTTGGCAAGACACCGCGCCGGCTCCAGCCTCGGTGATGGTGCCACGAGCCAGGCTGCAGCCCCAGGGGCTGCACCAAACACTGAGACGGACCAAAAATGAACACCTTCTGATGTGCAACATTCCCCTTATTTACAAACAGAAAAAAAAAACAGGCCAGCAAAGTAAGAATTTTTTAAAAAGTGGACTGAAGAAATATCTCTCCATTAGGGTGCAATAAGGTCTCGCTGCACGGATGAATGCGACCGCAGCCGTGTCTAGACCGAGGGTTTGAACAGCGCTGAAACCGAAGAGCCGCCTTTTGTGAAGCAGAAGATGTAGGGAGAAAAAAAGGATGCAGAGGAACGCACACCCCCGTGGGGAGCGGGCGCCCCACCTTCAGACGGGGCCGCTGCGAGACGAAGCTGCTATGAGTTCTCACACCCACGGGGCCTCAAACCTCCCCTTGCAAACACGCCGCGTGAGCAAGGAGAGAGATATGGATGCTGGGGAGCAGATCGGAGGCGTCCCTGGGGTGCGACCCATCATGGAAGACCCAAAAGAAACGAGGACTTGCCAGTGGTCCCACAGGGAGACTCCCACTGGGAGGAAGGGAACATGGAGAGGAAGTTAGGTGAGACACGGTCACCAGCTGCAGCTCCCTGTTTTATTGCATGAGTGACTTTACTCCAGCACTCGGGCCCCCCGCAGCCTGCCGTACCGCTTCCACACACCTTGCTACGCTTCATGGCTCAGGACAGTGTAGGTTTACTCTTTTTTTTCTCCCACAAAAAGTGGTTTCAAAATTAGACCCACATTTATCAGACAGGCTTCAAATCCAGGGCAAAGATGAAAGAGGAAGCGTCCGTCCTCAGACAGAAAAAGAAGATGGGGGGGGGGAACAAAAGAAAGAAAGAAAAAGAGGACAAAAGTAATGTGCTGAGAGGTGGTTTGGTTTCAAGCCACACCATAAAGCCCATCCATCTCAAAGCGCTCCCGGCGGAGCCCAGCGTGTGTCTTTGACACCGCACGTCACGCCAGCAGGCCTGCAGCATTTTGATGTTCCGTGTCAAACAGAGGCCTTATTAAAAAGCTCTCTGGGCACGATCTATCCAAAGAGGAGCCTTTTGTCTTTCCCCGCTTGCTGGCTATGCTCATTTCAACACACTTGATCATCTCTTTCAGGAAGAGGATTAATGGAGGATACCTGCGCTTTGCAGGTGACCGAGTGCCTTTGCGAGAAAAACGGGCATCCCATAAAGGCATGAAATAAGTGCAGCCGACTGATGATGGTCTCACAACATCCCACGGAGCTGGCCACCCATTTACCCCCACTCCTTAAGTCAATAATTCCTCCTCAATACATTCCTGTCTCTAGAAAGCTGGAAAAGTTTCATTAGGTAAAAGGGGCAAGACTCTAGTTTAAAGACTCAGCTTTTTTCCTGGTTGAGGAAAGGGGTTCGGAGGGCAGCGTGGTCCAGGGAAGGTGCCAGCAGCCTGGGAAAAGGAAATCTGCGATTTATTTGCCGCGCAGGCCTGCACCTATTCCCGACACTGCACTTCACTCCCATCCCTCCACTAGCGTGGCTGTTTACATCAGTCACTCCCAGAATGGGAGCCGCTTTTACCGCTTGCATGACACCCGCTACAACTCACCGTAACCAATACTCATTAATTCATCATAAAAATTCTGTGTTAAAACACAAATATCTAATTGCTTTATGCAGTCAGATCACTGGATTTAATATTCTCACATAACTTAGCGTGTCCCTGGTATAAAATACATGGACGTCACTTTGGAATACTTTTTAATTCCGATACACACAGGGCTGCCAAGGATAGAAGTTTTAATGTTATCACTTAAAGCTAACATCGTGCCACATCCCATTACCAAAATCAAGGCAGAACGTTCAGTGACCTCAGTTCAACCAGATTTGTACCTTTATGGGCATTAATTATCCCACAATTGGGATTTAAGGAAGACATTCTCAAGGCATCAAAGGGAGTTAAGCATGCAGCTTCTCCTTTCCGCTCATGAGATTTCAGCTCATTTCTCCAAGCTCCTTTGCAAACATCAGTCTAACTTAATGTCAGTTCCAGCTCAAGACAGTTAGGGAGACTGTCGCAGAGAACAGGTATGCTAATAAACTTATAAACCTTGCCCTTTTTCCCTATAGCACTAATTCCCCAGTTTTCAGCCCAGTAGGATGCTAGTAAAGCAGAACTGGAAGCATGCGCTGTTTACAGCTCTCTTCTTTCACTGAGTAGGAAGTGAAAATAAATACCAAGCAACCAGCAGCATTCTTCACACGGGTATGGGGAAGCTAGACACAAAAATTGGAAAGATAATAAATCATCTCATATACAGGTAGCGTTATTCAACAACTCTGTATCAGCCAGCAAGGTCTAGCTGGTTTCTCAAAAACCGTCCTTAGCCCTCCTCTTCCTGCCTCAAAGCAAAATTATCATCTGAAAATACCATAAACTTTAAATATTTTACCGTGTTTAGGAGAGAATAATGGTGATTTTGATCTCGGTGGATTTTCTGGCCGAGGGGCTACTAATTGGACTGGCCGCACGTGTTTATCCAAGAGCTTCTTGAAGCAAGACTGCCGATTCTCAAACATGCTTCGAACGTTTTCAAGCTTGACCTGCACTGACTGTATCTGGCACTGCAGAGAGTGAAAAAGACTCCCGTGATCAAATAACAACTGTTATTTTGCACTTTGACCCCAAAACAGAGGACTATAAAGCTGACGACACTGCAACGCAGTCCGATCTTGCTTTTCACTTGTTAAGGAACTGGAGGGGTTACTTACCTTCAATTCAGATGTTAAGATTGACTCAAAATCGTAGTGTAGGGCTTGGGGATCATAGTTTAAGTAGGCTGAAGAGCTTTCAAGAAATCTTTCTATGTCCTGGAGAGCTTTCTGAGCGCCTTCTTTAGACTGGCACTTATCCATCTGCTGGTTGGCGAGCAGGTAGGCACCTTCATCACAGCACTGCAGAGCCTGGTGACAGCACGGTGCAAACACAGGGAGCGAGACCATGAGCAGCCACCCTACTGAATCAAGGTTCCCATAAGGAGTATCATTTACCGGATCTGTATTTTCAACACGGAGCTAATTAGTACTCCTAAAGACCTCAGCAGCTATTGCATTTTGATTAGAAAGGCCACATATTTTCTGGAGGGTGACTGCACTCCTCAACCTACCAAGACGTGCTCCCACTTGTACCTGATAAAACCAGTGGTATAACTGACGCAGAAGCACTATTTAGTGCGTAGCTGAACCAAATGATAAGCACATCTTCATTTATCCAACTCAGAAAGCCGAAGGGGGCACTACAGAGTTTACAACGAGACAGGCGGGTTTCTTGAGATAAATGCCTGGCTCAGCGCAGACCTGAACTGCGAGGAATGATCAAAGTAATTGCATTCATGTTTGTTTTTTTTTTTTTTAATAAGGATTTTAAATTGCAGTTTAAAGTTCTACATTCAACATGCAGAGGTAATAGCTGAACACCAGGCTGGGGTCCGGGTGGCAGTCACACACTGTGGTGTGCACAGGTGTGAGAAGATGCTGCAGCCCAGAACGAGCGAGGACCTCCAGAGCTGTGAATGGCAAGGAGAGCAGCAGCACGGTGTGCTGCAGCAGAGCCCACGGGCTAGACCACCAGCACCAACCAGGACCGCAAGGAGCCCAGAAGAGGACACTGCCCTGCAGCTGAGGGGCTGCCGACAAATCCTCCATCGCCGCAGACTGATGCAATATTGAAGCAGAGCACACAGAATAAAAAAACAGGTTGCCTACTGCCCCGAAATGGTGAAAGGGAACAGGGTCAAACTTCACTGCTTCTCTTAATGGCCTCAAGCATATTACAGCCGTGTGCCTTCTGGCCTAATTAGCGTGAATTTCCCTAAATGAATATTTGATGCTGATTAAGATATCAAAGAGCGTTGGAGCCCCATGACTCCACTTCCATGCTAGCACACAGCAGCTGTGCCCATCTACCAATCTGTCACCTTATTTTACAGTCAGCTATGTTCATTCTTAATAAATCCCAAAGAAAAAAGGGCTGGAGTTTATCTGAAAGCATTACCTCTATTGCACTGGGTGTGAAAACCTCAAAAGTCCATGAATACATGGATGCAGCATGAAAGCATGACCAACAACAGCACCTGAACTTGGGTGTTTTGAATTGCCCTCTGGAGATGCCCACCTCCTTCTGATGACTATTTACATCACCAACAGCTGGTGAAGTTAGCAAACAGCTATCTAAGTGAGGGGTGAAGCACTCCTCCAGCCTCTGGGGAACGCCTTCGTACCAGGAACTGCCAAAGCAGAGAGGCACATTTCAGATGCTTCCAGCAGGCTGAGAGGTTTAACCCCATGGAGAAACTATCTACTTCTCAGGGCACTGTGCCTCTAAACTCTACCTGCTGAAGGCGGGTATGAAGATCCAAGGTCTTCTGCAGCCGCATCTGCTTCCTTTTGATCTCATCAGACAAGACATCAGAATGGTGCCGCAGCTCGTTGCATTGCTGGCAGATTAAGTTGAGCGCGTAGTGATGATTCGCTGCTAGCTGGTGTCCGTGTAGTATCACCACCTGAGCCTTCCCTATCAGATCCTTCAGTGAAAAGAAGAGAACGGATCGCACACCTACTGAAACAATGCCAAAATATCTACATGTAACAACATGCGCTTTCTCGTCTTACCAGATCTCAGGTACACCTGGAGATGACTGCCGTTAGGAGCAGCCAGAATGGGTGCCTTACGCAGGATAAAATGGCACCCATCATCTGGAGAAAAAAAAACACTTTTGCTATCCAAAAGGAGGATGAGGAAGAAAACAGTATTTCACCAAACTAGCAATGCTGTGGATGGCTGCTGGCAATGTACTGCTGCCTTCTCCAGGGAGCACGCTGAGAAAGCTGCAGCCGATGTCCAGTTTAGGCACACTATGCTCATAAGAATGAAAGGGAATTCCAGCAGTTGAGGTTTATGGTGAAAATAAACCAGGCCCTTCATAGCATGCTCTTTGCACCATGCTTTGCTGCCTTGTCTGCACGTTCTCGTCAATGTTAATGGTTGCGTCTTCTCCAGGGTTGGCTTTCTGCTGGGACTGCTGCCCTGCAGCACCCCGTCTGCCTGGCCTTTGGCTCCTCCTCCCTCTCTCTGCAAACGTTGCTTCCAAACAGCCAAAAAGCCTTAGACCTTCCTCCGAGGGCTCTTATTTTCAAAGAAGCTGCTGGGGGTTGCATCCAGATCCCTCAGGATTTCTCCACTGACCCTGGCCCACGTGCCAGGCACATCCCTTTGCTGAAGTCACATCCTCAGTTGGCCTCCTGTGAATCATCTCTCTTCGCTTTTCTTTCCCCTACATCTCCTAGTCTTCACCCATATGTGATGTTCAAATCACAGACATGTCAAGATAGCAACTTTTTTGCCTCTCCATGTGCCTGGTAACAAGTCTGTGCCTATTAGCACTGCTAAAGCACTTAGCATATAAATAATTCTTCTTCCAGCTCATTAACTCCCACGCCTCCCTATGTTCAGACACTTATCTGTTCTGGATTTTCATGGTGGCTCAGCAATTTATTTTAGCTATGATAATTAAATACCCCGTTCCTGGCTTTCAGAGTGATCACAGCACTGCTGCGCAGAGCAAAGACGTGAAATCAATGCTTTTGTGCAGCCACTTACCAACGAATTACACCAGAACCAGGTAATTTCAGAAAACGCCTCCTACCACAAAGACAGACGGCACCTCTTGTGTTTCATTAGTGCTTCTTTCTGCGAAAGGTTATCTCACCTGAGCCATACCATCGAAATGACCCAAGTCCTTGAGCCTCTGTTTTACTTGGAGGACACTGTCGCCAGTGTCGGGCAGCTCCGCTTGCTGACCCATTAAAAACTCAATGGCATTCTTGACCTAGACACAAAGAAGAAGACTGCTGCAAAACGATACAAAGCACAGGCAGAAAATCATTCTCAGACCAAAATTAATCACACTTCAGCAAAGACTGTTAAATCCAGTAATAAAACTAGTGCCCAAGAACTAATTTCTAAATTCAAAGATGCTTCTATCAGCAAATTCTATGCGACTGCAGGGCAGTGATACCGAAATTAGCTCTGAGCGAGGAAGCACAGTGGTCTCCCCAAGCTCGCCAGCCCTGCCAGAGTCAAGGAACAGCAGCATAAATTAAACACTCTCAAAATAAAAAGCATAAAAACTTCTCTCCTCTCCCCTCCTTTCCGCCTCCAACTCCTCCTTCTGCCAACAGAAACGCATCTGATCATACCTCTTGAAAACTTTGCTCAAACTTCCACAGCTGTAAATACTGCTCCATTTTTAATTGATGTTTTTCCCAGAAGCCATCAAAAGCAGTCTCCATCTCACGCAGCTGACCAAGTAACCTTGAGCACAGAAAAAGGACAGGATTGGAACAATTTGCAAACAGAGGACAAGCAGAGGTGGCCAAGCCCTGGAGATCACCTGTTCAGGTCTTCTGCACCTAAGCTCTCAGGACAAGTCAACAGACATGTATATATGACTTGTGAAGATCTCAGAGGGAATTTTAATGAAATCATGACTGCAGATGACAGCACCTGTGTGAAGCAGTTGTTGCCATCTCCATTTATCTGAAGAACACCTGGGAGCCTGGCATGGGAGAAGCCTGCAGCTGCTCCACAGCCTCGTCGTCTCAGTGGGGGGAAAAAACAGAGCAGGTCAAAGTGGTTTGACAGAAGTCACCCAGCAACTTGATGGGTCTGGAGCAAATCTCTGGTATCCTTGCCTTTACCTGTTTGATAGGTGACCTAAACAAGACGTCTATGCTTCAATAACTTGGGTGCTTCCATTCAAAAAATCAGGCAAACTAGGAACATAGTGCACTCACCGATTCACAGTCTCCCAGTCCCCAGGCCTCTCGCGGTGTTGGTCCTGACTGCATTCCCCGGAGTCAGGCTCTTCAAAACTGCTCAAAAGCAATTTTCCCTCTTTTGTGACTGCTGTAATATCTTCCTGTGCAACGTGAAACATTTCTGATTCAGACTACTTTTTGTGAGGTAAGGGTAAGCCATTTCATGTTTCCCCTGCCCCAGTTCCCTGGTATGAAATGAAGCCCCATCAGACCAAAGGACGCCCAGCAGATGTTTTAGCCCCCTTAACGCTGGGTTAGCCCTTGGAGCTGGAAGAGGCTGAACCACGGACTGGTCACCAGGCTGGGTGGAGACTGGCACGCACAAAAACATCAGGCCACAAAATGACTCAAGAAGCAGGAGGACAGCACTACCAGAGGTCTCTCTTGGTGAGCAGGTGGGTTTGTATTAGATATCTATCTACACCTTCCTGTATTCAAGCAAGTATTTCTTCAGCTTGGAGGATGTACTTCTCCCACCAAGGTCATCAAAGGAGGCTGTAGGAAGAGCATCCCATAGCGGTACAATGCTGGGACTGAGACCCAGCTGAGATCCCTTGGTGTGTTCATTAGCATGAGCTGAGGTGCTTTGTCCGGCGTCGAGCTCAGCCCCAAAGCAAACAGGTGTATTTAGCCAATTATTTTCAGAAAAAAAGAGACCAAATACAGAGGTGAGAAGGAAGGAGAAAATGGATGTGGCTGATGAACCAAGCTGGAAGAAGCCCTGAAGGAAAGACCTCTGCGTGGCTCCACTGGAGAGTAAACCCCTGGAGGAGTAAGAGCCCATCCTAGGAGATGGTCAGATTTCTGTTGCAAGAGAAACAACGGCAAAACCACTTTAGGGAGAAGATTCAGAAAGCACACTCTTGCTTAAACATCTGCCTGCCCCAGACAGCTCACACCAACCTAAACATAACAGCTTCTTCAGGGCAGCAGCCCAGAAGCAGAAGAACACGGCCACAGGAGCTTCTCCTCTCCCCCACACAAAGTGTCCAGTGCCGGTTTGCATCCCTATGACTAAAACATCACAGAAGATGACCGCGAGGCAAACTCCCCCCTCCATCTCCTTTTGATACTACCACATCCAGGAGACTCAAAAGAGAAGAGGAATTATGCAGCACGCTTTAGACCGCAGGTGGCTGCTATTTCGTCCTCTTACATCTCACTCTCCAGAGCCCGGCGTTCCCCTTTTGAGTCAAAGCCTTTCATTATGCGTCCGACAAAGTAGCTCAACTGTCAAACAGGTGTTAACTTGATTTTTTCCCATTCAGTATATCAAAGAGGTTAATTTCTTAGTTACTCTGTTTAATTAATTTCTGTCATTTCTTCATTGTTTGCAACCAGCTTCTGTTCGGTATCACAGCTACATAAATTACTCTGATCGACTCATCATTTGAATTCAGGAATCAGCTGTACCAATCTTGGAGTTGTCATAAGAGAGACAAGGATCCCATGTCTTGCTGTCAGCACAATCTGTGCACAGTTTCTCATCTGCTTTCATCTTTCACGGACTTAGAAGGAACAAAAGAAAAAAGCCAACGGACTTCATTTCAGTCAAAAGCCAACGAGTGCTTTTGATATTTGAAATTAATAGATGAGGCATTAAAAGCAACAGATGCCTTGTATGGAGCGCTGCTGTGCTCTGTATGCAAATGAAAACACATGATGTGTTTTATTTCTCCACAGAGGAGAGTATGTATCACCGACTGGCTTATATACAGGACCACATTGCGTAGCTGATATTTGCCCCCCGTGCTTTGGCTATAGTCCTAAGCATGAAGTTTAAGTCAGTAAGTCATATTGCGATATAGGTAGCTGCTGTTTTATGCTACGGCTCTCTTCATTTTCAAAGAAGAAATAAAGGACTATTGGCAGTATCTCTAACGATACTTTCCATACACAAGGACATACATTTATGCCGACACACAGCACACTTTGGATGTCATTTTGCATACTTCTTACAGGCAGCCTTCTGGGAGCTCACTGTCACGTGAGCGACAAATGGTTATAAATGAGAATAGATACACTTCTTTGACTTATGTAAACGCATCCTGTCATAAAGCAAAGGACCTCATTCTTCAGCCGCACAGCACGGCTATTAACACGGGAATAGTTTCCGAAGTGAGGGTTTGGGGACAGGCCTGTGCTGTCCCCAGAAAGATGCAGAGGCAGCAGAGACAAGAGGTGGACAGAGCAGCAGCCGGCTGCGCTAAAGCTTCCGCTAACTCCCGTAGTCATTCTAATCGCAATCACAAATAGCTGAAAAAAGAATCTTAAAGACACAAATGTTGTTTAAGATGAAACCTGAAGGCTCACATGAAGACTGGGACCACATCAGGAATGCTCTGTACCATGCACTCGCACCAGATCGTCACCCCGGATGCTCTCCAGCACAGTTCCCCTAAATCCCCCCCGCGGCGAAGCTGCATCCGGCGGAGGGACCTGGGGACAAACCATCCCTCCAGACCTACTGATGATCTTTGCGTGCAGCTTCCTCCAGCCATGCGGGTGAAGTGGAGGGACCCCCCCCAGGGGCAGGGACCCCCAGGGGACGAAGCCCCCCGGCTGCCCTCCTGCCCGCGAGCCCTGCAAAGCCCCCCAGGGGGGAGCACACTACAGACACCACCTCTCGCAGCCAGCGAGGAGGCGGCAGCTGAGACAGTTTGCTGGATGCTGGCAGGGTAATTTGCCTGTGTGGATGGCAAACGTGAGGGTAACATATAGAAATAGTCTGTGTTTTATTTTGTCTGTCAACACGTACACAGGCATGGGAGGGAAGGAGGAGCGGGCACCAAACAGGCAGTCAGAACCCCAGAAATCCCATCTGGCTGCACAAACCGGGGGCTGGAAACATGCAGCTGAGCTGCTGCCGAGACATACCTTGAGCTGGTAGTACTTTTCCGTGCGCAGGGCCAGGATGCGCTCGATTGAATACATGTCGTCCGGTAGCTCGGTCTCTGCCAGCTCCGTGCCAAAGGACTGTAACATCTGTGCAATTTCCTTCACGGTTAGAGCAAAACTCTCTATTGCCTGGTGGGAGATGATAATTGCCATCAGCTTGGGATTCAGGGTATTCCTACAGCTCATTAGGAGTGCACCAAGAGCCGAGGCTGAGATCTGCAGGGGAGCCCAGCAGCTTGCTCGGGGAGAGGTGGGTGGGATGTCCACTGCAGACACAGCCGATGTGTGCTGCGGGGCAGTAGCTAGCAGCCACGACATGGCCAGGTGGCTATTCGCACAGACCGACTCCACAACAGGGACTGAAATAAGGATAGTAAGGATAGTACTGGGCAGAGACACCTCGTGCTTTGTTTTCTGCTGCCTGCTCTTGTGCACTCTGAGATTTTTCCTACCACATATTGGAGGTCTATAGCAGAAGCCACCACAGGATCCACCTCACGTATTCCTGTAATTCCTCTTCTATTATTCTTCTCCTCTGGTTAACCCACACTGGGAACCACCTCCAGGCAGTAAGGCTTTGGAGATGTGTTTGGCTTCTTGGTGACGGACGTTTCCAGCTTTGCAAGCCCAAATGGTGGGTTACAAGGCAGTCTGGCATCACGGCCACCTCATCCACAGCTTCACCAAGAGGAGAAAGGAGGGAGCCCAGCAGCGTGCCAGAGACAAACTGGAGACAGTGGGACGGAAGTGCGTGCTGCTGGTACCTCCCCAGCACATCCCAGACAGCCGCTGGGAGCTCTGGACACCAGACAGCTCCCACCCCACGGGGGGAGGTGGGGCTCTCCCGGCCCCGCTCACAGCTCCAGCTCTGCTTTTAAGAACAGGGTAATAAACTTAAATGTAATTGATCACATTTATATTTTCTTTAAATAGTGTGTATTATCCATGGAAATTTCAGGGAACGTTTTATGAGCACACTACATGGGAATTTTGAGAGAGGTTTTTCACACAGACACTCATCTACTGTACACAGCCACAGTCTAGAAACTATCCTTTCCTTAGATTAACACTTTTTGTCATTCATTTTGTCATTTTTGTCTCCGAGTGTGAGAGCTATGCCATTATCACTTTGACACATCATGCAAAAGAACAAAACTGAGCCAACAATTTCAAAAAATCGTTAATTTGGCAGTGCATCAGCGTAAACTGGCACAAAGTTAACGCCACAGGCAATGGCTTGAGTTATTCTAGCTACACTGTCTTGTGCTTTTGTCTTTATACTGAGCTCCACATCTGCTGGTGTGAATGATGTTGCAGCAGAAGGGGCAGTGGGATGTCTGGTACATTATTCGTTAGTGCTTTGATTTGTTGGGAAGGTAACTGGGAAACCAATCTGCTATCAATCTGGGAGACAAAGTCCCAGTGAAAACTAAGAGTGTACAGGAGGCATAGGAACACACAGCAAGGCACAGCTCAGGGAATTAAATCCCTGATCCCTGCTAATATTAAAAGAAAATTCTTGCAAGGAAAAAAAAAATAAAAGAAAATCTGAACTCTCTGCATTCGGTCAGTACACAGAGAGCAGTCTCATTGCCCTGGTTCCCAAACACATTTGTGATATTAATCACATGAAGTGACCATTCTATAAAAAAAGTCTATTCTGTATCTACCATTAAGGGAATTTTAATAAAGGCTTAAGAAGACAGATCTTTCGGGGGCAGTTTCAAAAGGAGCCTGAGGGAGTTAATCATCCGATTCCCTTATAAACCCATCAAGCGCCGAACACCACTTGACTCCTTTGCAGATCTGATCAAGGAGATGTAGTTGGCTTCAGGGGTTCCTTTCAGCTACCCATTGCTCATCGCCTTACAGAAAACCTTCCTCAATCGATCCCCAACGCCCAACCGCCCAGCCCGGGTACGTACAGTCCTGAAGATGACCCACTCGCTGTGGCAGTACTCCAGGGTACCTCCAAACTCCGGGGTTAACTGCTGCTCATCAATGTATGTCAGCAGGTCGCTAACGGAGCTCAGCATAACAACCTACAAACAAGGCAACACTCTTAGTTGGTTGATCTTCACTTCTACTCAAGTCATACACAGATCAAGCCTACAAATATTTTATGTGTCTAAAAACTGGGTTTGCTCCAAATATTGTTCTACGGCATGGCTTTCTTCTTATGCTTATGGCTTTTATTTGATGCATTTGACCATTTTTGTAAGCCAACACTGACCTCCCAGGTACTTTCTTGCTTAAATGCAAAGCACAGTGAGATGCTGTGGTATCTGACTGCGGAACGGAGCTGAAAGCAAAGGCAATGCAGGTTTTTGCAGGGGATGACCAGTAATCTGGGAAAATATTTACATTTTAATGCATCATGAGCATTGGCCAATTTCACATAAATATATACTCACGACTTTTTTGTGAAATATATACTCATGAGTTTTTGTGTGTCTTGATCTGCCCTGGGGTAAGTCACAAATTTTCAAAACTGTGCAAATGACAACCATTTTAGAGCGAAAAATGCAAAGTTTGTGAAAATCATGTTATTCCCTAAAGGAAAACATCAGTTTGTTTTGTGGGTTTGTAATTGTGTCAACCTTAGATCCCATAAATGTACTTTCCTTCTCTTAATTAATTCTCATTACGTCCTATAATCAAGGAGGCTTTAGAAGTCTTGGAAACTTTGACTTGAGAATATAAAACCATTTCAGTTGCTATTTTAGAAACAAATACCAACAAGATGTTGGTATGGAGTTTACACTGAGATGAAAATGGTGATTCAGGGTGGAATTCATAGCAAAAACTTCACTAGACATGTCTTTTGACTTTCCAGCCATTAAACAAATTCCTGAGTACGGTTTTATCCTCCACAGAGGCACACAGCCTACATGGGGGATGAGGACAAGCTGAGAAGCCCACTACCACGGACATGCTCTGTGGGGAGCAAACTGTGCACAAGGGAGCTGCAAAGTGCTACAGGAGAGATTTGGTGGAGAGAGATTTGGTGTAAATAAGGCATTTCTGGCAGAGACACCCCGGTTACCCTTCACATGGGTGACTGCAGAGTGGGCTACTGTCACCTTCTCACCCTGAGGCGCGCGAGCAGCCTCCGATCCCGCACAGGCACAACACCTCTGCATGCTCGTACCGGTAACTTGAGTAGAAAATCCTCCTGACTGAACCGAAATCCAATGTCAGTGAAGGTGCGCTGGAAAAACCCCGTGGGACGAAGGACCATCACTAAGTGCAGGTTCCCTGGGAAAGACGCCTGCAAAGGAAACACAGGCGACATTCAACCTGGGGAGGTGGCAGGTCCAACAACTGCTTTCAAATGCCTTGAAAAGAGGGGCAATCGTTCAGATCTTAGTATTTTTTCCTGATTGCCCCTGATGGGCTTTTCTTATTTTCAAAACAGGAGGGAGACGCTGTA
Source organism: Ibidorhyncha struthersii (assembly GCA_013398815.1). Lineage (NCBI taxonomy): Eukaryota > Metazoa > Chordata > Aves > Charadriiformes > Charadriidae > Ibidorhyncha > Ibidorhyncha struthersii. The sequence continues at coordinate 191,428 of VZSZ01000110.1, read as the reverse complement.
AGTGGTGTAGAGATACAGGACGTAACTGGAGGAGGACTGTGCAGTCCCAGTGACCTTTGGAGTGGGCAGGAGTTTAGCCACGCACCTTGGAGGGCCACTAATTATAAACTTTAATACTATGTATTGTGCTCAGCACTATAACTTGGGGAGTGAAATTACAACTTAGCAGGGAACAGAAGGCTGGAACATCGAGGGGAATGACAGACAGATTGAGGAAGCAAAATTTATTGCCAAACTCACTAATCATCCCATAACTTCATTGAGCACACTCTTCTTGGCCCTGGTAATTACCAGGCAACATTTAATTTGTGGTAAGAATTTGGAACTTCCTGTCTGCGCTGCTGGAGCCTTTTCACAAGCATATGGTTGGCAGGTGCGTTTTTAAATAGATCTGTGAAAAGGGTGCTTGCGAATGAGAAAGACTTTTTAAGAAAGTAGGAGTCACATCATTAAATTATGGATAAGTGCATGATGCAAAGAATTGAGTTAATTAAGACACATGATTTTCTCTGAGATCCTGCCAGGCCAGGTTACATTTCTCCATATATTCCTCCTTATATTATCCTCCTCCATTATCTTCCACGAAAGATGATAGTAGTATCTATACTGAGGGTGAGAGTAATGAGCGTGTTTAGGTATTTTGCACTGCAGGGCACTTAATCTATGCCTTCAAAACAAAGATTGCTCCCATAAACATGCATTAGCATTGTTCAAAAAAGCCAGGATTTACAGTTGAGATCTGACATCCATGAACTACGTTGTAACTTGTTTGCTATGTTTGTAGGAAAGGTCACGTTGTGGCTTCCGTTGCCCACAACTCCACTTAGAAGTGGACAGTGACTTTTAGGATCAAATAAGCCACATAAATTCAATGTATTGATCTGCCGCTATTTTAAGCAGGAGCAGAAAAAAATAAAGAAATGAACGTGAATGAAGTGCCAAATTCATACCCTTTGGAAGTCAACAAGAATGGTGCCAGGGACAAAGATTTGATCTTAGAAAGAAGAGCAAACCATTAAATAACGGAGCCATTTGTGCTGGCCCCAGGCCCTGGGAGCTGCACCTCTGTTACACCGCACCTGGTTAACACACAACGTCTCTGAAACGGCTGCCAGCCCCAGGCACACAGGGATGCCTACAGCCGCGGGACGTCCACCCAGGGAACCAACGTCCAACCCCACCAAACCTCCAGATGGGCCAAAGGTCTAAACCTGGCCATGGAGTCACCAGACCTTCACAGCTCTGAGTCAGGTCTTGCCCAAGAAAGCGTGGGTGAGAGGCTGCAGGAGATCCGGCTCAGCTCCCTGCTTCAATGCCTGTTTCATTAGCTCTACAAGGAAGATCAGCTCTCCTGCAAGACAACCCCAGGCAGGCGCTCCAACAGCCCAGCTACTAGATGCAGCTCTGAAGAGAAACCCATCTTGGAGACCCTGCTCGGCTCAGGATTTTTAACTTGAGCTTCCCATATTACTAGAAAGAAAATAATCCACAGGCTACTGGATATCTCCGAGGAGTTGGAGTGGTTCCTCACTTTGAGAAGAATCTCTGCCTGGGATGCAGAAAACCTTCACTGAGGAAAGCACCACCAGAATTGGCGCAGACTTCTAGACATTCTGAATGAACTGAAAATTTAAAGCATTAATATTTCACTGGAAAGTCTCTGGCAAGCTCAACACTCATCTGCAGCATGTCCCAGAGAAGCTGGCTGCCTCTCTCCCACCTCACCGTGCTAGCTCTCCCTTCCACCCAGTAAACCCTGCTATTGCTCTTTCCAGGCCTGTTGGCTGACCTGGCTAGTCCTTGACACTCTTCATCCTCCGGCACGTCCCATGGCACTAGGACACCCCAGGAAGAGACCTCAGTCTCCGTTCATGGCAATGTCATGCCCATCCCTGCGGAGCCGTGTGTCCATCAGGTGCCATTCCCTCACGCCCACCCTTATGCCCATGTTTGCCTCATTTTACATCCTGCTCATTTCCTAGTGGGCATTTCTCTGCAGACAGGACAACAGTTTCCCAACTCAACAAGGTTTCAAAGATATCCCCAAGGAGCCACCATGAGCTGCAAACCTCAAAGGGCAGGATGGTTTTTTGCTCCAAGACAGGCGCTACACCCCTGGCGTTAATGGCTCAAACTGACTTGAACCAGAGCCTTGTGAAGCCAATGGTCTTACAGTGATTTAAAGGAGCTCAGAGGACACAATTTTAGGGCCTTCTAAGTCCATTGTAGGTGAATCCAATGGTGAAGTCCCACAGAGTTTGGGGCAAGTCACTGTTTTCAGCTCAGAAACACAACAGTGTGTTCCGGTCTCTGAACTTTAGGCTCCTACCTTCATCCCCTCCCTGCAAAATCCATCAGCAGTATCTTTGAGAAGAGCAACCACCCAGTGATGCATCCTCCCTTGGTCTTATCTCATTATCCCCCTCCATCCCCTTCACCCTGTTCAGCACTTCAAGCAGAGATGAGTCCGCTTTGCCCTCTCCTACTTCTTCAAGTCCTTTTCGACATGCACCCTTCGTGCGCAGAGCGGACTCCCTGGAGGAAGGGCCTTGGGTCTCCAAACCGTATCACCCCATGGGAACATGCAGACTTTGAGTGTCTTCTCCTATGAGCCTGAGGGCAGGAAACCCACAGCTCCAGGAAGATGGACCAGCAGTCAGGAGGCAAGCAGAGCCGCCTGCCAATACTACACTGAAAGAGCCACAAGGTGTGAAATGCCTCTCTGAGAGCGAAGGTGCCTTTGGACACCTTTGGTTTCATCAATACAGGATGCCAACATGTTCCACACAACACACAAGAAGGGACCGTAACCTGGCACTCGCATCCACCACAGGGGCAAATTCTTCTTTGATACAACTTTATGTCCCACACACACGCAACCGTATCCCTTTTGCTCCTTAATACGTTTCCCCTCAGAGGTAGCTGAGTTTCCAGGACAGGTGATGTGATTTCCATTCGGTTCAGAAAGCGTTCGGGGATTTTTCAGCTGATCTTATACATACAAGATCAAGGTCAGCACTTATGAGTAGCTAAAAAACCCAAGAAATACAGCTTTGCAAATGATACCTAATATATTTCAAGTACAGAAAAAAAAAAAACAAAATAAGCTTGCAGAAAGACAGCCACCAATCAAACCACATCCTGTGCCCTCTTACAAACTTACGGGAAAGGATAAAAATTTAAAAAATATATTTATATATATAAAAAGATCAATAAGTCCTCAGGGATAACATTCATGAAGGGACTGTATCTTTTTTAGTCACCGCTACAATTCCAGTTCTTCTAAGGGCTGAAGTGTGGTGAAGTTACCTGCAAACTGAACTCTGATACTACTGAAGGTACTGCTGGAAAAAAAGCCCTACCCCATAATATATTCAAGAATGCAAAGACAAAAGGGTCCTTAATCTTGCCTTATGAATTATCTTATTATTTATAACACTACGAAGAGTCTTGCGCATTTGACAAACTTGGGTTTATGTAACAAAACACCTAAAAGAACGCTTTAAGCCTTTGCCCTCTGCTATTCCCCTGCAGCATATGGGGAAAGACAGAAAACTATCAGCGCAATTCCACTAAATCAGGCAGTTGGCAACATTTCACTACTATTAACTATCCCACTGACCACAGACCATGCTCAGAACGTTCTTCCCCTTCCGAGGACACAAATGTGTATGCTTTAAGGCTCCAGTTTATCAATTTGTTTAAATGCATGCTCAACGGTAAGATAGCCCTGATATAATCGATATAGACGAACTAGGCTAATAAAGCACAAGAAAGGGCATGCATTGAAAGCACCATAGGTATTACCTTCTTAGTGAATATCTCATCCTGATGCATTTAATGTGATTTTTCCTAATTTTAGGAATTCAATTTTCAGAGAATGTTTTTCCCTGCGGTTCACCGGGACATTCATGAGGCCGGAAATCAATAAATGTAAAGAAAAAGTGGTATCTGCCAATAAGTTTGTTTCAGAGCGATGGAGATTGAGGCTAGCGGTCCTTACACAGGTGCTCAAGTTGACTTTCTGCTGTCCCTTAAAGGAGGGAATCACGCAAAAAAAACGCTAATTTGAGCTTTAACTTCCCCCAGAGCGAGAAACCAAACTCCAAAGCGCTCTGCTACCTTTATTCCAGCCGCCTGCATAATTAACCCCCCCGCAGATG
>VZSZ01000110.1:167030-186660 GCA_013398815.1 Ibidorhyncha struthersii | reverse complement strand
CCACCACCACCACCCCGCGATTATCGTTTTCGAGTCGTTTAGGATTTTGTAGGGAAGTCAGGAAAGATGCTCCGGCCAGAAGCGGGGGCTGGGCCCCGGCAGCTTCCCAAAACCAAACCGTACCAGCCCGAGCCGGGTTTGCCCGCGCAGTGCGAGACAGGCACAAAGAGTTAAACCAAAATCTGTACAGTCTGATATAAAATTTTTCTGGATCAGATGCACCACCGCAGAGCTGCAATTGCATATACATACGCTGGAAAAATAGGACACCCTGTGTTATTTCAAATTCAGCTTATTTGCACTTCTTTATTCCAAAATTACACAAAGATCAGGAAAAAANNNTTTTTTTATTGCAGCACGGGTTATGGTTTATGACTGGAAAGAAATCAAGATGTACTCTTTCGTGTTAGCTGCACAAAGGCAAGTCCAGTCAAACGCCTCCTGGACACAAAGGCAGCACTTTAGGGCCAGCCCCTGGTTTTGAGGCAAAATTCCCAAGTCTTAAGATTCAATGGACACAAGTTTCCTCCTTCTCAATCCTCTCTGCACAGAGCGCTTCCGCACTATTAACACAGACAGCCCTCAGGCTACAGGCAAAGTCACTTACTTCTCTACGTGGACACACAACGCATACAGGCACACAAACCGGCTGTATGCTCAAAGGTCACAAAATAATTACGTTTTCTTTTTAAACACCGAATGAAGGACAATTTTGTAGAAGCTACAAATTAGGACAGGATTTTTTTCCACATTTCAAACTTCCAAACGATCCAAAGCAACTACATGCTCCTTAAAGGATGCTCTTAGTACTGGCACCTGTTCAAACACTGGCAGCACGACTGAATTTTGACGATCGCTTTAACGAACTGCTTTTTAAATGCTGTTTCTTATCTAATGTTATGGTAACCATACCTGGAAATTCAGTTAGAAAATGCAGAAAAATCAGAGCCCAACATACTGACAGCAGTATCTTATGCACCCTACAAAAAGGTAACCCTCTCTTCCTTCTACCGGACGCCTCTCAGCAAAATGCCATCAGTACCCAGACATTTTTAATGCCAAGTTTGGCTGGACCAGTACTAAATACTTAAACCAGCAAAAGATCTAACTTTATCAGATCTAACCAGAATCAGCTAAGAGCTTGCTTTCTCAGTACGTACCGTTTACTTCATTCTCTACTGGATGGATCAGTGCCTTTGATAAGCAGAAACAAAGGCAATAACAATACTCCCAGAATATTTTCATTGACTTTACCAACCAGACCACATAGCACGGTTTGGTTGGGAAAGCATTTATCACTTAGCTCCTACTTAGCTGTGCATGACTTTTCTATACCTGCATGCACTACGGCAATCCCATGCTCTGATTTCCAAAGACACAGTGCATTGCTGAGTTGGAAAAAGCTTACTTTTGAGATATATTCAGAATCTGATCACAGGTAGCACATAAACACGTGTAATACATATTTAAAATACATGAATGCACACATACGCGTTTAAAATAGACTTTTCCACCCATGCCCACATACAAATGCTTATGAAGCCTCTTTTAAGAACCTAACACTTCCAACCACTGACAATTAGGTAAAATATATTCTCACTAATAACCTGCGTCTAGAAAGAACATATATGAAGCCAAATTTTCCACCCATCAAAAGCATAGAACATGGCACAAAACACACTTGAACCACTAGGAAGAAGTACAAAAACAAGCAAATGAATCAGTTAATACTCAAACAGCTCATTTACGCACTCAAATGGGGCATAGAGCTATGACTGAATTAATTACAGGGCCATAAAACAAAACACTGCCTAGAGAGAAGGCACGGGCATCATTGCTCCCGGTTCCCAGTGTTCTCTGAAAGTGATTTGTAATGGACACGATGACTTAGTACATGAAAAGAAATTAACATTAAAGAGGACTTACTGCTATTTTTTGGAGAGTCATTTTGACAGATGTCCACGTGTCCAATCTTCTGTCCAGGATTAGGATAAATTTGGTGTCAGACTCACGTTGACTATGAGATAAGAAAATACCAATAACCAGACAATATTTTGAGGGAATGTGACTCTGTTCCCCAAAAAAACCAAACCCAAACCCAAGCATGCAGAATGCAAACCACATTTTGACATTTCCACAGGTGCCAAAATTCCCTTTGAAAAAAATTTCTCCCAGCAGACTCCAGCAAGAAACTTGGGAAGCCCACCGTAGGGTTAGCCCAGGGTTATGCGTCACCTTTGAAATGGGCATCGCGTGGGAGGTGGCCACTGGGTTGGGCTCGAGAAGGACTTTGCAGAGGTGGGAGGCAGCCGTGCTCCCGCTGAGCAGCTCAGGGGTGGCCAGCAGCCTCCCCCAGCCGACGCCCACCGAGGCACATCCCTGCCCTCACCGCTGAGCTCTTCCCTCCCAGGATGCTTGCGACCTGCTTGCCCGGGTCCGAGCCACAACTCCGGGCTTGTTTTGGCATAAGGCAACGGAGGTGACACCAAGGCAGGGAAGGGGGATGCCAGCCTGGCAGGGGAAGAGAGGCAGCTGGTCCTTAACCAGGCTGGTGGGGCTTCCCCGGCACCTCCCGAGGCCCCCGCTGGAGAGGCAGCGATTGCTCGGAGGCACTTTCCAGCACGCTCGGGCTTCACTTCGCAAGCGCAGGCTTCCTGCCATCCCTTTTGACACCCAAATCCTTTCAGTTGCTTTGAAATCCCCAATCTTGCCAAGCGAGGCGGCAGTACTGGGGATGCTCGGTGAGCTCCTGTCTGTAATTCAAATCTCGCCTTCCCAGCCCGGCCGGGTCCAGCTCCGCCAGGCTCAACCCGTGGCAATACACACTCCAGGGCAGCCTCAATTACAGACCGGAATCGTGTTTGCAGACAGGTAAGGGTACGCCAGCTGGTAACCAAGTCCTCTGATGTGAGTGTATTTACAGGATACTTAGGTAATATTTACAATATTTATTTTGCGGATGCTGAAACAGGATAGCCACGTCCCACGCCACCCTATCCGGGTGTCTCAGTGCTGCCGAGAGGCTCCCAGGACACGTGCTGGCTCCCGAGAGCTGGGTCAGGTATCTGCACTGGGCATGGCCTCCCGCAAGCACCGCCTTCGGTAATTCTTGTGTTTGGCAAGCGAAAACACAGGGTGGCTTGCTCAGAAGTATCACGTGGCAGACAATACTTGGCAACTTCACTACAGAAAAAAAACAAACCCCACACTTGAAGCCAGTGCAGGAGCTGTCGTTCAATGCACATCTTGCTACTCCGGTCTGTGATAGCCACATCTTTGACAAATATATTTGAAAGGAATTAGCAGTTGTGCTTAGAGAGAAAACAAATAAAATTCCCTTTGGCTCATAATAACAGATGCCTGAGGATGTGTCGAGGCACCCAGCTCCCAAGCTGTCCTACAGATATGTCTTATGGATCTCTAACGTCACACCCAAAGTGCAAAGGTTTCAACAGCGATTTATACATCGCTATTGAGGTGTAGCAGAAAAGAGCAGAGAAAACAAATAGCGTATTTTGCATGTGGGTCATATGCAGAACTTCTGCATGTAACGAAGTCTGAGGTTACACATTGTGAGCTGGATCGGTGTCTTGGCTTGAGGACTTTTCATCCAAACCCTTTTTTAGCCAAAATACTTTTGGCAACATGAGATGATTCTGCAGGTTTCTGTCAGCTCTTTTCACCCCCACCACGAGCTAAATGACCCGGGTGGGTGGGAGTGGGGCAAAAGGATCCTTTTGTTTGAGGTAAAACCAAAACCCTTTGGCTTTTCAGCACACCCTAGAACTTTAAAAGGTAGGTCTCTGTCCTACGAGAAACAATTCCCCAACTCCCCGCGGTACTTCCCAACAGGCTGTAACTGAAAGAAAAAAATAAATATATATATATAGTATTTACACAGCACTGCTGTCATAGTAATAAAACCTGAAGAAAACCCCCAGAATCCAAGTAATTTAGAAAAGGCAGCCAGACTGTAGTGCACTGTCAGTTAATAAAAGTATGCCAAAGTATGCATTTACCCAGGACAAGGTTCTATTCAGAGAGCAGCCCCTCAGCATGTTAATTTACTTTTATCAGTTCCCTTACAGACACAAAGAAGAAAGTTCCAAAAAGCCTTGAAACCTACTGTGGGAAATGTTTAATTTATTCTGGGGCTAGTGGAGCAAGTCCGTGACTATTTGCAACCCAGGCCTTGCAGGTTTATCAGATTTCCACTCCTGCGATGTACCTTTTAGACTGACAATAAAAATAAATCAGTGCTTTCCCACCAAGGCTACAAGGGGCGAGTTCATTTGCATCCAGCAGCAGAAAGATGGAGACAGATAATCAGATCGAGGATTATTTCCCTCCGGGTGCTTCTTGTCACTTTCTTTTTCCTTACCCTTAATTTGGTATGTGTTGCAGGACACACCAGACTAAAAATAAAGACTTGGGATGTTTTGCAGGAGGACTTGAAATCGGATCCCGGAGTCTGCAGTTGTGAGATTTATCACAGGACTGAGAGACTCCTTGGGGCTGGTGGGATCAGAGCATGCCGTCAGGACCCGCTGCCTAATATTTAAATCCAGAGGTATTTATAGCCAACAGCACCCTCCGCTGTGTCATTACTCTGCGTTATCAGCCATGGCCCTAAATCACTTTGCACTTCACTTCCCCATGGAAGTGAAACATGCAGAGCTTGGTAGGGTAGGGTAGGGTAGGGTAGGGTAGGGTATTTCAGTTGGAAGGGATGTACAACGATCATCTAGGCCAACTGCCTGACCAATTCAGGGCTGACCAAGTTAAAGTATGTTATTAAGGGCATTGTCCAAATGCATCTTAAACACTGACAAGCTTGGGGCATCGACCACCTCTCCAGGAAGCCTGTTCCAGTGTTTGACCACCCTCTCGGTAAAGAAATGCTTCCTAATGTCCAATCTAAACCTCCCCTGGCACAGCTTTGAACCATCCCAGGTGTCCTGTCACTGGATCCCAGGGGGAAGAGCTCAGCACCCTGCTCTCCACATCCCCTCCTCAGGAAGCGGGAGAGAGCAATGAGGTGGCCCCTCAGCCTCCTCCTCTCCCAACCAGACAAGCCCAAAGTCCTTAGCCTCTCCTCCTAGGACATTCCTCCCAGCCCTGTCACCAGCTTTGCTGTCCTCTGGACACACTCAAGGACCTTCACATCCTTCCCAAATTATGGGGCCGGAACTGCACACAGTGCTTAAAGTGAGGCTGCACCAACACTGTACACAGCAGGATTTTTTTAGTTTTCAAAGGTAGTGCCATTTTTCTTTTACTTTAACTGTAATTCAGACAGGTTTTTTGTAATAACAACCTTACATATACTATAAGTGGCTTCAATTGATTATTTTTTTTCTTAAAGCTTCTACTGAAATTCTGACTTGCCTTTGAAGAAATAAATCCCTCTAAGGTACACCAAAGACTGGCATTTGTTGCAAAGCCTACACTGTAGCAGTCTTCAGCCCAAGCCTGGATAAAGTGCTGCTTTATCACTCTTAGGCTCTCCTTTCTGCAAATACCGGGATCCGTGGCACTTCCCTGTGCCTCTCCTTCAAGCACCCCATCGCGCAGCGCTGCTCAACAACGCCAGCCTGAAGGCATTTGAAGGCATTTTGAGTTGAATGTACGGGCTGAGCAAGGTGGGCACCTGCTACTTATTTTTCTGTACGAGTGCTTTCTGCAGCTGCCTCCTGCCTGCAGCCTGAATCCTGAAGTCAAATTAACTCGCCTACAGGACTCACCTTCCTCCTGGCTCTTGTTATTAACGCACTCACCTTGGGGAGCAAAGAGTAGCTCACAGCATGGATCTCCTTCATCTGAATTATTTCCAGGAGAAAAACGCTTCATGACATTCAGCTTCCCCAAACACTACAAACCTGACCCCCTCCACTTTCCTCAGAGCGGTGTCAGTAGGACAATGCGCCGTCCTCGCTACTGACTCCATAGGAAAGGCACCGGCTGTGTGGGGTTTCGATCTGCCCGTCCCCATCCGTAGGGATGTGGTAGGGAAGTGCTGCTGCATCCACAGCTAACTCTGACACGCAGGTCAAAGTCTTTTAGGGACTTTCTGGCCCGAAGTCTGAGCTCTGATCCCATGATGTGATGCCACCGAGGGACACGTACCCAGGGGCACCAGAGCTGACACACACCTTCCACCCTCCCCCGTGTGACGCTTTTCCTTGCTCCCCGACACCACAGCCTTTTTGACTCCAAAGTGTTAAAAACCACATGTTTTTAAGACGGACAGGCATTGAGGCAAGCTGTTACGGTGGCAGGAGGAGCAGAGAAGCACGTTTAAAGTGGTTTTACTAATAACATGCTGGACGTGTTTGAATCACCAGCGAGCTCGCAGCTCTCATTAGCTTCTCGATTGAGCTTGACCTATTACAGGGACAGCGAGACTGCTCATCATGCTAATGCCGGGGTGTTCACAGCCATATGAAATAAGCAGCCCTGGAGAAAGCAGGCAGAGCTGGGAAGTGCAGAGGCACAGACACGGGCTGCCCGCACAGCACGAAGGAGAAACCCCTCTGGCTGGCACACACCGTGGCACACACCACGGCGCGCTCCTGGACAGTGCTCTGTGGGCCAGGAGCCCACGAAACTTCAGAGTCCATCCCAAAAAGAGGAGAGAGGAACCAGAGGCTCTCTCTTTTTTTTTTTTTTTTTTTCCCCCCCCCTGCAGAGGTGGCTAAACACATGGTACATCTTCCAAGGCAGCCGCTGATGGAAAGCTCCCATCTAGCTGCCGTCAACCTGCTCTCCCCGCAGGAAGAAATTTGCCAAAACAGGCATTATTCGAGGAAATTAAGCATTCCAGGTAACTGAGTCACCAGGCTCAGCAGCAAGAAATAGGAGGGCCATTAATCTAAGCACAGAGCCCTGCATGTGGCACAGGCAGACTGTCAGCTGCTCAACCCCGAGACACAGGCGGGTAATGGGAGCTGTGGCACACTGCTGAGCCATCGCGTGTCACGGGGACCCCAAACGGTTTGTTCCTGTAATTAGTCTCTTCCTCCAGTTACATTTCTCTTTTTCCACGGTAATGACTCTCTATTTGTACACGTCAAAATATTATTCTGCAGTTGCACGGCATATTTAAGCGGTGACACATGTCAAAGCTCAAGGAAAGCTTGCTGTTAATTAGAAACTTAATAAACTAGATTTATGATACAAACAGGCTGACAAGTCACAGGGGTGATGTCCACTTTTTACTCCGCATTTACTGGCACAGTGAATAACACGCCTGGACACCGCAAGGGCTCGCATCGTTCACCTTCTCCCTCTTACTTGCCCCGAGAGCTGAGGATGCCCCTCACCCCCACGCGTGGCACCACCCTGACGCAGGCAGGACCGACACCTCTGCCCACCACAGGCAAGAGCTAGAAGGGAGCCACGTACCTCGGGACTGACGTTAGGTACGTTAAGACTTTAGATACGATCTCCTCGGGCACCTCGTTGAAGCGAGCGTTGTCGGGGAGGGTGATAATCCAAGCCTTGTCTTTCCCTCGGCCACCTGGAATAAAGACAAGGATGCTTCCCTGGGCACGCTTTGGAGGAGGGCCAGCAGCAAAGCGCAGGTCCACCAGGCAGGGCAGAAAACACGCTGCCACCGTTACGGAGGGTTTTTTTACGTCACCAGAACAGCAAAACCGGGTCAAATCCTGCCCCCGGTTCCAAGCACAACACACGCGCACAGGTGGTAGAAACGAACGTATTAGGTACCAGGAATTTCCTTTATTTACTGAGAGTATTTTACATGGGACAGCAAAGGAAGTCAGAAATACAAGGACAAATCAGCTTGATGGTCTGGAACCTACAGAGATACATTTCAAAGCAAAACGCTTGTTAACGCGTTGAGTGTTTGAAGGGAAGAATATTTTAGAGTATGCCTTGAGACAGAAACCTAATATGCTCTTTCAAACTGCCTCAATGTTTTATTAACAACATTTCTAGTGGCGCTGGAGACTACCTGATGGATAATATCCCATGCAGAGTATCATTTTGCCAAACAGCACGGAAGTTCATCTGGAGTATTTAATTACCGCCCAAAGAGAGAGAGACCCTGGAGAAGTTCACTGTACTCACCAGAAAGAAAAGCGAACTCTTTCATCAAATCATCGCTGATGTCCTTTGCACAGATGGGTATTGTGGTTTCTGGAAAAAAGCAAAAGCAGCAGTCAAAAAGGAAGCAAAAATTCAAAGCGAACACGTTCATCAACCCAAAGGTGGGGTTTGGACTTGAACCAAAGGCAGCTTCCCTGAAATACACATGAAATTTCATAACAGAGTGTATATGGTTCGCCTAGAAACCAGTGTTTCTAATGACTCTAACGGGGCAAATGCCCTAAGTCAGCAGCAAACATATCCTACCAAATGTACCAAGGGAGAACTGCCTGGCAGCTTGAGCGCTCTGCCCCCAACAAGGAATAGCCAATATTAATATTTGTATTTGGGAGTTACTAAATTTACTCCCCTATTTTGCAGACTCCCCCAGTGCCTCCTAGCCTTGGCAATGCAATGGGCTGAGGTTTCTGCGGGGAACGGCAGCGTCCAAGGCTACCACGCTGGGAATAAGGTTGGGTTTTCTGACTGTTATAGTCTTTAATTTTGAGCAAATAAGCTTCTGAAATCATGTTTCACCTGCACTGCAAAGGCTGTTGTTCTTATGTTTGGTTATTAGATTTCTTTTTAATTAAATAATGGGAGAGGCTGTTTTAATACCAGATTTAGCACCCTGACCGTTTCAACGGCAACGAAGCGCATCGGAACAATATACGCGACTTTACCTTTCCCTGGGAGAAGGAAACAAAACCCGGGCTGACTAAACATAAAAGGAGCTTACAGCTGGTAGACATTTTTCTGGATTATCTATAAATGGAATGATAGCTAAAAATTAAACATCCTTGTTCCTGTAAATAAATGTTTTAAAGCACATCTATACAGATTAAAGTCCTTGTGCTTTCCGATAATCAAATTTTAAACACTGATTATTTTACAGAGTTGGTCCCAGGGAGTAATCTTTGGGCTGTTTTAAATCTCACGGGCTGCATACTTCAGCACACTCCAGCGTAATCAATATTTATTCTATTTCACTTTTTTCAAAAGCTTTCTGGTCACTTCTACTTTATCTAAGGATGTTTCAGGCCTTGAAAGGCCGTGTGGAGCTGCGGCACAGCAGCCCAGAGGTGCCTGGGGAGGGGGGTACTCTGCCTCCCGTGGTCCCCGCCGCCCACGGGCTCCTCTCTGCTCTCCCGCGCACGCGCACCTATTTTCTCCTCTTGTAGATAAAAATGTTATTTTTGTCTGTTAAGGATCACGCCTGAGTCCCACTGGCATCTACAGAAACATTCTTCATTTTAACAGGCTGCAGAATTGTCCTTGGTGAGGCAGAAGTTTGTCTTGCGAGATATTTCAAATATTTCTCTCTCATTCAACTGCTTCACCTAACCGGAGGACAAGCAGAAGCAACAGATTCCTTCCCTACGAATTGATTTTTTTTTCCCAGCTTAATAGTTTCATACTGATAAAAATCACACGTATAACTTAATGAGCTCCAACGCATGAAGCAGATGACATTAAGCACGCGGGTCTTTGCGAACACAAGACCAAAGCCCCCGGCTGTGCACGCCGTGGGGCTCTTCAGCAGCTTGTCTGCATTCGCAGTGGGGGTGAAGCCCGTCCCCAACGCCAGCTCAGCTCACCTACCCCTGCCGACCGCCTTCCCCGGAGACGCAGCCACTGGCAAGCCAGGCAAAGCTTTGCCCCGTGCTCAAAAGCCCGCGCGCGACACCCGTGCTCAACAGTAAAAGCAAACGCAGCTTCAGGTTTGCAGTAAACGCAGCTTTTGTTTCTGGCTCTGCAGTGATACGGGAGGGAAATGCCGGTGCATCGATAGCTGTCCAGGGAACAGGCTGGGCAAAGGGGGTTAACCTTTGCGTGGTAAAGAAAAAAAAATAATTTAAAAAATCACTTAATTTATAAGGTGTTTTGCGAGACATTTTCTCAGAGAACAACCTAACTATCTGCGGCCTTAAACTAAGCTGGAGTCTACCACGGTTGGAAAAAAAAAGTAGCATTTTTCCACAGGTATTTTCAAACTTTGCTTTCCAGAAAACAAATACCGTCTCAAAAATGCATCCTTTAACCTCGGAGTCTGGTGCTCGTTCTCTCAAGTCTCTCTTAGCTGCAATTTCCCACTGATCCTCACGGGAACTGCAAAAACCAGCAGATGTTTTAATCCTACCCGTGCTGGGGGGGGGGCGCAGGAGGACCCGCTGTGCCGTGTCCCCTGCCAACGCGGGCGCAGGCCAGCCCTGTCCCGCACAGCCCGCCAGCTCAGCAAGTACCACCAGGGCCATGCTCGCAGGTGGACCTGGCATTTCTGGGTTGGAGGGGCAAAGCACCACAGGACGGGGGTTCCCACCACGCTTGAGGAGGGACCCACTTTGGGTTTCCAGCAAGGACCTTGCTGCCCAACATTTTATTCCATGGAAGGTTTCATCCTTGACTTTGGCACAGAGGTGGAGACCCAGAGGTGGAGACCCATATTCCTCAGCACCCTTAGGATGCTGAGAGTCTCACTTCCCAAGGGATGACATGTTTGGGAGAGGGCACTCAGCACCTTCAGAAAATCAGGCCCTTCCAAGCAGTCCCGAGTTGAGCACCCAAAATAACTCACTAGAGGAAAAACTAGGTGGGAGTAATTTACTTCAGGCAGCGAAGGCTCCAGGAGCATTTCCCTTACAAACCCTCCCCATCTCCTGCGGGGTAGCAGAACCCAACAAGGGATGGAGGAGCAGGACGGCTGCCCCCTGGTAAGGTCAAGGCACAACAACAGGCTGATTGTGGTCCCGTTAGAGCCGCTCCTCGGCCAACACATCGCTTGCTCTGCACTGGCCATCGAACTCAACCTCCTGGGCAAATCTTAGGGAAAATCAAGTGCTGGCATCAAATTCACAAGCTCATTGCCGTGCCTGCGGCACATCAGTTGGATGTTGCTGTAAATCCTGTACCATGACCTTTGTCCTGAATACTAATCTCTGGGAAAAAAAAAAAAAAAGCGCAGTGAAAGGCAGTAGGGCACCAAAGATATCCGCCTCTCAAACAAGGCTTCAGTTGATGTTCGTTACCAGGCTGGGGATTTCTTATTTGAAGGACACTCTTGGGACAGTACAGAATAGACCGCGGGGTACTGCCCAGCACGGGCTATGAATGGCACAGCCAGCCTGCATCAAGCTCGGCACAAGGCGGAGGAAGTCAAGGTTTCACGCAAGTCCACTCGTTTCTCTTACAAAGAGGCTTTGTGATCATCAGCTACTATAGAATAGAGCTGTGCTGTTACAAAATCGAGCCCGAACCCCTCGCGTTGCAGCATCCCAGAGCCCTTTACAAACTACACCGCGATCCCCACACAGTTGGTACGACCTCAGGCTTCAGGGTCTTGCTAAAAACAAGCAGCATCTGGATGATAAATTGTCATAACAGTGTAGTAACATTTTTTTATATAGGCTCTAAACTGGGTATTTATAAAACGCTGCTGCAATTATTACATTCAGAGACTCCGCTACGGAGGAGATCGTTGCCATGACACAGAGCTTCGGAGGATGCGTGAAGCCAAGCAGGGAAAAGACAAAGGGGAAATACAGAGTCTCTACTCTTCCAGGAAAAACTAATGTGGCTCAGCAGGGAGCCCTGCTGCATCTAGCCTGTCCCCATCATCTGGTTTACACAGCCCAGAACATTTTGCTGGGTCCTCTCCATAGGACGGTATCCCAAGGCCATCGCACAGACTGCGGCTGTAAGAATGATGCTTATTGTTAGAGAGGTTCCCTTTCGAGGCTATTCCAGCACAGCGGGACTTTCATGCAGAGTGGAGGTCTGCAGTGACATTCAGCGAGGGGACAGCTACAGTCTGAGTCCAAATTCCTCTTGTAAAACTCAATTAAACTCTGACATGCTTTGCTCTTTGGTAACTATTGTTTTCTTTCCTTTCCCAAACTTCACAGGCTCACAGCATCTGCAGACAAGCTGCTGTAACAACGCCTTACACTTCATAACACTGACCAAATATTGTTAGCAACTATAAAATCCATTTGGAGATGGCTTTGTTGTGAATGAAGAATAGCAGCTTCTCATGCGAGGGTTGCTGCCATAGTCTAGGAAACAAAACTGAAGTGAATCAAACGAAAAGGGTAAAGGATCACGCTGAGCTTCTCCATGATCTGCTTGTCCTCAGCTGCTTGTCCACTTGGATATCTACATCCAACGAAGCCGTGTCAAGGCAGTCTGCAAATCAGCACATTTGTAAGCTATTTGCATTTCCCTTGTAACCTATTTGCATTTCCCTTGGTGACTTTCTGGGCTAACCGGGGTCATCAGCCAGCGTCTGTCTCAGGTCATCCCACCGCAGGAAGGTCCACCTGCCTCCAAAAGTCCCTTTGAGGCTAATGACGCTCATGACACAGACCTACGCAAACCGACACTGTCTGCAGTAGGGCGCAGTGCTCGGGGAGTTTCAATGTGCGCAGCTTCTCCTGGCTGCCACGGGCACCCTGTCCACGGCCAGCGCTGGGGCGAGCCTCCCAGTGCAGCTGGTGGAGCACAAGCCAGGCTGGGCATGAGGACTGAGCCATCTCCGTCTCAGCTGCTGTGCGCAGGAGAGGGGACAGAATTCCCTTAGAGTAGAGTGCCCCAACCATGGACACAGTACAACACCGAGCGTGGCCCTTTCTGCTTCTCCGGCTGAAGTTGCTCTGCTTTGCAAAATTAAATATCCATCGAGGCAAAGAAAAGCAACACAGTCCTGTATCTGAGGAGAAAGACCAACGCACCACCCTGCTGGTGGTGCCCCTAACTCAGCCCCGACTGCTACACCCACTCAACAGGAGGGACCCCGCAGCCCATCGCTCCGGGCGCTCACTTTGGATCAGGGGAACAATTTCACTGGAAATTTAATTATCTGCAAAAGCCGAAGAGCTCCTCCAGGAAGAGTGACAGAAATCCCTCCCGCCGCAGCGGCTGTGGCCACAGCTCGCCGCAGGAAACCCGAGTCTCCCTCGCCCCGGTGTGCGTCCCGGCTGCCGAGCCTCACCCAGCTTTCTCCCTGAGCAATTTCAAAAGACTTTGGATTCCATCCAGGGCACAACAAGAAACATCGCCATTCGCCCTAGCAGCACACCCTGTCCAGAAAGCAAGACAGAGGGAGTTATTAGAGGAAAAAAAAATAATACTATTCTACACTCTCTGCAAACTGCCCTACCGCGAATGACACGCTTGCATGAGGTCTACACAAAGCCTGTCCAACAGCACGGTGCCGAGCGACAGAGCGCATGCCCCTGGCTGCGGGACAGGAGCAGGGCAGGGGCACGGAGACACGCTGCCCTTACTGCCCACCGCTTGGCCAGTATCTTCCAGGGATCGTGCCCCACCTGCGCGGTCTCCAAGCGGTGGCTTTCCCGACAAGCTTACACCTGGAGTTGGATCCTAATTTCCACGTCACCCCATCCACCCTCCCGCCTCTCCGTCCTGCTCTGTACCTGCCCGGGAACAGGACACGACGCTGCGTACGCGCAGAGCGGGGGGGTTTACACAGCGTTCATGGGAACTGGGGCCAGGAGGGGCTGGCGGCCGGCCAGGCGGCACGACGCCGGCGGAGATACCCTGCCGAACTGCACGTTCCTCGGAGAACACCGAGCAGAGAATAGGACATTGTGCTCCCAAACAAGGTCTGCTGTATTCACCGAAAGGTTATTTTACAGGACCTGGTCTGAGCAGACGACGGACAGCCGAGGTCCTGAGGCTGTGTCCTGGCTTTGAGACTAAACTTTTTGGTAGCTGTGAGCAAATCGTGTCTTCCACGGCTTCAGTTTCTCATGTGCAAACGGGAACAGGCACAAGTGCCAACAGGATACCACGTTAGCAAAGGGCCAGGAGCACGTCTGATGACAAGAGCGGAAAAGACCCCAGCAGCCCCCATCCATCAGGCAGACGTGGGTGTCCACGTCCGTAGGGGTTGTGCGAGAGCTGGGATCAAAGGGCGGGCGTTACAAACCCCGTTGAACCGTCGGATGGTGGTGGGCTAACCTGGACAGCTGGGCAGGAAAAGGTCTCCGCAACCCACAGGACTGATTTCTGCACGCGCCGAAGAACCGAAGGTCTCGGGATCAGACACGAAGTCCACCAGCCAGGCCTCGGTGGCTTCCTCCCTGGTGACCTGAGGCCAAGGGATCATTCTTCCCTACAAGGGAGTTTGCAGCAAGCTGGCTCACAGGTCCCAACCAGGGGCTTCTAAAAATTCACAGGGCAGAAAAAAAAAGAGGGCCCTGTTGATAAGACACGTTTCTACTCGGTTTCACCAAAGTCATCCAGAGCTGCAGAGCACATGGGGGTTTAACAGCCTTATGCTGCAATTACGCCTTTATAGCGGGGGTAGTAGCCTGGCCACAGGTTTAGACCTGTGGGCACCTTTACCCCGTGTGGTGAATACCCTACAACAAATAAATTTCCTTCTCTCCACACCCCAGGAAGAAACTTAAGAGAGTTGATTGTGCAAAGTGCAAAAAACGCTGTGGTCCTCTTCTGCATTTGCAAGTGATCTCAGGTGCGGTGCAGAAGCTATATATGTAACCATTAGTCATTCCTAACAGCAGCTACGAGCTGCGCACACCCTCGTATGCACCAAAACCACCTTCAGCCGCTCATCCATACCACCCTGGCACATATACGCTCTTGTCTCCCAGGGTACCAGTTACAAAGAGGAGGCCCCATTGCTGTCCAGGGGAGCCAAGTGGAGCGAATCTACCTTTATCCATCTCAGCCTTAACCAGCAACTTCTGCTGCCGCGCTAAAACCTGGCACATCCAACCTGTAATTCCAGGTGGTGCAGCCGTTCCCCGCGCCAAACGAGCGACACAAAAGGCCCATTAAAATATTTATGGCAGAAAGCTGCAATACCCTCGGACTGCCGCACGCCCCTTTGTCCCCTGCCGCCCGCGGGGACAGCTCGCACCCCACTGTGACCGCGGGCTGCACGGGAGCATCTGCATCCCCCCCCGAGCCCCGGGCTCAGCCTGCAGGCACCTGCTTCCTAACTGCAGCCAGTCGACACCAGGTCTTCATCTGGAGGGGAAGATTAGCAATTTGATTAGGTTTTAAATGCTTGCTTTTCCGGAAGAGGCGGCGTATTGATCCCGAGGAAGATGACGGGGCTCCTCGGCCGGTCCTGTCGACAGCCTGATGGCAAACCTCCACCGGCCACACGCGAGTCTCTCGGTAAATCCTCAACTCGGCAGATGCGCTTCTACGGGAAGCTCCTGGGAAGAACATCAGAACAACACGGGGGACAAGGGACGGCAGAGCCACCCCAGGAATGTGGTGGGAGCCGTGGACGGACAGGGTGTATTTAGAGGGCACGGGTGGTTCAGGCGCTGGCAGCACACGCTGGTCCCCAGGCTACAGGTGGCCTTGGGGCCACCCCAGGAGCTGCCCAGGAGCCCGGTGATGCTGGCAGCCAGGCATGGGCGGCCCTCGGGGAGTTTGCTATGGAGGTGGGTCAGCAGCAAAACACCTGCTTCGGAGCCAGAGGGGACAGACGCACAGCAGCAGCCGCCACGCCATGGTTTCAAAGGGATGTGGCCCCTGCAAAGCCATGCCCTGCGCAAATAGCCACCAGCACCGGCTCCCCTGGTTCCACGGTTATGAGAGCATGAAGGCAAACCCATCGTCCCGAATCGCTGCAGTAACCGTCCACATGTGAGCACGCCCCAGAGAAAATCATGATTTAAACTGCATCGGGAGCCTCATCTCATGTCACAGATGGGAAACTGAGGCGGTGGCGTCAGGCAGGAACACATCAAAAACACACAGCGATTCAAAAAGGCTGTGGAAAGCCCCAGGAGGATTAGTCCATCACTAAGCATGATGGGTTTGTCACCATGCCGGGTTCAACAACTGCTTAAATCATCCTTTGTCAGACCGGGGAGGATATTTTGAGGAAAGGCTCGCTCTGTTTGCAAGCTCTTTCTTTTACTTCTCCCCGAGCAGCACCCGCTCCGGCACAGCGTAGGAGGTAGGATACGGCACCAGATGGTCCTCTCTTCTGACCTAGTGGCTGTGCTTCTCTGCCGAGGCCTTCCAGGGCTTATCTGCAGTCAATGCTTCAGCACAGGCACACATCCCCATCACCCAAACCTGGGAGTGTGCTCGGCTAAGAAACCATACAGCAAAAATAATAAAAAAAAAAAGTGAAGCTTCTGAAAAACTAGAATGACCTTTTCAAAAGGCTTAGATTTATGTACGCTGAGGATAAGAGTGAAAATGCAAAAGAAAATGCTGCGGGGAAAAAAAAAAAAAAGATAAGAATTACAGAGAAAACATAAACTCAGCGCAGGCGAGGCTTGTGGACCATCATCCGGGCAGCGTGCCTGTCCCACAGCGGAATGTCCTCACGGGACCAGCTGAATCATCACCTTACAATAGGAGCCGATCGGCCAACGAGGGATCGGATGGCAGCGTGTCCAGGCGTGCGCGGAGTGACCCTGGATCAGGCCCTGTGGCCGAGCCGGTGAGTCCCGGGGCAGGAGCCTCCCGCTCCCGGGCATCCCTCCAGCGGGAGCACCCAGGGCAGCGGCACGGCTCGGCTGCGGTCCCTCACTGCCACACTAAACTGGCAGAACCTCATTCCTGCTGACCACTGCCGGGAGGACAAGACGCAGCCAGCTCAGGATCCCACATTCACGGGAACATCATCCTCCGATACCATTTGGGGAACTGGAGCGAGCAGAAGGGTCCCCGGGAGCCGGGGCTGAGCCATGACACCAGTGAGGAGGAGGATGCTCAGGGGAGGTGAAAAGCTCCGGGGTCTCCCTGTGTGCTGGGGACCACAGAATTTGGGAAGGGGGGATAATCTCTTCCAATTTAGATTTAAACAGCTGGCAAACTGTGGAAGCTTTGCTCAGAAAAGGCAAACCAGAAGTAAACTCAGTGGCAACAAGGCTTACGTGTTATCTCCTGTTATTGCTGCAGCTAATCTGCTAACGTGAGGGAACAAAATACCAGATGCTCGGATGCGTTCACGTTCAAGCAGAAAAACTATCTTCTCATATCACCCCAAACTAAGCAAAAATTGGGAAAGATAAAAGCCAGCTCAGCTATACATGAATTTACATCTATTGCAAGAAATGTAATGAAGTTTCGCAACGCCCACCCTTGTGGATGCAAACGCAGTGTGGGAGTTGAGAAAATCTAGTTGCTCGCATTTCTGATACTTCGGAGCTTCAGCGTACTTTTAATTTTCTCCTATTCCTAATTTCAGCCACTCCTCCCTTGGGGGAGACTCAGGGTAGAGCTTACTGGGGTTTCGCACACCAGCGGCGGGGCACGCTTGCCAGCTGCGCAGGGGGAGGCGTGTGTAGCATCTGCCACCAGTATGCACCTCCCCAGCCAACGCCGTCAGCCTCCAAACCGGAGCCCGTTCAGCACAGAAGACTTCCAAAGCCAAATAAAAATGCAGGCGCGCATCAACAACTTCCACCTCATTCAATACCACGCAAGCGTTGCTTTTTCCAAGCCAGATTCCAGCTCCGTGCACAAAGTAACTCCCGGGAGATGCAACAGCAGTAAATCCTTGGGGCCCGTTACCGGCCGAGGAACCTGGAATTAAGTTCACTGACCTCACTGGAACAATTTATTTGCTTTCACAGCCCTTATAGCCAGGAGAGTAAATTGTACAGACAGGCTCCCATGATGGCATCACCTGGAAACTCTGCTGCAAAATGAGGGAAACTAAAAACAGTTTTCCTGAATTGGAAACGGAAATGGAAATGCTCGATTCTGGCGTTCCCCGCTTTGAGCAAAAGCACATCTCCGAACCCAGCAAAGCGCTTTCCTGCGGCAGGAGGTCAGCGGCATGGAAAGTGAGAGTGGGGGGAGGATATCGCCGGCGCTCGCTGCCTGTCTCACACCACCCAGCCCTTGGACAGACACCCACGGAGCAGCAGATGGATAATTGCACCCTACAGCAGCTCAGCCGGCGCGGGTTCCCAGGGACCGACTCTGCCCCGGGAGCTCCTGACTCAGCCCCGCTCTAAAACCAAGTCTAGCATCGCCTGGGAGGAAAAAGTGATTCGGGAGACAAGGCAGCTCCACCCAAAAACTTCCACCACAGCTCCACTGCTCCACTGCCCCCAGGTTGGCAATGGCCTTCAATCGCACCGCGCCGGGGAAGCCGGCCGATGGGACGACTCAGCTTTGGCAGCGGAGCCACCCGAGGAGCGTGGGACTCGAGCTGCGCTCATCACATGTGCCAAAAGGACCACTGTCACAGCCACACGTGTCCGTCACCACAAAGTTACCCATTTGCAGGACGAGGCTGAGGGCACTCGTTTGGTTTGCAGCTCTGGGATTTCCTTGCAAGTCCCACCTGCCAAAACCGCCTTTAACAAGAGGCTGCTCACCACGAGCACCACCAGCGGCGGTACCCGAGCTCTGAACTCCCCATCTCCAGGCACACAGGGGAAGCTCTGTGTCTCCAAGCGTCCTCTGGTTCAGTTCAGTGGCAAAGACAGCGCTTTGGAGGACTCTTTCTTACCCCCACCATATTTTACACTTCAGTTGCTTCCCTCCCACGCAGCCCTGCTGTCACTTCGCTTTTGTCCTGGTAAATGAATGACAACCATTAAACCGCAGTTGTAGCAAATGGGATGTAGGGAGAGGAAGCACGTCCCACGTACTACTGACTGCTCCCAGTCTACTACTCCTCCATGGTCCGCCCAAAGGAGTCTGGACCGACGGCGGCACAGAGCCTTCGGAGGCTGCTGGCCCTGTGCTCTCGCAAAAGCCGTTTTAAAGATGAGAATGGCTGTAAAAGGCTTGGGATTTATATAGGCTTATATCTCACTATAAGGCAGGTGCGGCATCAACTTCTACTAGAAACGACCAACAAGTTTCTGGTATTGGTGCGTGAAGGGAAACGGTTACAACATGGTCCCAGATCAGGCTGAATGCTCAGAAATCAGCGATGAGGAAAAAAAACCTCCTGATTTATTTTTCATCTCATGATTTGGGGAACCTTACTCAACTTTGTATCTTTTTCAATATCTCATTCTAAGAACCTATGTAGATGCCAAATCATGTGCCCAGATCCTGCGGCTACAACCACACAAGCGTGCCTTTGTGGAGATATTTTGATTTTGTACAAGCATTATACAAAGGTCATCTGCCAAAAGCTGGTTAGAGGACCAGGCTCATGCTCAGAGAAACCCGCTGCCCGCTTTCACCCAGTTTCTGTTACATCACTCATAGAAAACATTCACCATCTGCGTCCCCATCCCTGTGTCACCCAGCTCCCGTTCGAGCAGCGTGGGTGTTTCATCACCGACACCAGCGCAAGGAGCATCAGACTTTTTTTTAAATCACATCCATTCAAGTAGCATCCTTCGCTAACTGACTGTGATCACCCCCGTCCACATTTTCCTGCCCCATTTGAAGGGTGTGGGCAAACGAACAGGCCAGCACGCGTCCGGCGGGCAGGACAGCCCACAGCAGAGCAGAAGGTGCTGCCGTGGACATCATCCCAGAAGAGCACGCACAAAAGCATCTCATGACACACTGGTAAAATCCTCACCTG
>VZSZ01000110.1:129374-147174 GCA_013398815.1 Ibidorhyncha struthersii | reverse complement strand
AAAAAAAAAAAAAAAAAAAGTTGCCTGCATCTGTTCAAATTACTCTTTAAAATTTGAGAATTGATGAGGGACAAAAGCATGTTTACAGCAAAACCAAAAATCCCCATTCTTTTCTCGTTTTCCTTCCCAACTGTTAAAGCAATACGTTCATCTTCAGTGAGACGCACCTTGCAAACCGGCGTGGTGCTGGGCTCCTGTAACTGCAGTTTTTAAACCAAAACCCTACTGAATCCTATGCCCGAAGATGCACTGGCAATGCCCTAACGTACTGCAATTTGGGTATGAGTAAGGAGCCCGGATAAACCAGACTGTAAAAGTGGGATTTATTACAAGGAGAAAAAAAAAAAAAAAAAAAATACAACCCGCTTCCTCCCTGCCAGCTCTGTTCTGCATTCACGTCTCCGTCCCGCAGCGCTCATCGTAAACAGGCTTTTTACAGCGCCTCAGACTAGAGATCTGCACTGCAGCAACGCAGCGCTTCGCACAGCAGAGGCGCAGCACTCCTTCTGCATTCAGCAGCACACGCGCGGTCATGAATATTCAAACTAAAGCTGTCTGCCTGCACGATTAATCTGTTTTCCCGCAACGGACAGACCCCAGAGATCAGAGAGCCCACCAGGCGAGCTGGAGGGGGCCTGCTGTTACTGGGCTATGCCACACAATATTCAATTACCGATTTATTGATACGTGCGGTGGTATTTTGCCGTATGAGGAACACAGAAGTCTAATCAATCATGGATCCGAGTACTGATTTCAGGAGCAGCCAACACCCCCTTCCTCGCCCTACAGCCCTTATTGTGTTTGCTGATTTCTCTACACCTAAAGCAACTTTCACGCAGTATCTTTAGGTACCTGCTAATTCCCTTTGCTGTCCCTGCAAAGGCATCGCTCTTGGCTCCAGCGCGGCTTTGCCGCACACAGCTCCTCCGTGGCCGAGGAGCATCGTAGGACGGTGGCAGGGCTGGCGCAGGGCGCCGGCCAGAGCAGCCCCGACCTGGTCTCGCCTCCCCAGGGCTGAGCTCGGCGCCGAGCTGACTGCCAGGCAAGGGAATTACCAACAGCCATGCACCAACAGGGGCTTTCCCCAAAAAACCGTCTTCCTCTGTCCTTGCTGAAGGGTGGCACCCAAGCGCGTGTGCGTGGGCAGGGGTGGGGGGAAGATGGGAAGCATCCCGGTTTCCATGGGAAACAGCCTCTCCCTGTTGCAACCAGGAGAGGAAGCACCCAGCAAAGTAGAAAGGGACAGTCTCCTCAAACCGTCCTTTCCCTGGGCAATGTGGCAGAAACCCCCACGCACGTGGATCGAAGAGCAGAGCTCCCCGGTAACAGGCTCCGATGCGGGGATGTGGCCTGTGGAGGGGAAGGCCGGGGGAGGATATCCATTTAGACCAGTTGAGCAACTACCTGCCTGCGCTGGGCTGCAGGAACATTTGTCTTTCCGAAAATGAATGGATCTTTCTTTCTCCTGAAAGCCAGACCTCCCCTCCATCCATTACAGGCTCTACCACGTGCTTGGCTCACGCCGCCTGCCTCAAAGCTAACGGGAACGAACGGTCTGGACACACACACAGCTTGATTTTTCTTACGGATGAAGAATTCCACCTACAGTTTATTTTTTTTATATAGGCACGGCAGTGCAATTTGTTAGACCAGAGCATAAATAAGCCGGAATAGGCAGTAAATAGGACATTGCTTATCTCCAAGGCAGCAGCAGCAGAGCCAGAAGGGACAGAGACAGCCTTGTTCATGGCGACTCCATCACCAACAAGGGACGGGGACGCCTAATTACACCCCTGTGCCAACAGAACTTAAACCGTGGACAACCAAGCAGTGCCGAGGCTTACCCGGTCCAGTGCTACTTACATATACAGCTGAGGGTCCGAGGTCAGCGTGTCGATGTTGATATGCTGCTCCAGGAGGCTGTACGCCAGGATGGGTAGTGATGTGAAGCAGATGTTGTACATGGTAAGATAAGCAGCATCGTACAGCGGCTTAAAAGAGGAAGAAGGGGTAAAATGAGACAGAAATTCCACTTTAAAAGTCTCCCCACAAAGAGATTTAAAGTTTCCAGCCCTGGTCTCCGTACACACCCGACACATTCATCCCTTTGTCACAACCAAACCGGACAGTTTCATTCGCTAGGGCTGACGCTCCGTGCGATGCTGGGGGGGTGGGCGAGGCACCTGCAGGCTGCGTGGCACCCACCGCCGGGATGTTTTGTAACCGGCTGGTCTCATCTCCAGCAAAATGTGATTAAACAGCCCTTATCACAGCTTTTCTGTAGCTGCTCTTGTGCTGCTCTTTCTATTAATATCCTTGATGTCTCCTGTGACTCTCTAAAGACTAGATGTTATAGAGGAACTATGGCTTCTTTTTTTTTTTTAAGAAAAAAGTGGTTCTGCTGAGACAAGCAGAGAATTATTTCCTATAACTTACTCTTCCTCACTGTTGCTTTTGAGCCCAAACAGACCGAAAAGCCCGTAAGTTGACACAAAAGCCAAAGCTCTCGCCTCCAAGCACGCGAGCCCACCCACCACACGGATCTGTCCTTCTGACGCTCGCTTGGACTAAGCAAGGCTCTGATGATACTCATCGCGTGCCTTTTGGTTTTTTAAAGGCTGTCATAAAAGAACAAACTGTTCTTCCTTTTGAGAGACACCTTTAATGCAGGGAAATGCAGCAGAGCAGAAAAGAGCTTTTTCTCTTAAGAGAAAGAGAAGTGGCAAAATCAGGTGCTGCCAAACCAGCTAAACCCCTCTTGTTATTTTAGGAAGGTGTCTGTGTTCGTGGGTGGTGCATGGGAAAGGAAAGAAAGCAGATTTCTTTCTTTTCAGTTACGGGTCTCAAACAATATTGTGCTCTAGATATGGTGCTGGGCAATGAGGTCGGCTCCGACCGTCCTCTGAAGCGAGGTGAAGAAGGGACAGGACACCAAAAGCCAAGTCTCTGCTAGGAAGCCTCATTGTGCCTCTTGCTTTTTATTACTGGACACATTACTGGAAGTTACCTGCTGTGAGAATCCACAGAAGAACTGGTATAAAAACTGCGGTAAAATGAAGCAAAGGTTCTAGGGAAGCAAAAGGCAAATGGTTAGCGGGGAAGCGCTTGACTTCGCAATCTAAATCCAAATAATATTTCCTGTTATCAAACATTAGTTTCTGATATTACAATATCAGACAAGTCAGGACGCTGTTTTCTACCAAGCACAAAACTAATCCGATGAGCAATCAATATCTGCAGAAGACACTGGAAGAAAGTCACGCTCACACTCCCCTGCAAGTACTGTTTTCAATTGACAGGGGCATGGCAGAGACACAGCCTCTTCCAGGGAAGGAAAACAGAGCTGCGGAGTATCCTACACATTTTTGTTTTCCTGTTTACTCTTTTTTTTTTCCTATTGTCAAAGAAACCCATGGTATAAACAAAGAAATAAGCTGCACGCGCATCCTTACCTTATAGAAGAAATACTGTACAAGGTGTGCTATTCTCACATAATATAAATGCCCATGTGCTAGTAGCAATTTTCTTAAATGTTTAAACTTTGGCACAGCATAGTCGCTGTTTCTGGAAGCCTGCCGTCCTTCTTTGCCTTTTATACCTGGAGACAGAAGTGTGGCAAGGGGTTAATATCCCTAAGGGACTGGAATACGGACCAACACTACCCATTAGGTTTATTCCCATCACTCGGCGTCTCAAGGCATGACAAAGGCCGTATTTCCCTCTCGAGTGCCCCAGGAGAGCAAAACACTAACGCGCTGCAAGGCTCGGCGCGGTTTTGGCTCCAAAACATTCAGACCCATCTCTGGAGTTTTTTAAGCTGTATTTAGGTTGCCGTCCCAGTTCCTATGTAAGGGAGTGTGGTGAAGAGTATCTAAGCAAACCTGATAAAAGATAAGGAGTTGGTTTCCCCGCGGGCTTGCCCGCATCTCCCACAGCCTGGTTATTTCAGTGCAGACGCTCAGCCTCCCGAGATATCCCCTCAAGCTCAAAAAAGACAGCTTTGTTCACTCAAAAGCCACATCCAAACGTGGACCACTGGGACCCCATTCATTAGAGGGCACCGCAGCATTTCCAAGAGCCCCAAATAAAGAGGCTGCCTTTTCTCTTCCATCGACCCTTCTTCAGCGGTACTACAAAAATCTCCAGTATTTCCTGTATCTCTGACAGCAATCTGCAGAAAGGAGGATAGTTTCCAGCCTGATGTCAGTCGTACGGACAGGGCAGACACAACATAGCTGAGCATCAGCCCTCAGGAAACACGTGTGGGTACCCCAGTGCTGAGTTACTTGCAGCTGTGACCAGTTAGCCCTAATAAAGTCTGATATTTTCATTTCGCTGCCTTTGCAACAACTGCCAGTAATCACCCATCACTTTGCTACTCTGCTTTTTTTTTTTTTCCTGACCAGCAAGCAACCTTTGCCACCTCAAATTTGGCCACAGAGGTTTTGAACGCAATCTGCAGTTTATCGCTGATGAAGAGAGAATGGTACTATCACAGGTGAGCAGTATAGGATGAACCCAAGCATTTATCTGGAGTCAAACCCTGGCTCCGAGGAAAGTAACAGCAGACTTTCTGCGTTTTTTCAGTGGGATCAGTTTAGCCACGTGCAGTCGGAAATACTGACGGCGCCTCAGCGGTGAGCCCCAACAAGAGCAGACAGGTCTTAGGGGTCAGATGGGTCTTTCCAGGGGTCTTACCTATTCCAACGTGCGCTTCCAGAATCATACTAACATCATTCGCGCCATCCCCTATGGAGAGGGTTATCGGGCTCCCTTTTGTGTTCTTCACCATTCGCACAATCTAAGAGATTTTAAAAAAAAGGACAGGAAACCAAAAATTCAGTTAAAAAGCCCCACTGCCCCACTTGCAAGAGCCCCCCGCCCAGGACAAGCAGCCAGGCTTCTACAGCAGTAAATAACGCCTGGAGAGTTCAGATGAATAAAACCCGTCGTGATTTCCTTCGCAGTCACCAACCAGAGCAAAAGCCAAGACCCAGCTGCAGAGGGCTGAAGGACAATATTTAAAAACCAAGCCCGGGCAGCAGCATCCCGCCCTTCCCTTCTGCCAGAGCCCCCTCTCCCAGCGCTGGGACCTCTCGGGCGTTCCAGGGGCAGGAGACCCTCCTGTAGGAGAGGGGGAGAAACACACCGCTATTCAGGCTGGGATACCATCAGCTGGTGAGAGGAACTCGTGGACTCCCCTTGACAAATATGGAAAGGAAAAAAAGAACAAATGAGGGTTTTTTTTGTTTACTTCTAATT
Source organism: Ibidorhyncha struthersii (assembly GCA_013398815.1). Lineage (NCBI taxonomy): Eukaryota > Metazoa > Chordata > Aves > Charadriiformes > Charadriidae > Ibidorhyncha > Ibidorhyncha struthersii. The sequence continues at coordinate 141,912 of VZSZ01000110.1, read as the reverse complement.
GGCTTGGGCTTGTGGCTTCCTGCGAGCATATTAAACAAAGGTTTTAAATTCAGGTTTGAAAGACTGGTGTGTTTCCACCTCGCTCTGAAGCTGAGACGAGGCTTACATGCGGCCTGGAGAAGTCCTAGGGATTAAGACAACCAGGTCAAGTCCCAGCCGATGGATTAAAAGTGCATCACATCGCCTTAACGATGTGCTTCAGATGGTTCGAAGTAGAGTAAGTACCTGTGCTTTCTGCAAAGGAGCCATCCGGCAGCAGAGGACTGCAGCACACTTCAAGCAGATTTGTAGAAATATGTTTTTGTAATTACTAGAACTGGAGTCCTGAGAAGGGTTGAGTATCAGCGACAGCGTCGAGCCATCTATAATCAGGCCGTATTCCTGACTCAACGTCCAGCTTCTGCAACGCAACGGGGAACAGGTTTGAAATAAAAATCAAGACTTTAAGAACTCAATCTAGCTGCTTGTATCATCTTAGCGGAAAAGAAATTGCTTTTGTATTAATCTTCTTCCCACCCCTTTTAGGGGGGCTTAGCAGTCTTAAAAAGCTTGGATTTAACACGCACCCTTCACTAAGGGAGCTGTGTAATTAAGTTCAAAACCAGCTAATACCAGAGATGATGAGCAAAGCGAAGGAGCCAGCGCAGTGTCTGCAAGCAGCCAGTCCCCAGGGCCACACCACCGTCCTATTTCTCTATAAACTTTGCATCCGCACCCCAAAGGCAGGAGGGCTGGGGTCCTCTTGCTCAGCTTACCTCTTCAGGCCTCCCCGGTTTTTGGGAACGTCCTGAATCAGCTTTTTATGGTACTCCATCAGCAGCTCATGGAGCCGATCCTCCTTTCTTTCGTTCTCGCCCACCGTCTTCGCCGTCAGCTCCAGCAGCTCGGTGCTGGTCTGGAAGAGCCTGCAGGCGTAGCAGGTGGATTTGGCAGTTTCCATCTTGTCTCCCGTCAGCACCCAAACCTTCATGCCGGCTGCGTGCAGAGCCTCGATCGTCTCTGCCGACTGCTCCTGCAGCCTACGAGCAAGAAGCAAAACATCACTCCTCAGGGTGGCCCACGCTTAATCTGTACAATCCTTATTTTGCAGGTAGGAAATACCAGCTCGAGAGAAGTTAACTGATTTTCCCCATGCTGGAGAGACCACTGCCACAGGAATAAGGATTAGAAGTCAGCAAGCCCAAATTTTGTATGTGCAGCCAAAAACCCCAATAAAATCACTGCGTTATACTGTGAGACCTGAGAGTCAAGAATAAGAGTTTAATTTACACATGCAGTTACTATAACTGCATGCGAAACTGAATTTGTTTTGATGTGCAAATTAATGCTGTGTGGCTAATTCACTTTCCAGAAGCGCGAGTACTTCTGTAGTTTCATTAATAAATCCTAATTCCTACTATACCAGCTAATTTTAGCAACTAGGGCACTGTGTAAGGGGTTGTGCCGCAGAGTAATTGATTGCCCTGGACACTTGCAGCATCTGCCTGGCTGCTCAGTTCCACGACGCAACGCCCAGCAGAAATGGCACATACCGCAGTGTCGGGAGTCACGGTCCCCTCTTTACCTGTCTTCTACGGCAGTAGCCCCGATCAAGTGCATGTCTGCTTCTGTGTCTTCAAAAACCTTTGCCATTTTTTCCTCCCTGTCCTGCAGAGCCATCTTAGCTTCATTAAGTTGCCTGTCAATTTTGTCATACTCCTTTTCAGTTAGTTCTTTGAATGCCACGCACAGCGTTCGGTAGCCATCCTGGTAGGGAAAAGGAAAGAAAAAGTAGGCAAGTGCCCTAAACTCAGGTTTTCTGCAGCTCCTCGCTTCAGGGTTACTCCTTTTCTCTACCATCAGTGCTTTCTGTCAGTACTGACCCTGACAGCAATGACGATTTGCTGGCTTGAGTCAAAAGACCAATTTCTCTGTGTTTATACAGTAACTTCTTCCCATCAGAGTAACTGTGGTTATGCTTATTACGTGTGTGTAATATGGCAGAGAGAAACTAAGAGAAGGAGCAGAGCCAAGGGCGTGCAATCAGCAGAAACAGCGGGCACCGGGCGTCCCCACGACTGGGACCAGGCACTTCTCCCACCGGAGGAAACAGCCTGCTATTGTTATTCCTATTTTTGGCTTGCTTGGGAGATGCTCGGACACAACTGTGATGGAGACCATATAAGTATATAAAAAGTCCAATAAAGGTGGAAGCCAAAGAAACAGAAAAGGAAAGAAGCCTGGCTTCAAAACAACGTGAAGTGACACGCAGGTTTTCAACACTTCCCTCCAGAGCAAGGCCACATCCCTATTTTTGGAATACGGCTTTCCTGACCCCAGGAGCCAGCCAAATTCCAGCCGCATGCTCACCATAGCGTTGCGGTCCACATGGACTTTCGTTTGTTGGATTTCTTCTTGCTGCACCCTCGGGAAAATAGAGGAGTCTGCTCCTTTACAGAAGAGAAGCAACTTTCCTAAAAGCAAATTATAAATAGTTTATAGCATTCACAAGCTGTAGAAAGACTTAACAGACTCAACAGCCAGCAAATGATGCAGAGGAAGGAAATGTGGCAGGACTAACGAAGGAATTGCTGGAAGCCCAGCTGCCTACCAAAAGTGGCCTCGAAATAACCTGTGCAAAACCTTGTTTGACCTCGGTCTGGGATATCGGGGTGTTGCTACCTGCCTCTGAGCAAGCTTTCTGCAACCGGCTGCACAAAGCAGTTTGTTTTTTCCTATTTAGAAGCCTTGGCAACCTCTTTGGGGAGGGTAAAGCAGCATCCCATACCTTGCGGGACTGACATTTGAGAAGGATGGCGACCTCTGAAGTTTTGCTTGCTATCCCCATGAGAAACCCATCCTGCTCAGGGGAAGGTCTCACATCTCCCCCTCTGTTTGCACCTCTAGGCTGGAATAAAGCAAGCAGGGGGCTCTCCATGGGTCACTGTCCCCACCTCTGCCCCCTCCTCTTATCTGCTGCTGGTCCCCAACGGCTGATATGGACAAAAATTAACTCTAGCCCAACCAGACCCACTACAGAATTTAATTAGACCATCTTATTAAACCTAACAGCTTAGCCTCCCTGCATTACAGGAAGTGTTTTATATTTGTGGACATATGTACGGGAGTCCAGAAATGCATTTTAACTGTACCTGTGGTGGTTCTCACAATGACACTCATACGGCGACGGAGAGGATCAAAATTCAACACATGGAGAAGTTGGTACCTTAAAAAAGAAAAAAAAAAAACACAAAAAAAGAGCTTAGACCCTGTAAAAGAAAAATAACTATTTAAGACAGAAAATCACTAACAACGACCTGCAGAAATCAATATATCCTACAAGTGGCAGCACCCACTGGGCAACGTACTCTCTACAGCTACTGCATAAGAAAACAGAGTTAAAAAACCAAAACTCCAGTGCCACTTTGAGCATGGGGCTGAGGGCCGTGGGTGCACACCCGAGACCACCCACCAGACAGCACGGCTTTGGGTTACCTTCTGCAGGTGGGCTGCAGCCACTCGCTGCCCTCCCGTGCGCCGAGCCCCCAGGCTGGGCGGCTGCTCAGCCGGCAGCGACACCAGCTCTGCCATTTAAATACCAAGTTTCCCCATAAAAAGGAGTAAGAGGTGACACTTGCAAGTTCTCAGGGAGTGCTGGGATTAGGTCAGTGATTCTCAGGTCTCCCCTGAGCTGTGAGCACAGGGTAAAGCCTAATTATTTTCAGCTCAGGAGGGGAAAAAATGTTACAGGGAAGGGAACAATATCCCGCTGTTTAGGTTTAGAGTACGCTGCTGTGAGGCTCAGCCACTGTCCGTAAGGTCAGTAGCCACCCTGTGAATCCCGGGAGCCATCTGCACAGCCGGGCACGGATGAGGGATACGTGCGAGGGACTGCAGGCACTTAAGGGACCTGAATTTAGACGTCACTAAAACCACCAGCAGATGTTTGCAAGCAAGCCTTCCAGCTTGCACCTTGCTGGGCCACGCTCTGGGAAAAGGACAGGAGTTTTTGGGCAGGTCAGCAGGGTCTGACAGCCCTGGCGGAACAGCCTGGCCCTTGCCGGGTTGGCCACGTTGGCCAAACTCGATTAAGCCGGGTGGCAGCCGGTGCAGCCCCGATCCTCGGCAGCCCCTGCAGCACTTACATTTCAGTTTCATTCTTTTGGTTTCGTATTTTCATGAAATCGTTTTCAAGTCCTAGAAAAGTGAAACCATACCTGTCAATAAACAAAAGGACAGAACACCATTGAAAACACCCATTGGCACATATTATACGTTAACAACTTTCTCGTTGCACCTTCTGTACTGCAGAGGAGAGCAAACAAGTTAGTGAGCTCGAGCTAAAAAGCTCGGCTGGATGCTTGCTTGCTCCACGCAGAGCCTGCTATGAAGTTCTGGCACTGCTCCCATGACCTGGAGAGCCCAGCACCGCAGCACACAGACGCTGAGAACCTCCGGACACGGTCCCCTGGGTCTCCGGCAGATTTACAAGCCACGAGCAAGTAGATACAGCTCCAACAGCCTCTGTCTAAAACCTAGAGGCCGGCAACAGCATAGAATCATTGAATGGCTTAGGTTGGAGGGGATCTTAAAGATCATCTATTTCCAACCCCCCTGCCCTGGGCAGGGACACCTCCCCCCAGCCCAGGTTGCTCCAAGCCCCATCCAACCTGGCCTTGGGCATCTTCAGCAGGATTCAAATGTGGGCTTAATAAAAGTAGCCCATCTTATTATTCCTGAGAAGCTGCTTGGGAAAGACCCTTTGCAGAGCACCCCTTTTACAGAGAGCTCATTTAAACCCAGCTCTGTGGGTCAGACCCAGCATTGGTATCACAACGTGCTTCCCGGAGGGAGCTGCAGTCTTGACCAGGGAAAGGGGTCTGTCACCTTCAGATAACCCTCACCTCCCTCCCACAAGAGAGAGCGAACTAAAAACCCAATCTCTTCATATTCTTACTTTTCTGCGCCTTTCACCAAAGCAATTTCGTCTGGGGAAGAGGAGATATAGGTGTATTTGTGTTCTGGATGTCCTATCAGCCCATCCACCTGGTCTGCCTCCTTGATCTGCACGGTGTGGCACAGGCAGAGGGCTCGCAGGAACAGCTCCTCGCGGCTCTAGGCAGGAGTGAAGCAGGGCTCGTTACCAGCATAATGCCGTGCACCAAGCCCACCTCCCAGCACTTGGTTGTGATTTTTGTACATGCATATTTTAAACAAAAAAAACCCAAGCCCAACATCCCCTCCCAGCTCCTGCTGTACTGACCCAGCCAGGAGCTGACCACAAAACCCTAACAGTCATCAACACGCAGACTTCTTACCTTTTCTGCTTTGCCATAATATTTTAGGGGTCCATCCGTCTGAGAGAAGCCATCCACCTCCGAAAGGCAGTCTTTGTACTTGTGCCCGTCGATGCAGCACTCGATGAACTCCATGCTGTTCTCCGTCAGGGTCCCGGTTTTGTCCGTGAAGACGTACTCCACCTAGAAGCAAGCAGGCAGGCTGCCTCGCTGCCACCCCGGCCCCACATGCCGGGGAAGGATCCCCCCCAAAACTAAAGAGCCTGGGGCATTTTAGTGCATCCGTACCGATGCTGCTATCCTAACCCGGGCCCCCAGAAAGACACAGGTGCCCCATGGGAGTTACACCACTGTGTAGTTTTACTCCTTCACTCCTTAGAGCCGCCTGTTTGTTTTTCAGCTCGTTGCACAAGGCAGCTCCTGAAGACTTAATAAAAAACCCAAAATATCTGTTTCCAGGCTCTTCTTTTCCCCCCCTCATCCTCTTTATTGGGTCCTTTGCTATAGTTCCTAGCACTTAGATAGCTGCTGCCGCAGCTCTGCTGCCGCCTTTGGGGGATTTTCCTCTAGGTGCTGTATTTAATGTAGGTAATTGCTACTCCAAATATTTTATTTCATTTTTTTTAAAGCAAAATAAAAGGCAGGAGGAACTGCACATACCCCCGACTCAGTCTCTCCTGGCACAGATAAGAAGGGGAAGCCGGAGCTGTCTCATTGCCCCAGCAAAGCCAGCAGTGGCGTGGCTGCAGGTGCAGTGAGTGCCCAGAGACATGACCTTCTCGTTAATCCTTGAAGAGACAGAGGATTTTTTTAATTTTTAATTGAAGCAGTGAAAGCAAACCACCCTGACATGCGGAGGGCTGCGCCTGATATTCCCCAATATGGAAACAATTGGCATGACCCAATTCCTGCTCTTTCATGCACTATTTATATCCTTATCCCTTTCGCAGAGCGAGTAGAATCACATTAAATGGAAAGTGCCACCAAACCGGCTGAAGCTCTGCCCTGAGGGGACCGCGAGGGACTGCCACAACAAGGGTTCCTATCAGGGAGGACATTTTCATCCACATTTTCGTCCAAGCAGATGCAAACAGAGCATGTTCTGACCTGTCCGAGCTCTTCGTTCAGATCTGAGGTGTTCACCAACGCCCCCTCTTTTATTTCCTCATCGTACATCTCCTTGTCCCAAGAGATGAAAAAGGAACCCAAGAACTTCTGCATCTCTACTGTAACGTACATGGAGACCGGGATAATAAAATTGAAGAGAACCATAAACGACAAGAAGTCTGTGAACATCCGCAAGACCTGCAATGGAAAGAGGAGAAGATGCAATCTGTGCCCGTCAGGTGTAACTCAGGGGCAGTTTACCGCAACACTTCTGGGGTTTTAGACAGCTTTTCTTCTAAGGTTAAATAGAAAAAAAAACTGACCGGAAAATGAATACAGCTAAGATACTAGGGCCAAATTGCACTTTCCTTTGATGCAGAAAATCTCACTGTCTGCTGCAGATCTACAAGAGCACATCTCACTGTTTCATAGTGAGTGAAACGATGTTTTATTCAAGTATATTCCTCTTAAGAATATCTCGCTACACGCTCATTCTGCCCTCAAGTAACTAGAAACAAGGAGCAAGTGGCTTGAGACCAGTCAAGCTCTGGTGAGCGTACAACTGGTGCAGGGACATCCCTGTAAGTCCTACTCAATAATCCATCGAATAACCGATTTCTACACACTCGCTCACTCTTTCAGGCTTGACTGCCCACGTCCCGGCAAGTTTAACAAGCCGGTTGATGTGACCTCAATTTAAGTTTACCAACTGGAAGCAGAAAGATAGCTCGAGTTCAGGCAAGGATCCAGGTTAAATCGGCTGCTGCATTTTCTATAATATATAGTATTTATTTATGCTTTGCCCCGCTCCACGCAAGCGTCACAGTGCACAGGCAGGAGGGAGGCAGGAAAGAAACAAGCAGCAGGAGAGCCCAGAGGAAACGACAGCGCTTCCCACGAGCTCAGAGGACTCGCAGGGCTGGCAGCGGACGCTATCAGATTAAATAAAACCGTTAGAATAAGTAAAGCCGGAGGAGGTACTGAAATACAAATCCACTTACCTTGAACGTTTCTCTCTCTTTTTTAGTCTTTTCGTTGTACCAAGGCTCATCGTTAAACGGATTACTCTGCCAGACGTATTTCAGAGTCGTGCACACAGTAGCCTTGCTCAATAGGATGCACAAATACACTATCAAGAAGGCGTTGATAGATCTGAAAAGACAGGTTTCTTTTTTAAATTCTTGCAGCTACTTTTATACAGAAAATTAAATGTAAATAAGCAGGAACAAGACTTTCTTACATTTAAGAAAGGAATTACAGAAATAGTGCTTTTGACAGAACTCATATTCAGGGTCAGTTCATATATTTTAACATTTCTTAATTCTGTTCTTAAGTAAAGAAGCTACTAAATGATGCAGCTTCTTGAAAGATATGTTTAATCAAATATACAAATTTTCTATGTAATTGGAGAGCATCTGACACAAAAGGCAGCCGATCGGGGGATTTCTTCTGTACAAATCATCCATAAAAAAAAACAAAAAAAACAAAAAAACCCAAAAAACCCAACAGCCTTTACCGATTTTTCCCAACTATAAATACTCACTTTTCTACAGCAGACCGTTTCTGAGATTTCCCTTGGTAGTTCAAAGCCATTTTCGTTTCCATTCCAGTATAGACCGCAACTCCTACGGGGTACGAAAGCGGGGCTCGTAAGGGACTCGCAGCCCAGGAGGGACCCAGCTCGCACTTAGCCATAAGGGGCATCGGTGTTCACACGAAACTCGAATCCCAGTTGAAGAAAGAAGCATTAATTACCCAAGGACTGTTCAACTACAGAAAGCTCCGAGGCTGCTAGGTAATGTAATTGCATATATCCCAGAGCGCTGAGCAGGAGCCTATGGATCACAAAGAGTCGGGAAAGACATCAGTCTTCCCTAACACCCATCACCCTCGACCACCAGTGGCTGGGACCGCCGTCCTAGCATGTGTTTCCAGCAAAGGATTTGGGAACAACTCCCTGCCCTTCGTATCTCAGGCAAAAAGAAAAGCTTGCTCAGGTGTATTAACACAACCTGCATGGCTCGGCAGAGCTGCAGATATAACCCTTATCTCCTAATTTCACCCTGTCAGCTTTGCAATCAGCTCGCATACTGAATGCAGCCTAGGCAGAGAGGCTGTAGAGAACTATTTTCCCTCTCTAAATTTAGTGATAGACATCTACATTTGTCATTATTTATCAGAACTATTTAAATAAATCAAATAATAAAAACTGTTCACCGTAAATCTTCTTGGTGTTTTTGAGGGTAGCACCTTTCAGCAACAGGTTCTCAGGACCCAAAGACCTAAACGTAAAAGAAGTTATAACATTACATCACTCAAAGAACATTCAAACTGCTTTATAATTTAGACTCAGAGACAGATTATAAAGCTGAACAGATGTTCTTAAATCTGATTACTTGATTTGTATGTCAAATTGGGCATTGCTTGAATTTGTTTTTTCTCTTTACATACTTATATTTCCATTTTACCTTACGCAGACTATTTTTGGTGCTCAAAGTTGCAGAGTTAGTGGGGGATTATCCATAAGGCTTTTCAGGAATAAGTGCAAAATATTCAGATCTAATATGTTCTAGTACCTATATAAAAACCTGATTTTAAAAGCATCAAAAATCAGTCCATTTCAGCAGTCGATCAACAGCATCATCAAAGCCAATGGCTTATTTTGCTCCCATTTGTGTTTTTATTTCTCTTTGAAGCCCCCACCCGTGACCCTCTGTTGCTTTTAGGGTCCAGGTAGATACACCACACCATGAAACACAGCTGGCACGGTTCCACTGATGGCTGTTTGGTTTGGATGACTTATAAACGTTATTTGCTTATTTTTTCCCACAACAGTCTGATTGATGTTTAGGTTTCTGCTTTCCTTCAAAACCCAATATTTTGCAATTGCCTGGTAAATTTGTTCCCCATCAGCAGGGGAGGATGTTACCAGGTGGCCCTGCACTGCTTGCCCAAGAGGGGTTCAAATGAACCCCAGGATGGCAGAAGGGAGTAAGTGGAAAGGTTAACTACAGGCCTCCCTTAATAATGACATATTTGGAATGGTTAAAGAAAAACAGCCATTCCCTAATGATCACAGAATGGTTTGCGTTAGAACAGACCTTAAAAGATCATCTCGTTCCACCCCCCTGCCCGGGGCAGCGACACCTCCCCCCAGCCCAGGGTGCTCCAAGCCCCGTCCAACCTGGCCTTGAACACCTCCAGGGATGGGGCAGCCACAGCTTCTCGGGGCAACCGGGGCCAGGGGCTCGCCACCCTCACAGGCAAGATTTTATTCCTAATATCTAATCTAAGTCTTCCTTCTTTCAGTTTAAAACTGAATGACGGTAGCAGGAGTTCAGATCCTTGAAATCTGATGTAAATGCTCAACTTTTGAGGAAGGCCAACGAGATGGCTGCAAGACCAACCTGGCTACGGGCTCTTGGTTGCTTCTGTAGATGGTAATTCTTCCAACAAATCTGCAGTAAAAATATGAGAAACTTGTATTACAAACACATTATAAAGAGCTACTACAAACACACTTTAAAAAGTCATTGAGATGGAAGCAAACACGTGAATGAGTGCATCTGAGAGTTTAATGCTTCAGAGGGGTGGCTGCGCTCGGGACAGGGAGAAGCCCCGCACCCCACCGTGGCCAGGGGTGCCCCCCCATCAGCAGAGCAGCAGTACCTGACCTTGCCTGTGCACCTCTGCACAGCCCCACTACAGAGTGCAACACACCCCAGCAAACCTCCTTCGAGGGGTTTAACCACAAAGACCGCTTACTCCTGGAAGTCATTCAGCCCAATGCATTTTACTTGGGAGGCAGAGTGGCCTAAGAACTGGCCCACGGACCATTACTACAGCTGAGCTGACACCAAATAGCTCACTACACCATGACAAGTGTTGCACCCAGGAGGTTTTGCTGCAAAAAAAATAAAAAAAATAAAAAAATCAAGCCCTGAAGTAGTACAGCATCAACTTTGCCATCCTCATACAGAAGAAGCCTGGCAGCTTACCGCTGCCTCCAGAAACCTTTCGGTCTCTGATGAAAAGGGAACGCCCTTCGCTTTGCTGAACTGTAACTCGTTAGATCCCCTAACTGGTGGTGCTCAGGTGTCTGCAGGGAGATGACACCAGGCAGGGACAGGGCAGGATGACCAGGAGGAGCGGGATGGCCAGACTCACTTGTAGAGGTCAGGCTGCGGCTGTTCGCACTCGATCGTGGCGGTGAGGGCATCGATGGCTTCATCCGTACAGAGCACGGTGGTGTCCCGCACTGCGTAGTGAGTCTGGGGAGAGAAGCAGAAGCAGGGTCACTGTGAGCCCCCAGGAACACAGCCCCTGTTTCACCCCATTACTTAAAATACCACCAAGCAAAGGCTTGGCAGCACCGGCAGCTCATCCAAGCCTTTGCCCCGCTCCCACAAAACAGCCAAAGCATCTCTCAGCTACAGCCTGAAGTCAATAAGCTTAAGAGAAGCGGGAAGGAGCTGCCAGGTATCTCTTCAGTAAGAGGTGTACCAGGAGCAGAGCATCTTTGTTTTCCCCCCAGGGACTTGCTGCCACCCCAGCTGGCGTTGGAGGGAGGCTGCGGGTGCCCCCGGGGTGAAAGGGCTCCCAGGGACCACCCGCTCGCCCACTCCTGAAGGTAATTAGATGCCAGTTCCAGCGCACAGGGACCAGGCAGAGCGCTGGCAGACTCCAAGCTATTTTTAGCAGCTGCTGCTGCGAAGGTTCATCTCTCACAATTAACTGGAAAGCCCACGAAGGATCCGCTCGCTGCCTTCCAGGCTCTATTTATAGGAGCTTCTCAGAGCTCCGAGTCACGGCGGGCTGCACAGCAGGCTGCCTTAATCCATCTTCATAAACAAATTCATTAAAAAGCCTCCTCCGCTCCTTACGTGTGCGTTCCCCTCCTTGCGCATCCCGGGAGGATCCGTTACGTTACGCACGCCGTAGTCACGACATTATAAATACCCACCTTCATGCCGTTTTGGTAACCTGCCTGGGTTTTCGTATTGAAAGCAAATACACACACCCACCCACGCATCTCTGGTACAAATCACAGCCTTTGTGAAACACAACTCTCGCCCGTTCCCGCAGTGCCCAGTACCAAACCCAGCCCTCGTGCGGGGTTTTGCAGCCACTGCTCCTGTCACCATGGCCACTGTGCAATTACTGAGCAACACTTCAAAGCCGCCTCCCAATCAATTCCACGATCTTTACAGCCTCGGTCCCTTAGTGTATTTAGAAAACACATGTTCTTTTAGAGAGTGTATGACCAAAGATTCGCACTTCAAAGACAGAGCCCTGACAAAAACCCTTTTATGGTTCTGCTCCAGTTTCATTTAACCAGGCATCTTTCCCATTCCTTGACCTGACATGCCCCAAATACCAGAAAAATCCCCACCAGGTAAGCAGCAAATATCAGTGCAGATGAGGTCTTCTGCACACCCAAATGTGCCTCCCTCACCCCCGTTTTGCAGCAAACCCTGGTTCCTGATGTTGGACCTATTTCCCCAAACAGCACTTGCTTTTCTATTCCCCTCCTTCCCCTTCAAACTCATCTTCATCTTGTCAAGAAACAGGAGACAGCTCCCAGTCACCTACAGGAATCCACAAACTAGGAAAAAAAAACCCACCACAGCACTCGATATAGAAACTCAGCACTCCACTTACAGACTCAAAAGTTAGTAAGAGCCAAAGCTCTGCAAAAGTTATGTGAACTCGTGCATAGAAGACACCTGACACAAATAAGCCATTACCTATTTAATAGGGTTATCTATTTTTAGCCTCGAGTCACTTCAAAGCTCCACTCCTCTTCACTAGTGGAACCACTGTGATTCTGTGAACCAGTACAGTGCACCAGCACTGCGTCAGCTCCTACGCAATATTCCCAGTGCCGATTAACAGTCGCCCGTGAAGAGACGAGCCACAGACCCCATACAATACATATCAGATCGACAACGGTATTCCCACTGACTCAGAGCCTGCCGGAACGAATCATGTCATTTTTAAAGTGTCTTCCACTCTTACTACTTCATCTCTATAAATATTTATCAAACAAGCGCAGCCAAATTTTCATGTCTTCTGGTATATATAAAGTTTTTTGTTGTTCCTGCTTCTTTCCCCAGCTGGGGGGGGGGGGGGGATAAAAAAAAAAAGACAGTCAA
>VZSZ01000110.1:56027-72669 GCA_013398815.1 Ibidorhyncha struthersii | reverse complement strand
GGGCTTGCCCGGCCGGCGCCGTGCCAGCTGCTTGGCGTGGCGTGAAGAGATGGAAGTGCATGGGAAAATGGGGGCTTGCAGAGGGTTGGGTTATTTTGATTTTTTAATTTACTTTTAAAAAACAACCAACCAAACAAACAAACAAAAATCAACACCAAATGCAAGGCAGAGCAGTTTTCAGAGCTCTGCAAAAAATCGATGGCGGTGAGAGGACCCAGTGTGGGGTGCAGCAGGGTTAGGCAGGGGACGGCAGCACAGTGGAGCTGGGTGAGCCATCTCCCTGTGAAATTTCCTCCTCCGGGAGTCTTCTCCACAGCCACCCCGCTCAACCCTGACCACCCTCCAGCTCTGCCCTCCTGCTGTGCAGGCGTTGCCTGCATCTGCCTTTCCTCCTTCCTCGTGCGTGGATGATGCACAGGGACATGAGTGACAAGACAGTTATTTTGCAAGACTCCCACGCCTCTCCCCACCTTTGGCCCTGGGTCCCAGCCCCGTGCGTGCTGTCGCAGCTCATAAGGAAGCAGGAGGGGACGTGCTGCCCTCACACCCTCCAGCTGCACCCACACCTGAGTGATGTTGGGTGAGGGGGATCCCGGGCCAGGGTCCTTCATGAAGCCACGGCTTTCCCCTGCAGGCAGCCTGGCTGGGCATCAACATCTTCCTCTTCACGTACTACTTTCTGTTCTTTGACCAGGATGAGCGGTATTTCTACACGAGGGCCATCCTCGGGGTAAGGTGCTCCCTCACAGCACTCTGCCTGCCCGGGCACCTGTGCCCCTCGGAGCCCCCCTTCAGTGGGGTGGGGGTTGCAGCACCCCACATCCCTTCTTGTCCTGCCCTCTTCCAGCCTGCCATCGCTCCGTCCCAGTCCCCAGCCCGGCATTGTTCCATGCTGGTCCCTGTCTTGGTCCCTGTCCTGGTCCCTGTCCTGTCCCGGTCCCTGTCCTGTCCCAGCACAGCAACACCTCACCCCAGCCCAGCATCACCCTTTCCCAGTCCCCCTCCTCTCCTGGTTCAGCATCACCCCCTTCCAGTCCCCCTCCTTTCCTGGTTCAGCATCACCCCCTCCCAGTCCCCCTCCTTTCCTGGTTCAGCATCACCCCGTCCCAGTCCCCCTCCTCTCCTGGTTCAGCATCACCCCCTCCCAGTCTCCAGCCCAGCATCACTCCCTCTGAGTACCTAGTCCAGCATCCCACAGACCCAGCCCAGCACCACTTGGCCCCATCGTGTCCCAGTACCACACCATGCTGGGCAGAGCCATGGGGGACAGCGTGGCCTCAGGCAGGTGTGCCTGGCTGTGGCATGAGACAGTGGTGCTCACCCCCTGTCCTCTCCCCAGTCTGCCTTGGCGTGGGCGCGGGCATCGGCCAAGTGCCTCAACTTCAACAGCATGCTGATCCTGCTGCCCGTCTGCCGCAACCTCCTCTCCTTCCTCCGTGGGACCTGCTCGGTGAGTGCCCTGTGGTGGCATGGCCAGCGTGGCCATCCCCATCCCCATCCCCATCCCCGCCCTGATGCCACTGCCTCTCCCCGCAGTGCTGCAGGCGGACACTGCGGAAGCAGCTGGACCACAACCTCACCTTCCACAAGCTGGTGGCCTACACACTGGCCCTGCTCACAGGTACCGCCTCGTGCTGGGCTGGGGCACGGTGGGGACGGGGAGGTGGTCAGGCGGGTGACCGCCTGTCCCCTGCCCAGCCGTGCACACCATCGCCCACCTCTTCAACCTGGAGCGATACAACCACAGCCAGCAAGCCACTGACGGCAGCCTCCCCGCCGTCCTCTCCAAGATGCACCTGCAGGGCAGCAACATGTGGCTCAACCCCATCCACTCCAACCGGACGGTGAGTGCCAGCCCCGGCGTCCAGCCCTCCACCACCACCTGTCCCCTTCCCCCTAACCAATCCTCCTGCCCCTGCAGACCGTCGAGTACGTGGCCTTCACCACCATTCCGGGGCTGACGGGGGTCATCATCACGCTGGCACTCATCCTCATGGTCACATCCTCCACCGAGTTCATCCGCAGGAACTACTTTGAGGTCTTCTGGTACACGCACCACCTCTTCCTCATCTACTTTGCCGGTCTCGTCATCCATGGCATCGCGTAAGGCTCCTCACCGCTCCCCGAAGGCAGGACAGCGAGGGCCAATGGCCGCAGACCCCCGATGGGACAGCCCTGCCTGTCCCGGGGAAGCAGTGCAGCCCCAGAGGAGGTTCACTGGGGCTGTGGGCTCTCCATTCCCGGGGTTGGCTAGCCCAGCTGGCCCCAAGCAGCACAGCTCAGCCCTGGCCAGGGGGGCAGGAGCTGGACCTCAGGCTCACCTGTCACCTCCCCACAGTGGGCTGGTGCGTGGGCAGACAGAGGAGAGCATGGAGGAGGTGCACCCCCACCGCTGCGCCCAGTATCTCACAAAAAAGGATGAAGACTGCAGCCACGACTGCTGCAAAGACCCCGAGTTCGGGAGCATCCCGGCTGAGGTAGGGCAGCAGCGGGACAGCTGCGGGGGAAGACGCTCTTCCCTTGCCCTTGGGATGCTCCAGCCCTGGCTCCCTCCAACTCTTTGCTCTCCTCCATCCCTGCAGTCCTGGAAGTGGGTTCTGGCCCCCCTCCTCCTCTACACCTTCGAGCGGATCCTCCGGGTCTGGCGTGCACGGCAGAAGGTGGTCGTCACCAAGGTGGGTGGTGTGGGAGCCCACGCCTACCGCCGGCTCCTTCTCTTGCAGCCATCAGTGCTGCAGCTCCTCGCCGGGGTGGCCGTGGGGAGGTGGTAGGGGCCGCTGCCAAAGCCCCTTGCCCAAGGACAAGAGCCAGGCTGGGCGCTGAGCCCCGTCCCTGCGCCACAGGTGGTCATGCACCCTGCCCGCGTGCTGGAGCTGCAGATGCAGAAGAAGGGCTTCCGCATGGAGGTGGGGCAGTACATCTTTGTCAACTGCCCTGCCATTTCCCTGCTGGAATGGCATCCCTTCACCCTCACCTCAGCGCCCGAGGAGGACTACTTCTCCATCCACATCCGGGCGGCTGGCGACTGGACAGAGCGTCTCATTGACACCTTCCAGCAGCAGAATGCAGAGATGCCCAGGTAGCCTGGGGAGTCCCCGAATGGACCATCCTGGGGATCTGGGGAGGCTGTACCTCTTACCCAGGCCTTCCCTTGGCCAGGATCGAGGTGGACGGCCCCTTCGGCACCGCCAGTGAAGACGTGTTCCAGTACGAGGTGGCCATGCTGGTGGGAGCAGGCATCGGCGTCACCCCCTTCGCCTCCATCCTGAAGTCCATCTGGTACAAGTTCCAGCAGGCTGACCAGACCCTCAAGACCAAGAAGGTATGGGTGTCCCATGGGACCAGCCGTGGGTTTCTCCATGCTGGTCTTCCCAGTCCTTGACCTATTGCATCCCTCCACCCCTCCTTCTGTGCTCCACCTTGAGCAACGCCTCTCCCCCTGCATCCCAGATCTACTTCTACTGGCTCTGCCGGGACACAGGAGCCTTTGCCTGGTTCAATGACCTGCTTGCCTCGCTGGAGCAGAAGATGGCTGAGTCGGGCAAGGCAGACTTTCTCACCTACCGGCTCTTCCTCACTGGCTGGAACACCAGCATTGTGAGTTGGCCACAGGCAGGCATGACTGCAAGGGGGGACACAGGGCGGCCGGGTTGTGCAGGAGAGGCAGGGCGAGCTCGCAGGCAGAAAGTCAAGGAGTGGTGCTTGGTGGGCAGCAGTGGTGGGCGCTCCTCTGTGGTGAGGGACTGGAGATGGGCTCGCAGGCGGTGGCTGGGTTCCTCACCATCCCTGCTCTGCCCAGGCCAACAACGTGGCGCTCCACTTCGACACCACGACGGACACGGTGACGGGGCTCAGGCACAAAACCATCTTTGGGCGGCCCATGTGGAACAGCGAGTTTGCGGCGGTGGCTGCAGCCCACCCCAGGTGAGAGCCGGGCAGGGTGTTCAGGGCGCCAGAGCTGGGAGACACCCCCTCCTCCCCAGCACTGGGCTGGGTAGCGCTGGCTTTAGGAGGGGCATGCTCATCCCCGGCAGGTTGCAGGGAGCCCAAAAAGCTCTTAAATCATTTTACCTGTGAGCTGCCCGCCTGGTGCTGACAGCCCCACGCTATGTGCAGGTCAGTGGTCGGCGTGTTCCTCTGTGGGCCGGGGTCCTTGGCAAAGAGCCTGCAGAAGTCTTGCCACCAGCACTCCAGCCTGGACCCCAGGAAGGTCAAATTCTACTTCAACAAGGAGAACTTCTAAATGGCAGCCAGGCTGGGAACCCCAGCGGGCAGGAGACCCCGCCAGTCTCACCTCATCCCCCCGTTCCAGAGCATGGCCAGGGACAAGCATCTGCTGAAGAGCACACGCACCAAAGCCAGGCAAGACATGGCAAGGTACTCCTTCTCCATGAGAAACTCCAGGTTCAAAGACTGCTGCCTTCCTGACCCGGTCTACAAGTGGTCCTCATGGAGGGGAGTGGGCCTGCAGCTCCACACGTCCCCCTGTCGAGAAACCAGAGGCAGGTGCTGCGATGATGCTGCTGGAGCAGCAGGAAGCAGCGGGAGCGCCCAGCGGGCTGGGCAGGACCACGGGACGGGACACAAGCACGCCGAGCAGGCACCGGGGGCTAAACATGCCCCTATGGGTTTAAACAGTTCTTTGCATAAAAGGGTAAATTAAACTTGCTTTCCTTTGCAATAAAAGCCAGTGGTGACTCAGTCCACACCAGTGCGAAGGGAGCCCACTCTTTTCCCCCTTGTAGGGCTGTAATAGAAAAGCTGGTTCATTACACACCTCCTGGGGTGCAGGGGAAGGTGCCCCCCTGCTCCGTGGGGGCTCGCTGCCACCACCCAGAGCCAGCCTGCACCACCCGCCAGGCACTAACCAGCGCACAGGCCGGCTTCAAATGTGGCGCACACAAAGACAACACATTCTGCTAAAGCACACGCAGAGAAGAAGGGAAAAAGCACCCTCACCGAGCAGGCTGGTGTGGTAAGCGATACAGCAATCGGATACGGAGCCCTCCCCACCCGGTCGGCAGGGACAGAAAGCCGAGCTCCCCATCCTTGCCCTTCCCTTACAGCCCTGCGAACAGCCCAGCACGTAAAACCCCACAAACAGATCTTGCCCCGGTGCTGGGGAGATGGGAGGAAGGTGAGTGGTTTGGACTAGCCTGGAGCCAGGCCAGGTTGCTCCCAGGAACCCCCAGCCCTGCTCCAGCCTCCACAAGAGACCAAACAAGGCAGCCAGAGACATGGCTTTACTCAAATCCTCCTCCCACTTTATTTCAAACATCATAAAATATACACACAGAAAAAAAGAATGAATAGGAGGGGAAAACGTTACGGGGGGCGGGAAGGAGAAACCTCTCCCAAAACGCAGTATCAACTCAGACAGCAATGGGATGCAGCTGCCATGGAGCGTCTCCTCTAGCCGAGGCTGACAGCATCTCCACCACGCGCCTGCCAGGCCTGTGAGAAGGAAGGGGAAGAGAGTGAGCCCTGACATGGAGAGGAAAAGCGGAGTAGAGCCCCACCCTGAGCAGCTCTCCAATTTACTGAAGGGGAACAGACACAGGCCGAGGCTGAGTTAAGGACATCACCTGTCAGGGTGCCCCTGTGGACTTCTGGATTTGCTCCTTTAGGATAAGGATGCTCTGCCGTTGCTCCGGGGGCAGCATTGCGATCTGGTCTGCCGTCAGCTGCAGAACCTGCATGATCAGGGCTGCCTGTGGGGAGAGGGGAGAATCAGAGATGTGCCTTGCCAGAGCAGCCACGGGTTACCAGAGCCAGGAAGGGGCTGTCCCCACCACAGTAGGGCACGTAGGAGTGCCGCTCCCGCTGTCTCACCTTTTCCCTTTGTCCACTCACCTTCTCATGATCCTGGGGGGTGACCTGGCTCTGTCCAGGGCTAAAGCCTCCAGGCTGACCCGCTCCTTGGACCCCTGCCCCGGGAATGCCTCCTCCCTGCATGCCAGCCCCTGCCATGTTAGGAACCTGCAGGCATGAGAGAAGGGGTAAGGACCAAGGGATCTCTGGACTCAGCCATACAAATACAGGAATGTAAGGCAGATGATCAGATGGATGCCCTCACAGACAGCCTGAAGATGCCTGAGCACGAAGAGAGATAGACTACCAAGCATTTTATGTGCTCTCCTCTCCCTCCACCTCCTGTACTCCTTCCTGCACATCAGGAAGAGATGGAGAGAGGCCCAAGCCTCGTCTCGTCCCCAGCAGACAGGCAGTGCCTGGGGAGATGGGATGGGTGCCCCAAACCCCTCAGAGAGCCACTGTCCCAGGCCTTGTGCTTTTCAGAGGCACTGCTCTGTGGGACACCGTCCCCTCTCTAGCAGGACGCGATCACACCCTCCACCCAGCCCCAATCTAGGAGACACCATGGTGCCCAACCAGCTGAGCAGAAGTGGTGTGTGTACCTGGCGGGGCCCCTGCGGGCCACTGGCTCCCATATTAAGTGGCCCAGGACCCTGTATCCCACCAGGCATGGGGCCACGCGGGTTGGGACCAGGCCCTCGAGGCTCCAGGCCTCGGGGCTCCATAACCCTGGCCTCCATGGCCCTGGCTTCCAGCACTCGTGGCTCCAGGACCCGCGGCTCCAGGCCTCGCGCCTCCAGGGCTCGTGCCTCCATCACCCGGGGCTCCAGCCCTCGCGGCTCCAATCCTCGTGGATCTCTTCCAACTGCAGGGGAAAGACAAGGCAAGGTGCTGAAGGGAGCAGTGCCGTGGGGAGTGTGGGAGAAAGCCCACTGCCTCCTTTGCCTGGGGGGTAGCAAACACCTGGAAGAGCTGGGGGCAGAAGGGACATCCCTGGAGGAAGTCCCTTGCCCTGTGGGACTGTCCCTCCTTGCCCTGGGGTCAGTTGTTTCACTGCCCAAACCCCCTTCCTATGCCTCGTGTCGGGGCAGTGGGCTCCACTCTGACTTCTTGTCTGTACGCTTTAAGCCACCCACTATTTCATGCCCCCTCTCTCACCTCGAGCATCCATCAAGGGCCCCCGCGGCTCTCCCATCAGTGGTCGGGGTTCTCCCATGGGTCCCCCCCTCATCTCATGGGGGGGGCCACGGCTGTCATGACCAGGCATATGGTGCATAGGGGCTCCCTGGTGGGGCGGCCCAAGGTAACCTCTGACGCAGAGAGACGAGGAGAGCAAAGCAGGAGGAGGAGAAAAAGCGAGAGAGTGTGAATCAGACGCTGGCTTGGCACGGTCTGGGCAGAGCGCTGGGATTTCCCCTGAAGCCGGCCGCAGGGGAGGAGGATGAGGCTGGCACAGGGACGGGTGCTGTCGGCCCCACGCCACAGGGCTGCTGCCATCACACCGGGGATGCCCCGTCCCCGGGGAAACGGGCCAGCCCCCGTGGTCGGCAGCGCAAGGGCCTCCAACCAGGCAGTGGTGACTCCCGGAAGGCTGGTGCCATCCCTGTTCTTAGCGAGAGGTCACCCTTGGGCAGGGGACAGTGCCAAGGGCTCCTCTCCTTCCCTCTCCCCTCACCTGGGCTCCACTTCTCCAGTGACTGAGAGCAGGGTCCCTCCGCGAGGGTCATTCGGGGCATCTCCCAAAAGGCCTCGGGGTGGCGGGCCACTAGCAGGTAGAGGTCCACGCTGCATAGGGGCCCTCGGGTCTGGCATGGGCACTGCCAGGGAGACACACAAGAGCTCGTGAGGATCTGCATGACCAGTGCTGTGCTGAGACCCCCAGTGCTCTCGGGGCTGGGGTGTGGGGCGGCCTCGCTGCTCCCTGGTGCGCAGGCGGGTGAGTCGTGCTGACCGCTGGGGAGGGCAGCCCCTCACACAAGGCCGGAGTGCACTGCAGCCCCTTCCCTGGCTGCTGATTTTACCCCTCTCTTTCCCTCTCTGGCTCTGCCTCAGGCTCCTTATGGCACCAGGTGGCCAAACCAAGTGTGGGTGCCCCCGTGGCAACCCCTACAAGTGTGGGCATCAACACCCTGCTGACATGGGGCCAGGAGCAAAGCAAGACCTGGAAGGCTCCTGGTAGCAAGGTGTCAAAGGGGGCTGGATCCTAGGCAAAGGCTCTCTCCAAGCAGGCTCTCCTTTTCCACTAGTGGCCCTGTGCGCAGCACTACCCTGTTCCCTCCTCCGGCCCCGGGGGAAATCCTGCCTCCTCCTAATCCTGCCAGGCTACACAGAGTGATACGCCAGTCCCCGGCCCTGAGCACAGTGGGGTGAAAGCTGCTCTCTGTACACTCCACAATGAGCTCCGCGGGAGAAGGGAGCTGGCGGGTGCCGGGATACCTTGAACGCGTTCGATAGACGCAGGCCTGGCAGGTCCCACGGGCGAGAGCTGCAGGTTCCCTGGGCAAGCAGCAGGAAAAGAGGGAGAAGAGCAGACACGTAAATAGTGTATGCACACATGCACTCAGCTTTGGGGACAGTGCTGCCTGCAGTATCACCTCCACTCCCTGAAGTCCCCCGGAAAACCTACAGAGAAGATGCCGCCTGCTGTATGTCTGGCTTTATCAACCTCTTCCATTAATGCCACCTCTGCCACCACAGGCGTGACAGCCAGCTTGGCACGGCCCTTTCCTCACTCACCGCGTGAACGTGCGGGGCAGGAGGACGTCCTGCTGAGAGAATGGGCATTCTGTGGGCCATGCTACGCCCCACAACGCGCAGCCAGTCAGCTTCTGCTTCTGCCCCTGCCCGCAGCTTCCCATGGCACTCCTCAGTGCCAGCTCTCTGTCTGCTCTCCAAAACATTCTAGGTGCCAAGAACTACCAGTTTGCTCTCAGGAAGACGGTGCCCACCCCAAATGAAAATGAGAGGAAAATGAGAGTCAGCTGCCCCTAAGTACCTAAGACCAGAGGATCTCAGAACAGGTTTGCCATGTTCCTCGTACAAGGCCTACGGTACAAGTCAAGGCAATAGGGGTGTCAACTGCCTCCGTACCTTATTACTGGGAGAACAGGAATGCCTTGGTTGTGCTAACCCCGGTGCACGGCTTGACGGGGCGGCCACGCAAACATGTGAACCGTAAGGAATCCGGCTCCGGGGCTGGGCCGTACAGACCGTGCCTGCGGAGCGAAAGCCAAGCCATCGCTCACTGGGAAATTCCCTGCCAAGCCTCGAACTCACTGTTGCAAGCAAAAGCGAAGGCCCAGCTCCCTCTGCCGGGCACGGCGCAGGGAGCGCTGGGAGACGCGGGCAGACGCAGCGGCGGCGGCACAAGCTGCTTCCCAGCACCCAGGCAGCAAAGCAGCAGGACAGGGACTAGAGAAGAGCAAGCTTTGCCTGCCCGCACAAGCACAGGGACAGACAGGGGCTCACAGAGAGATGGAAAACAGGCATGTCCCGCCCGGTGGGGCTCTGCAGGGACTGGCAGCTCTCCCTACTTCCAGGGCACGTCTGCACAACATGGCGCAGAACAAGCTGGGAGCAAACCGGTGCGTGGGCTGGGGCCCTGGAAGCAAGAGAGCTGCTACCACAACCTTGCGCCTAAGCGAACAAACCCGGGCGCAGCTCAGAGCTGCAGGAGCTGCCCCGGATCCAGGGATGGCAAGGCTGCAGGTAGCTGGCAGGGGCTCTTGGCACAGCACTGCTCAGCACCCATGGCCTGGGCCCCCACTGGAGCGAGGCTCACATGACACACAGCACTAACCCATGTCTCTTTTACCTTGTCCACGCTCCAAGGGGACAGGCCCTCCGCCCGGCATCCCGACCTGCGGCTGCATCCCACCTGAGAGGCAACAGGCAGAGATCAGATTCCTCCCTGGCCATCCCTGCACGACTAACCAATTCCTTTTTCCCCAAATACCTCCCCCACCCCAGCTCCTGGACAAGCATCTGGAGGTTTATTTTCTTGGTGTTGGTTACTCACAGAGATAAGCCAACTTTCTGGACCACTGCTGGCAGCAGCCACAACAACAACACACGGTATGGGATCACGTGTTCTCACGGGGCCAAGCCCGCCACTTAGAGGGAAGGCAGAAGGGGGCTGTCTGCAGGACCCATGTGCCCAGGGCATCGTTCAGCCAAAACCCACGCACTCACCTCCTGGAGCCATGGGGCCGGGGCCCGGGCCCTGCACAGGGGCTGCCATTTGTCCTGGGGCTGGCACTCCTCCCTGCATGGGCGGCTGCATCAGTGGAGGAGCGCCGTTTACGTGCATCCCACCCTACCCAGGAGAGAAACCAGACCTCAGGGAAGTCCCATCGCCCGGGCATGTGCACCTCAGCTGGGAGAGCTGGAGCTGGCAATGCCCATCTCTCCCCTGCACAGCACACGCATCGTGTAGGCTCTTACTATGGGCTGCGGCTGGGACGAAGGGGTACTCTGCGGGTTCAGCTGGGCATTTGGCCCTGGCCCAGGCCCCGGTCCCGGTCCAGGCCCTGGCCCTGGCACTGGCTGCTGGTTGCCTGGGATCAAAGGAGGAACACTGGTCTGGCGATGAAGGATTTTCTAGGGGCAGAAGAAGGAGAAAGGAGTTCTCTTCTACTCCCCCTCCACAACAGGTTGCCACTGATATCCTACCGACCCCTGATGAGGCAGCAAGGGACAAACCAGCGCGATCTCCGGGTCGACGATCCTCATGACCACCTGGGCTTGCAGCAGGGCGTAAGCCAGCTGGGGGTTCTGGAGCAGCATGTTCCTGGCTTCCTGGGGACTGTTCTGGACACACAACTGAGAAGACACATGCAGATCAGAGTCTGGCAAGGTGTGACAGGGGCTGTGAGGGCACAGGCAGCAGTGGTAGAAGCTGTGCTGATGCAGAGAGTGCAGCCCTTGACTTCACTCACCTTCATCTGCTTCATCAGCTCAAACATCTGCTCAGGCGGCAGGCTGGCTACTGCCCGGCTGATGGACTCAGGGGCATCTTCAGGATTGACAGGGTCCCCGTAGGGTGACTCTATGATGGGTGCACCTGTGCCCAAGCCTGCAACAGAGTTTATGACCTCTTACGGCAACGTGAACTGTCCGTTTCTAATGGGCTCATCAAAAGGGAAGCACAATGCCATTATGGGAATAGGGAGGCAGTGAAAATAGGGAGATCTTCTGGGAGAGAAAACACAGAACTGAGCTCAAACATCTCTCTGCAAAACTACTTGCTACATTGCTTGGAGCAGGTCAGCTCCACCTTGCCAGCCTCGCAGAAGAGGCACACTTTGTAAGGCTGAAAACGTTGAAAAGGCTGGGCCCGGCACAACATCAGTGCGTTATCCACCGCAAAATTCAGACTCACTCTTCAGCTCCTCCTTGTTCTTCTCGCTGGCCGCATTGTCAACGCGCAGGGCTCTCCCGCTGAACTCTCGCCCATTCAGGTTCCGCATGGCACTGAGGGCCGTCTCCTGGTCTTGGTACTCACAGAAGCCATATCCCTTCGGCTTTCCTGTCTCCCTGTCATACACCAGCCTGCACAGCGAGGAGGAGAAAACCACCACTGCTGAGCGCAGTGCAGGCATCGAGCAATGTGCAGTGCCCACAGCTCTCCATTGCTCAGAAGGGGGCTATTGGGGATACACCACACAGGAGCACTGGGGGACAGAGTGAAGGCACCAGGGTCAGGTCAAAGTGCGCAACAGCCAGCCCTAAGCCTGAGCCAAAAAGGCCTCCTGGACCCAGGCCGATGGGTGTTCCCAGAGCTCTGGTGTTCAAGCAAGTCATCAGGGCGAGTACTGTGTTTCCCATGACCCCACAAAGGCAGCTGCTAGGGACACAGAACTGGGCTGGCTGCTCCTAGAGCTCCCAAGCCCTTAACCGAGAGCTCTGCAGGGAAAACACCCCTGCAGAGCCACTGGCGTAGGAGTGCTCCGCACCCCCATCTCTCTGCACAGAACCTTATCAGGACCCCTCCTGATCCACCTCCAGCTCCACGCCACGGCAGCTGCCTCCAGCCTGGAGCCGCCTGCCCACGTTCACGCTGTCGGGCTCGGCTTTACGTCTCCAGGCGACCTCGGCCCCGCACCTCGGGGCCTGCACCCCCCACCCCGGCACATATGACACAGTCTCACAACCCCCCCCAATCCCAGAAGCCGCTCTGCTCGGCGCTGCCTTGCCGCTGCCCGGCGGAGGGCCGGTCCTGCACAGCGCGGCCGCCCACGCCACGCCACCCGCGGGGCTTGGGTCTCGGCTTGTCCAGCGCTGCCCCGGGGCACCGGGGAGGGGGGAGCCCGGCTGCCATCCTCACCTAAAGCTGACCACAGGCCCAACCTCTGAGAAAATGTCCTTCAGCTGCTCCTCGGTGGCTTCGTACGGGATGTTCCCCACTGTGGAAGAGAGACGGCGGCCGCCGCTCAGCGCGGAGGAGGCACAGTCCTCCGGGTATCCCACCCCCCACACCCGGGAGTCCCGCTCCTGTAGGGTACCCATTCCCTCTGGCACCCCGTCCCCCGGGGCACCCCATCCCCAGGGACATCCCATCGCTAGAGTACCCCGGGCACCCCATTCTGTGGAGCACCCCGTCCCCAGTGCCCCCCCCAGGGCACCCCACCTCCCCGGTCACCCCATGGCAGTGCCAGGGCAGCCAGCCCCCTGCGCCGGGGTGCAGCCGGGACTCCGGTGCCCCCAGCATGGCGGTGCCAGGGACCCCCGACGGCCCCAGCTCCCTTCTTTCCCTTGTAAGCCTAACACCCTGTGCCTGTCTGGTAGGTGGCTGTGTCCCTGCTAGATGGTGACATCCACTTGTACTGGGGATGGAGGCGAGGGATGTCCCCATCTCCATCCCTGCCTTGGCCACGGAGCCGCGGTTCGCCCAGCGCCTCAGGTGAGTCTGTGAGGGGGACGGGAGCCCTGTGACTGCTCTGGCAGGGCGCAGGCAGGGCTGGCAGGGAGGAGAGCTCAGAGGGCCACCCCTGCACCCGTGGGGGCTCTCTTGCCTGTGGTGGGGTGGGCTGTGGGGGAGGGCCTGACCGTGCCTTGGCCTTGCAGGGAGCATTTGGAAGAGGAGCAGCTCCTGGATGGGCGCTACCGGCTGCAGGAGGTGCCAGGGGGCCGGGTGGCCCTGCCCGTGCTGGAGGAGAAGCTCGACAAGCTGCGGCTGCCCCAGGAGATGCCCTATGGGCTGGTCCGGATACAGGTTGGGAGAGATCCCCCGCCCTGAGCCCTGCCATGGCGTGGTGGGGTCTCAGCCTCATGTGCCACATCCTTCCTGCAGGACCCTGTCCCCTCCAGGGCAGCCCGCCGGCGGACACCCGCCCAGAAGCTGCAGGACAAGCTGCGGCAACTGCTGGGCAAGAGCTGGTCAGAGGAGCTGGAGCGTGATGTGCCCCACGCCTGGCAGCGGCACGGGGATCTGGTCCTGCTGAGCGAGGACAGCTTCAGGGCTGCGCCGTGGGAGAAGCTGGGTAAGGGAGAACGGGATCTGCCTGCCCACATCCTGCCTACAGAGCTGCCCTGGCCTTTCCCAAAGCTTCTGGGGCGGGTGTGTTGCAGGTCCGGTGCTCTGGGAGACGGTCGCCTCAGCTCTCGGTGCCCAGCGGCTGGCCAGGCGAGGACGGGTGTTGCCAGATGGGATGCGGTCCCCAAGTGTCACCCTGCTGCTGGGCCAGGACGGCTGGGTGGAGCACGTAGACAACGGGATCAGGTAAGCAGGAGGCACGGCGCAGGATGCGGCCGGTGTGGGGAAGGGTCTGCCCTCATCAGGCTGGCGATATCTCCCAGGTACACGTTCGACGTGACCAAGTGCATGTTCTCACCGGGCAACATCACGGAGAAGCTGAGGGTGGCCTCTCTGCCCTGCTCTGGGGAGGTCCTGGTGGATCTGTATGCAGGTAACAAGGACAGCAGTGGGGTTTGGAAGGGCAGGCAGGCAGCAAGCAGTGATGCGGGTACCGATGGCATCCACGTGGCTGTGGCAGGTCATTTCCAGCTTGGACTGGAAAAATACCCAGGCTTAGAGCTCCTGGCCCATGCGTGATCCCTCAGATAACCTGGCACTGCTGTCCCTCCTGTGTCCCTGTTGCCTTTGGACACTTAGGATGACCTTGTGCTCAGGCTCTGCAGAGCAGTGCTCTGTGCCTAGTGCTGGTGTGGGAACCGTTTGGATCCATGGAAAAGATTTGGCCTTGGTATTGTTTCTGAAAAGCTCCCGTAGATGTCCTGAGCCTGAACTGATGCTTGTCATGAATGACAAGCTGCTGCTAACTGAAGTGTCCTGTTCTGTGAAATGAGTGGGGAGATCATGTCAGGTGTTTGCATGTCAAGAGAGCTGCTGTTTTGTGCCTAGGGAAGTTAGGGCTTCCAACTTATGCCACACAGAAAGGATTTAGCACTCACAAAACTGCTCTGGAGTAATTTAAATAAATGGTATTCTGGACACTTCTGCACAGAGTGGAAGCAGAGCAGGGTGGGTCTCGAGCTAATGGCCAGAGACTGAAGGTAAAATAAGCTCCTCTGTAACCGTTTTTCAAGACAGATTTTGCTTTTCGGGAGGAGGGGTGAGGGGGGTGAATTTCCATTTTCCCAGCATCTGGGCTTGTTCCAACCTGGAGCAAAGCAGATGCAGAGAGCCGGGGTGGTAACCTGCATCCTGCCCTGCCTCCATGAAGGGGCACAGACCCCTGCTGGTGCCCAGAGCCTGCCCTCAGCTGCTGCCACCTCTCCTGCCCACAGGCATCGGCTATTTCACACTGCCGTACCTGGTTCATGCAGCGGCCGCCTTCGCCCACGCCTGTGAGTGGAACAGCCATGCCGTGGAGGCCCTGCGGAGGAACCTGGCACTGAACGGTGTGCAGGACCGCTGCCGTGTCCATCACGGTGACAGCCGGCAGGTGAGCAGTTCCGACCGGCCTCAGTCCCTCCAACCCCACATGGCATCCCCCTCATCTCCCCTCTCCTTCCAGCTGGAGCTTTGGGACACAGCGGACCGGGTGAACCTGGGGCTGATTCCTAGCTCAGAGGAAGGCTGGCCGGTGGCCTGCCGTGTCCTGAAAAAGGGCACGGGTGGGGTTCTCCACATCCACCACAACGTGGAGACTCTCCCAACAGCAATGCCGACACAGCCCCTGGTCCTGCAGGCTGAGCAGGGGTCTCCAGGGGGAGCATCTCTCTCTGATGGAGAGGTGCAGCACCCAACAGAGGACAGTGGGAAGGAGAGACTGGGGACCAGGATCAGGCCTGAGTGGCAGAGGTGGGCTGAAGGCGCAGCAGCACAGATCCGGGGGCTGCTGGCAGAGCTGCATGGGCAGCCGTGGCGCACCAGCATCTTGCACATCGAGGCAGTGAAGTCCTATGCACCCCATGTGCATCACCTTGTGCTGGACCTTGAGTGCCGGCCAACGTTGCCCACCTAGCTGACCATGGGCCTCGGCGTGGCTCCAGCTCCCACGAAGTACTGACATGGAGCATCCGCGGCCAGGAGATGTTACCCATTGCCTGCTGCCAGCACGGATGTGCTTTACATCCCCTGATTCCTGGGTGGCAGCACTGCCCAGCAGTGCCTTCCCATGCCCAGGGCACCGAGGGGTGTCCTCCCATGGGAGATTCCTCCAGGAGCTGTATCCCGGCCTCGGATGGGATGAGCTGGGGCTGAGAGCACCCCAAGTCCTGCCCCGGCTCTGCCTGTTGCTGCCTGGATCTTGGACACGTGGTGGCACTTTCAGCCCCATTTTCACACAGGAGAGAGCCACAGGGCTGTATAAACCTCAGATTCCTGCCAGGCTTCATTTCAGTGACTCGGGGACAGGCTTTGTGCTTATATTTACCAGCATGCTTTTTTATTGTATTGGAAACAGGTCTGTTCCTCTTGGTTTCTTCTCACCTTTTTGCAGAAATAAGGATGTTTCCTACCTCTGTTGTTGGTGTCTTGTTAAAACGTGAACACTAGTGCAAGCTGGGGGGTCCTGCTTGGGGAGGCCGGGTCCCCCAGCAGCGCGTGGAGGGGCTTGGCGAGCAAAGCCTCCGGCTGCGTTCTCTGCCCTCAGTTCTGCCCGTGAGCCCAAAGCCCTCTTGCCTGAGCATTGTGTGTGCGCCCCTGTTGCAGAGAAACCCCAGCCTGGGGAGGGAGCTCCCTTTGGTGTCCCCAGGTCCCCATGGGTTTCCCCCTGCCCTGTGTTGCTGTCCCGCATCCTCCCGCAGGCCTGGGAACCTCTGGCTCTCCCTGTCCTGTGGCAACAGCCGAAAGCATGGGCAGAGCTGCATCCTCCGCTTTGGGACCGCTCCCAGCCAGCCTCCCATGTGGTCTCGCTGTCCTGAGTGGCGAGAAGCCGCTTTCCCGTGGATGTGAGCCCTACACCTCGTCCTGCCATGTATGCTCATGGTTCTCCTCTTGCCTGTGCTGCTGTGGGCTGAGTGCAAGGATCCCCGCCGGGACCGTATCTCTGCCCACGAAGGACAAGGGCAGAGGCCAGAGCCTTGCAGCAGGGCCATCCTCTGCTGCGGGGCAGAGCTGGGAGGACACCAGAGACGGGCTGTGTCCTGGTCCCTCACCCGCCGCCGTGCTGGGCCCCCCAGGGACCCCGGGAGGGCACCCCAGCGGTGCGGGTGGCTGTAGACTTTGTGCCGGCGTGTGTGTGCTCTTTGGGAGGAGCTGCCTTCCTGCTGCGGGGAAGCACGACGGGGGGAAGCAGCCCGGGCGGAGCGCACGGCTCCCCGCACCGAGCGGGGCTCTGCCCAGCCGTGCCTGGGGCGGAGGGGGCGGATCAGCCCCCGGGGGGTCGGGGCCGGGAGCTCCGGGAAGGGGCTGCTGCCCCAC
>VZSZ01000110.1:22197-40545 GCA_013398815.1 Ibidorhyncha struthersii | reverse complement strand
GACAGGAGCGAGCCACGGCGGCTTTCCTCTCTCCCCAGGTGTCGGGCATCGTGCTGCTGGCCGTGGGCGTCTGGGGCAGGGTGAGCCTGGCCGTCTACTTCTCCTTGCTGGACGAGAAGGCCACCAACGTCCCCTTCGTCCTGGTGGGCGCCGGCACCGTCGTCGTCCTCCTGGGCACCTTCGGCTGCTTCGCCACCTGCCGCGGCAGCACCTGGATGCTCAAGCTGGTGGGTGGCCCTGGACGGGGCAGGATGGGGTCCCATCCCCTCCTGACCCATCCCGACCTGTCCTGACCCATCCCAACACATCCCAACCTTCCCTGTCCCATCCCAACCCTGTTCCAGCCCGTCCTAACCCCATCCATCCCATCCACCCCGTCCCATCCCGCCCTTTCTGCCCGCAGTACGCCATGCTCCTGTCCCTCATCTTCCTCATCGTCCTGGTGGCCGCCGTCGTGGGGTTCGTCTTCAGGCACGAGGTGAGTCTGGGCGGCCGCTGCTGTCTCCCGATGCTGCAGAGCGAGTTTGGTGCTGGTTTTAGCCCAAGTGCAGTTGCAGATGTCGCTGGAGGGACAGAGGTGCTGCTGGGAGCGCTGTTTAGTTTTGCTAAAATGGGGTTAAAACAGCCCAAAGAGCAGCTTGGGCCCCATAAGGACCCATAAGGTCGCCATAAGTATGAGGCTGGGTGCCGGGTCTGCCCAGTACGGCAGGCTGCCCCTCCGCCAGAGCAGGCGAAGTAGCCCTGGACTTTAATTTCTGGCTTTGGTCTGTCTTCTGCAATAATTTCTGTAATTAAAGCTCATCCGAGGGTTCCTGCGCCGTGGTGCAGCCTGCTGGGGGGGCAGTTGGCACCGTGTAGGTCCTTGTTATTACATGCAGCATCCCTGCTGCCGCAGCGCATCCCAGCCTGCCCTTTAATACAACCTTTAATTGCCTGGGTGGCCGGGGGAATGTCTGCTGGCCACGGCCGGAGTCATTCCTGCCGTCGCTGAGAGGTGACTAACGTGGGACCGCGGGTCCCGAAGCGTGGGAGGGGACAGCACTGCCGCAGACGCCTCTCTCTTGCAGATTAAGACAAACTTTGAAAGTAACCTCAACTTGGCTTTGAGGGACTACAACGTGACTGCGGATCGACACAGCGAGGCCGTCGACACCATCCAGAGAACCGTGAGTGCCGCAGGCTGGCGGTGGCGGGGGGGACGCTCGCCTCGCCCCAGGGCGTCCCCTGGTACCCCCTATGGTGTCAGCATCGCCCTCGCGGTGCTGGGGGTCCTTTTGCACCACGGGCTTTTGAGTTTGGGAGGAGATGCTGGGTGAGATGGGGGCAGTTCCTCGAGAAGCGAGGAGTGGTGGTAGGACTGAGGGGTGAGTACCCTAGTGTGACTGTGCTCCCCAAACGCGCTTCCCCCTCCAGCTGCACTGCTGCGGGGTGCAGAACTACTCGGACTGGGAGAGGACTGAGTACTTCACCCAGAGGGGCATCCCCCAGAGCTGCTGCAAGAGCCAGGACGACTGCTCGGAGGAGGATCTGAAAGACCCAAGCAAAGCCAAGCTGAAAGTGTTTGTGGATGTAAGTTAAGCTCAGAAAAATCCCCCTGCCAGCCCCGGAGGTGGGGAGGGCAGAGCTGGGCAGTTGGAGAATGGCTTGCCCTTTGCTGGAGGCAGGGGAAGGGTATGGAGGAACGAGCCCACCCTCATGTCTGAGGTCCCCCCCATTCCTTCCTTGGAGGGCTGGGACCAGCCAGACCCAAATGCTCGTGCTTAGGGCTGTGTGTTTGCCAGAACAGGTGAATAAGGAGGTACTTTCCCAGTAAAGTGAGTTTCGGCAGAGCTGACGTCTCTTGACAGCTGTGCAAAGTCCTGACCCGCTGGTGAGCACGGGTGACCTCATCCGGCAGGGACGGCCCGGGTGATGCAAGGGACGTTCCTCTGATGAGTCACCTTGCTCAACCCAACGCTCCCGCTGCCATTGGGAACGGCCCAAGGGCAGCGCTCCCCTCGATAAGGCTGCTGGGCTGGGAGGCTGGTTGGCGCAGCGCTGATAGGGGAGTGACTTTGCCGAGGTCAGGCGGGAGGGTGGCAGCCAGGAGCCCTCGGCTGCCCGCGCAGGAGCATCTTCCCCTGGAGCTGCCGGTGCTCTGTGGAGGTGCTGGTTTGTGCTCCGGGGTGGGGTGAAAAGCACTGCACCCACATACTCGCTTTCCCTCCTCTGCAGGGTTGCTTTTTCCTGGTAACGTCAACGATGGAGTCAAAAATGAGCGTTGTGGCTGGAATCTCCTTTGGCATCGCGTGCTTCCAGGTAACTCTCCCCTGCTGGCCAGCACAGGAGGAGTGCAGAGGGAAGCTAGTGTGTCTCCGGAGGTATTTAATTTCTGTGCAAAGTCTGGCGTGTGTACAGAAGGCACGGCCTGTTTCAGCCAGGGAGGAGCAGCTATTCTGCGGATTCCCCTTGGGTTTAATCTCACCGCTGAGCAGTTTCCAGCCTATTAAAACCAGGGCTGAAGCACCAGCTCTGTTTCCGTGAGCTCAGGTTATTTGAGAATAGCTCCTGTCTGAAAAAAACCTGACTTTTAAGAAAACCCAAACAGCTCCTGTGCCGTGCCGGGCAAACTCCCTGTGTTCGCTGTTGCCAGGGATCAAATTTGCGCCCTTCCTTTTCCTACCCACCGACCTCCCTTTTCACCAGGGAGGCATTTTGGCATCAGTTCTGCGTGGCTGGGACCCTGTGGGCGCTCGTGGGGCACCGCTGGTGCTGGCGGCTCACGCCCCGCACGCCGCCTAACCCTGCGATTGCTTCCTCTCCCTCCCGCTTCCCAACCGCTCCTTTACTATATCCTGTAGGACGCTTCCTGCAGGAGCCGCAGCAGCGGCGTGCTCGCCGCCCCCCCTGCTCCGGCGGGCTTTAATGCCGGCAGGAAACGAGAGGCCCCTTCGCCCGGCTCCGCCACGCTGGGGACGCCGATGATGCGGTGGGGTTTCCCGAGGTGCCGAGGGTTTTCCGACGCACCGCAGTGGGAGCTGCGGGACGCGCAGCCGGCCCTTCTTTTTAGCTGTTTGTGGAAGTTTGCTGGGCTCTCGGCGCTGGGCGGCTGCAGAGGGAGCTCGGCTGGCCTTGACTTTGGAGGGGCTTGAGTTCAGCGTCCCCCTGATCCGGCACGCGGTGGCCGCCGCATAAGCGTCAAGGCGCTGCTGTCCGGGACCACCAGCTGACCGCGCCAGCATGGGGAGAAGGAACCCTGCCAAGATATTTCTCCCGTAACGAGCGTGTCGCCGTGGTTTCCCGTAGCGGATGGACCGAACTGGGGGAGAGGCGGGAGCCAGCAGCTCCGGGCTGCAGTTGGTGCTACCGAGTGCTTTCGGTTGCGGCCCGAGAGCCAGAGCCGCTCACCCCGCTCTCCTCCTTAGTTGTGCTGTGCTCGCTGTTGGGTCACCGAGATGTGACTGACACACAAACGGTGAGCTGCACGCTCCCAGCTGCAAAATTATCTGGGCTGATGCCAGGCTTGGGAATTGTAACCAGTTCCTGGCTTTTATTGCTCTTTCAGCACGCCTCGCTGTGTCGTGCGGCCGGCAGGGACCCATTGTGCAAATGTGCCTCTAACTTTGCTTGTGTAGGTCAGGCTCCTGCCGGATCTGGCCCTAAATGTCTGCAGAGGGGCTGGGAGGCCACGTTGTGATAACTGTAGCATGTCCTTCAGATGCTGATAGGAAAACGACAACCTTGCTTCCCCGCTGTCCTTGCAACAGGGAGAGGTGGCTGCTGTTCTCTAGTGGCTGTGTAATGGGCTGTGACGC
Organism: Ibidorhyncha struthersii; assembly: GCA_013398815.1. Taxonomy (NCBI): domain Eukaryota; kingdom Metazoa; phylum Chordata; class Aves; order Charadriiformes; family Charadriidae; genus Ibidorhyncha; species Ibidorhyncha struthersii. The sequence goes on along the minus strand of VZSZ01000110.1, from coordinate 36,751 downwards.
TACTGATATCTGTGTAATCTCCAAAGTTGCCATAAAACAGTAGATGCTTCATGAAGCACAAGTGTAACGGGACGGGACGCGGAGCATCTCTTGTGAGGAGCTCGTTTGGCTGATGCCTGCCAGGATCCTCCGCTTCAGCCTCTCTCAGTTACTCCAAGTAACACTTTAGTTACACTAAAACACCGTGTCCTGGTTTTGGCTACCTCTGACATGTGGGTTTTCTTTTTTTTTTCTCTTTTTCAGTTGGTTGGCATCATCCTCGCCTGCTGCCTGTCCCAGTACATCACGAACAATCAGTACGAGATGGTGTAGCTGGCCCCCAGCACGCCGTGGCTGTGGCCGGGTATGTCTGTCCAGCGATGTAAGCTCGGGGGGCTGCTTCTGCATCCCTGGCTGCTGCCTGGTCCCCCCTGGGGACCTTCAACGTGGTGGCGAGTGCCACTTTTGGGGGCATGTGGGGATAGAGGGCAACTGCGGGACTGTGTCTGCTATGTCATTTTAAGCTGTGTATAAATCCAGCTTTGTCTGTTAACGCTTTGGCTTGTGCATTGCAGGGTGTGCTCTCTGTGGCCGGAGAGGATGCCACCACCTCCAGTTTTCCTCTGGATGCCGCTTTGTGAAATCTTGCTTTGAACTGACTGATCTTCTTCTCCGCTAGCTCATAGAAATGAGTGCAGCAGCTGTCCTGGTGCGCTCAGGGACTTGTCCTAACACTACTCTGCTGTGCCACCGCGTGGGATAATTAGTGTAGCTGCGGTGGTTACAGCAAACGTGCTCCTCCGGGCGCCACAGCCCCCGGCTCTCTATTCGGCGGTGCATTCGAGTGCCGTGCCGAAGCTAACTGTGCTGGCGGCCCCGCGGGACTCCCAGTGCTCGTCTTTGGTGCCTCCATCGGGAAAGCAATGCTTCCCCTTATCTCTGGCAGCCCCTCGATGTCCCTGTGCTCTCTGGACACGGTTGCTCTCGAGATGGGGCTGTTGCCCTGTTAAAGCGGGACCCTGCCTGCCTGAAGCCCTTGGCTCAGCAAGGTCTCGGCTTGTTGCCAAGCTCTCTTTCATCCCTGCCCTGGGTTTTATATTCTTTTTTTATACTTGTACTTTTTAAAGTACAGGCTGTAGTGATTCTTTGTAAGCTGTAGCGAGGTTTGGTGATGTAGCTCCTGGTGCCTTTACCTTGGTAGGTGTCCTTGCACCGAGTCAGCTGTGACTTGATTGTCAGTATTATATGCTGCTTATCTCATTTTGTGTATTGAGTAGAACTCTTTTGTCCTGAGACACAATAAATATTAAGATATTTTACTCTAGGAAACCTCCTTGGCTTTTCTTTTAATCTCCTGGAAATTCCTCTGCTCGACTCGCTGCAAAGAGCAGCAAACCCCCCCGGGAGATAATCCGCTCGCCCCAGGCCAGCCGATAACCTCTGGACCACCGCAGCTCGCGTTTCTGCAGTGCTCGCTGGTGCACTTGTGCTTACAAATAACTTCTGTAATTGAATTTTCTTCATAACAGCGGTTGTGTAACAGTGCTGAAGCAGAAGGCCTGGAGCATCCCAGCCCGGGAGCCGGGTGGATGAGTTCGGCCCCGTGCAAACGCGTGCATCCTCGGCCGGCGGCTCGCTGGGAGCCAAGGGCAGGGCAGCGCTGCTGGAGCTGCCTTCCTCCCCAGCCTCTCCCCGGGGCGAGAAACGTGGATTTAAGCTTTTGTGTTCTCTTGGTACTGCTCATCTTTGGGCTGTTTTGTCAGCAAGCCTTTGCCTTGCTGGGCGTGATGCCGCAGCGGTGCGGTGAAGCTGCTCTCCCGCCCAATGTGGGGGATTTTCGGGTCTCGGGCACCCAACTTGCAAGGGCTGTGGGTTGGAGCTGCCGGGACTGCCTGTCCTGCTGCCGGGGAGGAGGCAGGCGTAAAAGGAGGGGTTAAGCCGTGGGTAGGAGTGGTGGCCCTTTGGCAGCCCTCTGGCAAGCGCTGCTGCAGTGCTGGGTGAGTGAGCAGCTCCAGCCAAACCGCCCCGTGGCACGGCAAATGACCCAGGACAGGGCAGCCTGGCTGCTGACGGAGGAAGCCGAAGGGGAACACCTGAAATCCTTACATTGCGTTTAACCCGGGTGAGTAAATCAGACTGTTGTCAGCGCCTGGCTCGCCAGAAGCCTCCTGGGTCGGGACAGCGAGGTGGAGCGTGTCAGAGGCAGAAGGTGGGGTGGAGAGATCGGCTGATGGCAGTTAATGGCTGGATGGAGACAGGGGAGGAACACGTGAGGAGCAGGGCCAGGTTTGGGTAAACCCATCCTCATCAGAAAGCTTGCACAGAGGGAAGTGCCCCTGCCACTGGTGTGTGCCCTGCCACTGGTGTGTGCCCCTGCACTGGTCTGTGTCCCTGCACTGGTCTGTCCCTGCCTCCGCAGGGGACGGGGACGGGGGAGGCCATGTTGGGTGGGCAGGGATGGGGCCAGCAGAAGGTGGTACGGGGACCCCAAAGGTTTCCGAGCTGCTGTGGGAAAACCAGAACTGACTGTGCGTGCTGACATGGGGAGCACGGAGGCTTGTCCAGCCTGTTTGTCCCCACGGCCAGCGACAGGCACTGTGGCCATCAGAGAGTGCAGATCTTAGCTAGTTAAATAGTGCTTAGGTAGACACCTCGCTTTAATTTGGAGGGACATCAGTGATGTCCCGCAGGTACAGACACATGCTGGGGGAGATGCCAGGCAGACTTGGGATGCCACTGTCTCGTCAAAAGCACCGGATGCACCTCAGTGACCCATCTGGACCCACCGAGCTGGGACACGAGCACCACCGGCCATCCCCAGGGCTCAGGTTCCCTGCAACAGCTGTGGCCGGGTGAGTTTCACGTGTCCCCGCTGCATTCGGACCTCCTCTCTCGGGGGGATAAATGTCTCAGGGGGCTTGTCAGAAACACCTGGTGTCCCCAAGGCTGGTTGATGTCCCTTGGGACGCTGTGTGGGGAGCTCTGCTGCACTGTGCTCCCGGCAGCTCCCAATGGTTTAACCACGTTGGAACAGGGATGGAGGGAACTGCCATTAAAATGTGCTCGTGTGCCCACCGGAGCCGCAGGGACGTGGGGAGGGCCTGGCAGCCCTGGGGACACCACGGCTGGCAGCCAGCAAAGTGGCGGTGAGCAGAGCCTGACCCCCTCTCCCTTCTCTGCATGCACGGCTAGGCAGGCTTCTCCTTCCTGGGAAGCCCCGGCCGTGGCAGCGCATCACCCTCGGTGACACCGAAGGAGTTTTGCCTGGTGATACCCACAGGATGCCAAAGCTGCTTGGCAGCAGCCGGCTCCCTGGGATGAGAGCTGGAACCCAGGGTCTGGCATGAGCACCGGGGCCATGAGCAGGGGAAGGCTGGCGGGGGGGCGTGCGGGGATTTTGGCCGTTATCCCTCAGCACTGCTTCAGGCACTTCTCAAGGTGGCTGCATGTCAAGGACTCTTTTTTTGCCTCCTACGGCTCGAGTTTTGCCCATTTGTTGGTCACGAGGCTGGGGACAGCTGATGGCACTTGAGGTCCTCTGCACTGCCGCTCCCTCCAGCTTTGGCCGCCCGGTTCCCCGGGAGATCCTTGTGCCCACTCCTGTCTCTGCCTTGCCTGCACACTGCCGTGCTGCACATCGCTCCCAGGGGACTGATGCCACCCCTGAGCTGTCACTGGTAACTGCCGACCACATCGGGGCACGCTGGAACAGAGGGTTGGGATGTGCCAAACTACCAGCGCCGTCAGGGAGCAAATTAGGGACCTCCGCACGTTCCCAGTGAGGTGAGCGCCGGCAGTCCTGGTACCTGAGTTATGGATGCTCGTGACAAGGCAGCCGAGCAATTAGATCACTTCTCAGACCCATTAAGCATCACAGACTGAGACTAAACGACTTTCCATTTTCTTTGCAATCGCTCATACAAGACGTTTATTGTTTGCCTCTTGCTGCTCAGCGTGGCGACGATGCACTCGAGCACGGCCTCCTCCAGCCCCGCAAGAGCAGCGCAGGATGCCAGGGAGGACAGGCACGGTGAGGGTGCCACGGCCGGTGGGCTCACGTGCTCATCAGCAATCAAAGCAGGTAACGACCTGCGTGTCGGCTCCATCGGGATGCATCCGGATGGGTGGCGACGCGGCAGGGGGGGTGCAAGACAGCACCCAAGCGCTGGGTGCTACACCCTGCCCAGCATCCGCGCGATCCACCAGTTGCAGGGCATGATGATGCGGCAGATGACTCTCCCGCCCTGGTAGCAGTATGGGTAGGGGTAGTAGCCCAGGAGGGGCTCGCAGACCCGCCGGCAGTATCGGTTGGCGCGGCGACACTGGGCACAGCAGTAGCCTCGCTCATCCCACAAGGGGTGGAACTCCAGCCCGTTCTCTGACTGCCGGGAAGAGCCAACATCAGCACAGTGAGGGGGATATGTGGCCAGGACACCCCAGAAGCATGGACAGGACATCCCAAGGAGCACAGCCAGGGCACCTCAGGAGCATGGACAGGTCACCCTAGGGACATGACCAGGACACCCCGGGACCAGAGCCAGGGCACCCCAGGGTGTGATTCCCCGCACTCACATAGTCGTTGACGGGCAGGTCCTCCTCGGTGAGCTGCCGTGCCCGGCGTTTGGGCCCTGGCTGCACATCCTTCTCCACCTCGTGTTCGCTTCCCCCGTCCAACCAGCTCTGGTTGTTCACGAGCAGCTCAGGATCTTCTTCTTCTGCCCCTTCAAGGTCAGCCAGCTCAGGAGCTACGGGAAGAGCCAAAATGTTGCTGTCAACAACCAGGGAGCAGGTAGACAAATGCAGCAGCAGGCATTAATGTCTCTACCAAAATTTGGTGCCATGATACAAGAAAAGGAGGAAACTGCTCTGACCTAAAGCCCTACGAGCAAACCAGCTTTACTCCATTGCCTTCTGCTCTTACTAAGCTTGGGTGAAGGGCTGTGAGGGACAGTATGGCAGGAGGAGAGGGTGGAAAAGACATGGCCCATCCCCTCCATGCAGTCATAGGTGGCAGATGCTCGTGGGTGGTGTTGGCATCCCCTGCATGGGGCTGCGGGTGCGGGGAAGCACATCCTCATGGTAGGCTCTGCTGCTGTTGGGGGGGCAGTTTGTAGACCTCCAGCAAAGCAACATGATTTGGGGCAGATTATGCTCAGCTACAGCACGTACAGCTTAGGTAAGACCCACAGTGACATTAATTTTCTTTGCAGGAGGGTTTATCAGCAGGGGCGGAGGAAAAAGAGGGGCCAGCAGCCAAGGACAGCAGCGTCCCTCTGCATCGGGGGATCTCTGGTGGCCACTTGCTCCTGGGACCATCGATGGCCATGAGCTGACTGGTACCCTCTGGGGACAAGACGTGCCTCTGCACCTCTGCGGCTGCAGAGCAGAGGGACTTTTCTTGGTAGGAGTTTTTAAACTAGCTCATTCAGACAGAATTGGGTTAGAGAGAGCGGGTAATTACGCTGGCGGATCTCAGAGGCCACAACCTCTGCGAGGGCTGTGTAGCGAGCAGCTGGAGGTGGCAACCCCGTTGTGTGATTTAGATGCAGGTGTCTGCTCACGCTCTGATGTTCATGCGGTGATGAGAATTTAGGCGTCCCAGTTTCCAGCAGGGCTGTCTTCTTTGCAGGTACAAAGGGGCGTGGGTTTTTTTGCCTTATTATGTGGAGGGTGGCCACTCTGTAAAGCGCCGGGCGGTGGGGAGCCGGCAGAGACGAGTGCTTTGCAGAGAGAAGCTTCAGCCCCTGTTATTACATTGGCCATGCTCTCTCGTGGTCGTGGCCAACACTGTGTTGCTGTCTGAGATGTACAACGAGGCTGTGGAAATGGGTTCCCACCATGTTGCACTGGGACAAATGGCAGAGGGGACACGGGTGGGTGGCAGGGCTGCTCCCAGCGAGGGGGCTCATGAGCGCTTTAGGGAGGAGATGGCTCCTTGTACCTGCTATCGGCGTGGGGTGGATCCAGTAGATGGTCACATTTCTGCAGATGTCAAAAATTTTGGAGCTCTTCAGGAACTCCTTGTTCTGAATGGGCTTTTCCCCAGGCACCCAGACCACAGATTGCTCAAAGTAGGTGGTCGTGATTTCTTCTCCCTGGAAGAAGAGCGAGATTTCACCCCAGTGTGGTGAGAAACCCCCTCCCCGCTACAGGCTTCTTCCCCTGCCCTTGGTTTACCCAGAGGCACCTCTCCCCTCCCGGAGCGCAGCAGGACTTCATCTGCCTTGGCTGCTGGTGCTTGCTGGGTGCACACGCAATACCCCGCTGGTCCTCGCATAGGGAGACCCATCATGAGCCTTATCTTTCCTGCCCGCTCTCAGCCAACACCACCCCTCTCTCTCCTCCCTCCGTTCATCGTGCTCCAAGAGCCTTCTCCTGTGCAGTCCCCACCATCTGGAAGAGCCTTCTGGAGCGCCCCAGCTCATTTCAAACCCAAGATTAAAACATCTTCTCTCTGCTTTGCTCTTACTACTTAATTTCTCTCTCCTTCTGCTACTGATTTTGTGATCGAACACTTTAATTTATTCCTCACAGAAATTCTTTGCATGGCCGTATTCTGTAATTTATACCACATGTCTCTGCCGTTGCATTAGCCTATGGTGTGTTTTGGCAGGCGCTTAGGGAGGGAGATACATAAAGATTATTGGATGGGTCTGCGCTGAGCTATCTGCCAAGGCAACGTTGTCTATGTTGGTGGTGGTAGCCCATAGAGCAAGCTGGCAAATGGCATTTTTCCCTCCAGAAGGCGTCTGGAGCTGTATTTCTCTTTTATAGAATTTTTCCTTATGGTTTTGGGAAGTCTTCGGAAAGCGCGAACACAACCTGACCCAGTCTGTGTTGTTTTCGGAGTCTCTGCTGAAAGCCGCGGGGTTGGGGAGGTGCTGCCTGAAGGACCTGGCAGCGCACAGGCTCTGGGAAGAGATGACTGCATCTTAAATCTGCATTTATCTCATTGGGTTTTACATTTCAGCTCTCTACCTGGGGCTATGTTCTGCTAAAGCCTGGGAAGTCATATCCCTTTTACGATGGTAGCCGAAAAGATCTATTAGCTTCTTATGGCATAATCAAAGAATCAGTGTCTGGGAATTTGGGTCATGATTCAGGGAAATGTTTCTGCCCACGCTTCATTTCAAACATGTGTCCTGCTGGCAATTTATCTGCAACAGCTTCCTTGGGGGGAGATTCAGTCTGCTAACAGCCTTCGTCTTGCAAACGGGGAGGTGGGAGGGCTGTGCTGCGGGGCTGTGCCACCGCCGGGGCCTCGGGGATGGGGACGAGGACAGGGGACAACTGCTTTCAAGGGACCGAGCCATCAGCCCAGGTTACGCTGTCAGAGAGGGGTTAAAATATGGAGTCAAACACTTTTTCCATGCAGCATGCAAAGCGCTCGACTCCTTGCAGCGGGATGCGGTGGGCAAAAGTGGAAAGGGGGTGAGGAGCAATCAGGCACATGGACGGGAGGGAGGTCCACGCAGGACAGGGAGGTGGCCCCAGCCCGGCGCTTCCCACCTCCCAGGGCTGTATGCCAAGTGCTTTCTCAAATCGCATCTCTCAAAGACGGCTGCTCTTTTAAATTCATTACTTCTGCCTCATTCTGCTTGAGAACATGAGGCTCAATTCTCAAGGAAAACAATTTGATTGACTTTTTGGTGCCTGTTAATCCTGAGCTGCCTTGCGACCTTTTGACTACAACAGGATTATTGTTCTTGATCTCTGGTATTGTGCCGAGAGGTTTTTGTCTGCCGGCTGTCTAATCCCGTCTCTTTCCACTTGTTGTTTTTGGAGGCAATCCTCTGAAATAAGATAATTTTATGAAGCGGTCACAACTCATTATTTCTTTATTGCAGCACCTCTGGGAAGGCTGGAGCAGATGGGAGGGCGGTGGGGGCAGCGGCCACGCTCCCAGCCGTGGGGAGGAGTGGGTTTCACCGGGGGCAGAGGGGTCTCCCATTTTATTCACTTACCTCAAGCTCGGGGATCTTGGCCTCTGTTGTCTCAGGTAGGACTTTAGTCTGAGTTTTGATGAAGCATTTTTGAAGTCCCACAAAGAAGATGCCTGTTATTCCCTACAGCATCAAAACAAACGCCAAAAAAGCTGTCAGGGCAAAGCAGGAGGATAAATAACCCCATTGCACAGAGGGTGCAGCTGGAGGAGGGTTCAGTTGTGTTTTTCCTGTTGATGTTTTTGTGCACACTCTGTTCAGCAGCGGTGGTAAGACGTACTAACAGGTTCTCCTAAGGGATATTGCATTTTATGGTTTGGGAGAATTGGGCTTTTTACAAATATTTGAAGGCAGATAGTCATAAAATTTTTACTTTGCTCCCCTTCTCCTTATAACTATCACAAGCTCTAGTTATCGTAAATAAAAATATGCAGAATAGCATCTGACCGTTATGGTTATATGAACATTCAGCCCCCAGTTCCTGCTAGGCTATTAGCTGAAAATTCTGCCATATGTCACTGCACAGGGTATTTCCCTACAAATTTTAATTAGGTTTCAGAGAGAGCCTACAACATTGTCATGAGGTTTTAATGCTCTCCAGACAGACAAATGTACTGGGCTCGGATAGATTTATGATGATTGCGTTCCTTTTCAAGGGTAAATCCAGTAACTAGGTCTTGCTTTTAAGATGTATTTAGTTGGAACTGAACCACGCCACTGTTAAATACCGGTGGAAGCTTATGTAGATACACATCTCCTTTCCTTTGAGAGCATCCCTAGAGAGTGCATCTGGGCATCGCTCTCCCTGATCATCCTAGGTCTTGCTCCAGTGACCCCGTGGTGTCCTAAGGGATCGTGCTGGTCCCGCTGCAAGACAGCGGGCAGGCTCCCGGGGACAAACCCTGCCGCACTCACGTTTTTGAAGTCATGGATCTCCAGGATTTCCTCACTGCCGTTCCCACTCCTGAAGGTCTCCGTCCTGGCCAGCGGGTCGATCTCCATCACAATCTTCTTCTTCTCACCGTTGCTGAAGAACGTGTGCTCCATGTCGTAAACCTGTGAGGGCCAAAACGGCACAGGGGTTGGCTCAGCCCCCACCTGATTTCACATGCCGGCCGGTGGGTGAACAGGCTGGTGCTGGGCGCCTGACCCTGGTGCTGGGTACCCTGCCACCCCTGCTTCCCCACGCCCCGGCTCTGAGCCAGGACCGTCATCTGGATAACCCAAGGAGAGGCACCAGGGCTGGGAAGAAGGGCAGGATGGGGCCAGGCTGCAGGAGGACATGTGTGTCAAGCCTGGGAGAAGATGCTCATCCCACACTTGCGCCGGCAGCTTTGCCACGGCTCAGCCTTTGCCGGTGCTTTCTGTGGCACGAGCCTGTTTATGTCTCAGGCTGGAGTGAAGTCCTGAGCCCAAGGGACCTCGCTTTCCTCTCTCCCTGGCTTGCTCACTCCGTCACTGCATCCCTGGCTTGCTTGCTCCATCACTGTGTCCCCAACTTTCCTGCTCCATCACTGCATCCCTGGCTTGCTTCCTCCATCTCTGTGTCCCTGTCTTTCTTGCTCCATCACTGCATCCCTGGCTTGCTTGCTCCATCGCTGTGTTCCCAGCTTGCTTGCTCCATCTCTGCACCTTCTGTTTTTCCTGGAAAGGTGAGGTAGAAGCCTCTCTCTGCCTGGAGGAGATCAGGGATTGCCTGCGGATCAAAGCCCTCCTTGAGGGCTGCTGAAGAGCTTCGGGGCGTAGCAGCCAGCTTCCCGGCGGCACTCATCCCTGCGGGGAGCCGGGGCGAGCAGCGCCGGGGGGGAGCAGCCCTCTCCTTCTCGCAGGTGCTTGCCGCACTCAGCCAGCCCGGCAGCCCTCCAGTCTCCGTGGATGCCTGACCCTTCAAGGATGAGTAGTGGCAGATGCTATTTGAAGCACAAAAATTATTCTGCTGGCGCAGCGAGAGCTGGCAAGCCTTGGGGAGTCTCGTTTCTCGAATCAAACGGTGCCATGCGGAAGCAAAGGGCTCGTGCAAAAGCCCTCAAGTCCACAGGGCAGCGGGGAGTGATGGAGGCACGGGGATGGGAAAGCTCTGTTCGTCCCCTGGCGTGGCTGTGGAGCCGGGGAAGGAGCACCCCGGCCCTGCTGCAACGCCCAGGTGAGGGGCAGGGGCTCTGCCTGCAGTCCCAGCCTAAAGCCCCGTTCACGGTCCCCTGGTTCTTGCACATCCCTCCCCATCACGGGGTTCAAAGCCCCTTAGCAATGTCTTCAGCATCAGCATCTCCCGCTTTGCAACTTCTGGAGGAAGCCTGGGTGCAGGACTGCCGGGTACCTTTGCCCCCGCTTAGAAGAGCAGTGTGTGCCTTGGCAGCCATGAGCATCTCTGGTTAGTCAGCAGGAGGCTTTTATAAAGATATATGGCTGTCAATGGATTTTATGGTATGGTAAAAATAGTCTGAAGCCTAAAATGGCTGGAAGGCTGCTGGTTTTGACTGACAAAATGTGCAAGGTGCCGTAAATCAGTTCTAGGAGGGTAGGATCCCGGGTGGCACCTTACCTTCAACTGCCTCTCCATTTACGAAGAATTACTTTTGCCAGCGCAGTGGCCAGCTAACCCATTTGGGCTTGGCTGGCTCCGTGCTGCTCGGAGAGCTGTGAGATGTTTTATAGGGCTAAAAATGACACTCGCTCACGAATCTTTGAAATATGTCCCCCTGCGAGGCCGCGACGAGCCCCTCGTTAGCTGACTCATCGCCTTCGCTCGCCGGCGGTGCCGGCCGGTGTGGATGCTGCCGTGCAGAGGGCAGCGCTGTGTCCAAGGCCACCCCTCGGAGGAACATGTCTTCTTTAAAGATTCTCTCCGCTCTCCGGTTGCATGAAGGGAGCTCGAAGGGTTTTTTGTTCTTTAAAGAGTTTAATTCCCCTTGGTTTATATTTTGAGCGTTAGGAACTTCCAGCCTCCCCCGTCCTGCTGTTCCCGGAGGACTCCCGGGCCAACTGGAGAAGCTGCTGCCCCGCGGCTGCAGAGGACACGGCGATTCCGGACACTGGGAGCATCAGCATGCCGCTCCACCACGAGAACACCTTTGCTTTCCTGTGACATCTTGCTGTGCTTGCCCACCCATCAGGCGTTGTGAAGGGCTTTCAGAAATACCGACGGACACCCACTGGTGAGGACGCCACCGGCCGGTGCTCTGGGTAACCCTTCCGAGGCTGCAGCAATGGCTCTGCGCTGCCGGCTCGGAGAAAACCTCCCCTCCGGGGGTTAACAGCCTCTTCCCCCCGTGGCTGGCACGCACCCTGTTTTTCGAGGAACAGTGGAGACTTTATAACTGTCTTGGCAGGAGCCTGCAGGCACATATGGCTTTTATTGCTTTTCCTTTTATTTTGGGGGGTATTTATTTCTACTCGCTGATAAGAAGACAAAGTTTCCAGCGAGCAGGGTGCTTCCTCTGACTGGCGGGATGGCAGCCTGGCCGGGCTGGCGCGGCTCCGGCATGGGGCAGGGAGGAGAGAGGAGATGCCACCGTGGGAAAGAGGCCACCTTGGCTGATCACGGGAATTTTGGAGACGTTTTTGAGAGTCAGCAAAACCCGCCGGCGCCAGGGTGCGAAGCGGGGCCTCCTGGATGAGCATGGAAACTCAAAGGAGAGGAGGATGAGGAGCAAGGGGCAGGCTGTTGGCTTCAAGGTTATGCGATTTGCTTGGGGGATGGGACCAAAAAACAAAAAGGGTTTTGGCAGAATTGCCAAGATCTTGGCCGGAGCAGGCAGAGATGCCACCCCCGGCACGCTCAGCTCTTACAGCAGTGTCCGTCTGGGGAGCTGGGAATAAACGAGCACAATCCAGTTAGCAGAAGCTCCTCCAGAAGCTAATCCATCTCACCGTCCCCTCGCATTGCAGACACATTAAAGTAAGAAATATAATCCATGACAATCAATCACCGCTGCGTCCTGGCTTTCTCCCCTCTTTATGCGGTGGCATAATGACTTTTCCACCAGTTTCTGGCAAGATAATTGAAATGAAATGGAAAATATTTTCTTACTTGTCATAAAATTTGCTGCCGGTGAAATAAGAGTAACTTTAACTCTTCATGGCGTAGCTCCCATCCCCTGTAATTGTCAGTCAGGGAAAGAATGTGGTGACAGAGGAAAAAAAACCCAGCCTGCATAAAGTAAAAGCTAGTTATGAATAATACAAAGATTTTTAAAAGTCCCATGAATACTTGTGGTCTAAGAAAATGCATTTTGTAAAGTTGCCTGGGTTTCGGGGCGTAGTTAAAAATTTCAGTGAGTCGGGGCGGGGGGGGGAACAGCTCTGTCTGGGGAAGTGGCACTCAGAAACGCTGGATCAGAGAGTTTTCACTTACTTTTCTGGGTGCTGGGTTCCAGAGATATTTGACACCAAAAAAAATCAGAATGAGAGAAATGAGGAGCACGCTGAAGAGCAGCCCGCAGATCTGGTATCTGGTGCAGGTCTTCTTTCGCGTCTTGGATGCTTCTGCCTAATTAACGACAAAAGAAGGATAGCCAGAGGTTGGCTGCTGGATCAAGGAGGGACGAGTACACACGCGTATCGGACATTTATCACGCTGTCAAGCTGCACGGTGGCAAAGCAAGCCGTGAACTTACGTCCAGAAAGCGGCAGTCCTCCGGGCTCTCCCGAGCCGTCCCTCCCATGGTCTCCTCCGTGTGCGAGGACGCCAGCCCGCTCCGAGGTGGAGTTACAGAGGCTGTGGGCTGCACATGCGGCGGGGAAGGCTGGGTCACTGCTGCCCCCACCACGGCGGCAGCCAGTTTTCCCCCGCCGCCGCCGGGCCCCGGGTGCTCCCGCAGCGCTTGCTGTGTGCAGGGCGCAAGCGATCCCCGCGCCTTTGGAAACGAGCCCGCACCAAGCTCCGCCGCCCCGTGTCCGTCGGCCGCGTCCAGCATCCCAATTTTTTCCCTGTAATCTCTGCTCCTGCCCTTCGCTTCTGCCCCTCTCTGACGGCTGGAGGTGTCCAGGCTGTGCGAGGGGGCTCTGGGAACGCGGGCACCGCGTGCACGTGCGCTTGTGTGCGTGGGTGTGCGCACGTGGGTGTGCATGCACGTGTGTGTGGGTGGGTGTGCGTGCACTTGCTGCCAGCCCTCAGCAACGCGGCGCCAAGCCCGAGCTCTCCCCCGTGGAGGGCTCTGCCATCCCGCACCCGCTTTGCGCACATCTTCGCCCCAAAGTCGGCCTAGCCAGGAATTTCCTAACTNTTAATTTTTTTTTTTTTTTTTTTTTAACGTTCAAAAATTTCCATTTGTTGAAATCATACCATTTCTTCATGGAAATGAACTCCTCTTGAGAAAGGCTTTCAGAAATCCAGCGTGAAGTTTCTGGTCTGAACAGGATGAGACTCCCTGGTGTAGAGGAGCTGGCATGCACTGTTTTTTCCAAGCTGTTTAAGCTCATAAAAACCCAGAGTGCATCATGCGCTAATTAAAATTGCACTGAAAAGAAGAAAATCCATGTCGAGTTTTGCTCAGGGTGAGAAATGGAGAAGAAAAAAAAATGGCTTTCAGTGGGTCCGGTGCTGGCTTTGCGAGCGTGTTGGGGCACTGCTGCCTGCAAGCTGGGGGTAAATCCAAGCGGGACAGGAGCGGAGCTGCTGAATAGCTCGGGGAAAGCATTGTGCACGTGTGTGTGCATGGGGGGGTGTGTGCCCGGGTGTGTATCAGCTCCCTGCAAAGGGATTTGGGGTCCCTGGCCCCAGGGTGGCAGGAGCTCCTCGCCCCGCAGCCCCCCGACGGCTCCAGAGCCCCTTAACTCAGTAGCAATCACTCAGGGATGGAAAACACACCGTTTTTTTTTTTTAATATTTAAGAGGCCAATAACAGAAGGGAATTATATCGACGAGTGAAAGACAGCAGGTTATTCAGAAGAGAAAAAAATCACTTTTTAATGGAAAGCAATCACAGGCAGCCTTTGAAAACATCTGAAAGACTTTGGAAATTTAAATGCAGCAAATCTGTGCAGACACCAGGTTTGTCTTTCTCCACTTTTCACCAGAAAGTTTCACCTCCAAAGCTTTTGTTATTCACTGGAAACTGAAGTATCTGAAAACATTTGCTTTTCCTGTCAAAATTACAGTTTCAAAGGAAAACTTTGGAGAAGCTCTACTGAAAGACGGTTATGATTACAGGAAAGAATTACAGCAGTGCCGTTAAGCAGACATAATTGATCAGCATAGCAGCGATCTTCACAATATCCCCCACTCCAGGCACAGGAAACACTGCAAATACCACTCGTAAACCAAATTAGGCATTATTATTTTATTACTGTTGTAAGGTAAATGTCAAGCTTTTTAATGGCAATCACTGTAACTCCGGCAGGAGTCGGGCATCTGAATTAGCTGNGCCTGCAAAATTGGGTGCTGCTGGCCAGGAGGGATGGGGAGCAGCGGGAGCGAGCACAGGCGATGCATGCATACACAGGCATGCGTGCACACGTGCATCCTCACCACTGCTCTCCACAGAGAGCATTATAACTATCCAGTCTTGAACTGGGGGGGAGTTTGATGGCAGCAAAACCCCGTGCAACCCGAATTGTTCTTCACCTGGGCAGCCGTGGGCTGTGTGACAGCCGCTGGGTCCTGACAGGGAGGCGGATAGTTGGGATACAGA
>VZSZ01000099.1:0-55000 GCA_013398815.1 Ibidorhyncha struthersii | reverse complement strand
TTTTTTTTTTTTTTTTTATGCCCAGCTTCCCCTAGAAATTTTGTGCTCACACATAATTCTGCACTTGGTTGCATTATTCATATTTTTCGGGGTTATTTCGCATCCCCTCCCGCCCCTCTCCTTTAGTAATGGTCTTCTCTAAAACTGCCACGTCCGGGGTGGTGGTGGTGGTGGTGTTTGGAAGGACAGTACCCCATAAGACAAGGAGGGACCCCAAAACTAACCCCAGCGAGGCTGGGGTGGCTTCTGCAGCCGGGCGGCAGAGGAGATGTCCCTGTCCCACAGCCTGAGCGGGGGTTTCGGCTATGTCCCCACCCTCCCGCGACAGTTGTGGGAGGGTGGGGGTGTAGCCAAAACCTCTGCTCAGGCTGCAATGAGCAAGGGCTGGGCAAGCAGACCCCCGTCAGGGTCTGTCCCATCTGGGGCAGCAGTCATAATTCATTTTTTGGAAGCTGTTCTGGGGCTTGGCTTTATTACTGTTACTGTTACTGTTACTAAATTATCATCACTATCAGTACTTATTACTATTATTGCTGTTAATATTACTATTACTTACTATTTTTGCCAGGAAAATGTTTTCTAGAAGCCATAGGGTGTCCTCAGTGAAGGGGGGGGTTGGCGGGGGTGTTTTTTTGCCAGAGCTTTGGGCTGGAGGAGGGCCGTAGGGCTCACCTGCCCCAGGAAACGCGATGGAGCCAGGGTGAGCCTCTGCCCCAAGGTCCCCCCAGCCCCTCCTTTGCCTCCCTTGTGGTCATGGGCCGTGCCGCTGCCCGGGATGCCCAAGCCCCTTTTCGGCCTCTCGCCTCGCAGATTGTGTGGGAGGCAGCCTGCCTTTTAATCCAAGTCAGAAATGGACCAGGATACATCCTCAATGCAACTAACTGTTTCTAAAAAAAAGACCATCTGGTAATTGTCTTCCTTTAGATCTTCCCTTAATTATGCTTTTAATTAAAGATGGTTCAAGGCATTGGACCACATGAAGGGCAGTAATTACAAATTACATTACAAACCCAACAGATGTAGCTCTATCTGCTGGGAAAAAGGTACCGGAATAAAATTTGACTAAACTTTAGGATAAATTAATCCGCTGCCTTGAGAACAGAAGCACATTTTTTATTATGCAGACTCTAGCCAGGATTTAAGTTCTCTGTCATGATTGTTTTCATATTTCTTTGACATCTATTGATTTGGAGGCAGCTGCAAGGCTTTGTCACAAGAGAGAAGAGCAGTCACAATATATTAGCTTGATGGCATAACTCGAATATGAGTAGGAAGGATAGAAACATGACAGGGAGCCACGTGACCGAGTGATGGGTCTCCAACAAAATAAAGAAATTAATTTTTAATAAAAAGCTTTAAAAATACCACAGCTAGTGCAACAGCGAGGGGAACGACAGAACTTGTTAATTATCGAGCGTTGGAGCCTCTGAAATTTACCCCCAAAGACTCGGGAGGGGGACAGGCTTTTAATTTCCAGTTAGGACTTGTGCATCGGGCAGAAGTCACAAGGAGCAAAGCCCCCGCAAAGGGTGCGCTCGGCTGGAGCCCGCCCTGCCCCGGGAGCCAGCCCTGGCCTGGGGGACGCAGGGGCACCCGGCTGCCGCGCCAGGGCTCCCCTGCCCCGAAAAGCGCTGGAAATGAGCATCTCGGTTTGCCCGTGATCTGCTCAGAGGCAAAATTCCGAAACCCCAAGTGGAGTTAATGTAAAGCCCCCTCGGTGAGCGGATGCAAAGCAATGCAGACCCGATAGCCTCTGTAATGAGGGAAGGCAGTGCAGGCTCAAAGATTTCCAGCGGGAATATCGCCCCACTAATCTGTGGTCACTGATGGCTCCGGATAAACTACTTATAATGCATATTGCAGGGCTGCAGGAATACAGGCGTATGAACTCTTTTAAAATGACCTGGTTTGCAGAGGCTGGCTGGCACATCAGGAGGAGATCAAGAAATTACGGGCGTAAGGGTTTATGAAACCCAGTTCTGGTTCAGTGGATAAATACATCACTGACGATCAAGGGGCTGTTTTTAAATCTACCTCCAGTTCAAAGTATGCGCCTCTCCCGCGTTTTGCCAAAATCCTGTGCTAAATGTGTAACTGGGAGCTCAAAGTATTTGAGCAGGTTTGGACAAGGTAACAGAATTTCCCTGTCTGGGGGAGGCTGTTTGTTAAAAGCAGTCATTGAAGTCAAGCTGGAGAGCAGGGACAGTGAGGATTCACATGTCAGACGCTCCATCAGACCATTAAAAAGAAATTAAGTTGGGACATTTTGTCTTCCCCTCTCCCAACTTCACTTCTGTGGGAAACGCACAACAAAAATCCCGCCAGCGCCTGAACGTGGGGGGTGAGGCTGTCTCCCCCATCAAGCCGCAACACAGTCTGCGACGCCTTTGGCGTCTCTTGAAGGTGAAATTGGACACAGGAGACCTTGGGTGCGAGGTTGCTCGGAGTTCCCCCTTTTTTTGCCTCCAACCGCTTGCACCTGCACCCCCCGAGACCTTACTGACTGTGGGAGCAGTGCACGGGCACCCCGAGTGCCCAGACTAAATGCTCGTGGGGTTGTATCACGTCTCCAGCTTCCCTCTCACACACCTGGACACGGTGATGCTCTTCCCGTCCTGTTTCAGGCGGGATTTCCAGCGTGCCTCTGCTTAGCTGAGCGCTTACAGGACCTGGCCCAGCTGCTTTCGGCCCCAGAAGATGCCGCAGCACAAACTAAAGACAGATTAACGCACACGCACACCCCTTGCACCCGACCTCGGCTGTACATTCACACGTTCACACACAGAGGTTAATAGCGTCACATTTTTTTCCTTCTGAGGAGCGCTGTGAGCGCCTAACCTGTTTTCGTACCAATTTCTGGATTTCGTCTTGCGTGTGGTGGAGAAACACGAACAGCTCCTCGTGGCTTCTCGGGGCCCTGGTGTCAGGAAGGTAGTTATTTGGACAGACCTTTTCAAATGCCTCTTAATCAGCTGACTCTGGGTTTCCAGTAATACTGTAATTTATGATTGCCAAGTGTCAGTAGGTTTGGGTACACAGATACAACCTGCAACACATTACAGCTCCCAGACTCTCATTTCATTTTAAAATGAGCAACCATAAAGCTCCTCTATCTGTTCAGATTTTAGCCCCATATTTTGCTGTCGTTTCCTGCTTTCTAAAAGTGACCCTGATGACAAAATTCCACATCAGAAATGCAGAATAATTTCAGGTTTAAAAATTGTTACTGTGAAAATTATGTACCTTATCCAGGAAAACCTACGTATATAATCCAGCTAGTCAATACAAGATTATAGATCTTCCTGAAAAGCTCATACTGCTTATTTACGGTAACATTTTGTATGTTTTGCGTATCAGCAAACAAAAACTTTTGCAATAGTGCTTTTAAATCAGATTTGGTATAGAATATAGATTTACTCAAATATATAAATATTCTATATTTATATATTATATGTATAGTTTATATTTTTATTCTACATAGAATGTAAATATATTTAAATAAATCCATACATTGAATATATTTATATTATATACGGAATATACAGAAACAGAATCTAGATTTCTATAATACTTCATTTCTTTGTGATTCGATTGCTCTGCCTATGGTCCCACGTGTCGCCATTCAGAAATGATGCAGCGTGCTACCGGACAAATGTTTCTTTGTGAAATATGCGAAAGACTACAGATGTTTCACTGCTCTGCTGGGTAAATCTCAGACCCTTTTTGGTGACGTGGTCTGTTACTCGTTTACATAGCAAGTAAGCAAGTGAGGCGTGCTTTTCTTTGAGCTGCAAGACTCACTTTGATATAAGGTTAAAGCCATGTATACAGCTCTGGCTTTCAAAGGTCTGATCCAAAGCTTGTTGACGTGATGGACAAATTCCCAGGTCCACGTGATACAGTCACTGGGCTGAAATCACAGCTCACACACCACACGATGGTGTTTATATCAATAACTGAATACTGCAGGTTTTATTGCTATTCCTCTTTCATGATCAATGGTAAGAGCATTTTTTTTCCCTATTATTGTCTAAAATCGAGCTTTTTCATGAAAAATGAGGGTCCTTGTAGCTATGTAGTGTGGAGAATGTACAGCCTTACGCATGAATTACCTGGTTCTGGGGGTCTGCCCCGTATGTTGGGTAGGGACAGAAAGTAGACAGCAAACGGAGTATGCGGAAGAGTCTGCGTCTTTAACAGCGTATCTCACAGCCACGATCGCTATTCACCCGTGAATCGTATTTCAGGCAGTAATGATGTTGCATAAACTAGCAGTTTCAGAGGTGTAGAGTAGATGCAATAATGTCAGCCTTTTTTGGCGCAGAGGAGCATGTTCTTTGGAGTTTCGCTGAGCTGAAGTTGTCTGCGGAGGGTCATGAGTTGGGAACGTCTGCAAGATTCACAGCAGCAAAACCCGGCTCTGCAGGTCCGTCCAAGTGACCAGAAAATCCTTCTGTCAGGCTGTCGTGCACTTTGTGAAGCCATGTTCTCAAAAATGTGTATAGATGGAATATTGTAATTTTTCTCCAGTTTTAAAGAGAGATTATCTCAATCATCATAGCAAACAAAGGGTGAGAAAATACTCTCTCCAAGCAGGACAGAAGCAAATTTAACACTTCCAAAAAGCACTGACAATTACTTGCCTGGTCATAGCGATGTCACATTTTTTAGGTGTCACATTTTGGATTTCAGTCCCTGTTGGCCATTTGTGTTAGGCATTGTATTCGGGTTATACTTCGCTCAGTGGTAACAACTTCATCTGAAGCAGGTCTGTTGTTGCAGGCTTTACACGGAGACGGGAAAACCGCCCATTCTGCACCTCTGCCAGTATGTTCTTTCCAGTTAGGTTTGGGAACAGATTGCCATTTGCGTAAAGAAAGAATAGATATTAATATATTCATCTTAGGGTAAGTGGGGAAAGCCCGAAGCTGCTGTAGTGTTTGGAATGACAGAAATAATCCCTGGCCACAATAACCAGGATATTTGTGGGAATTCCTATTAATTCCAGGGTATATCTGTTACGTGGCTTTTCAGCATAATACTCAAGTACCTTGTCTGGGTGTGTATTAGATCTTAAAGATTAACCGAAATCTGAACATTTCTTCGTGCATTTTTACTTTTTTTTGGGATTAATTTAAAATTGAGAAGTTTGAGACATTGTTAGGAACTTTTCCCTGCTTTCTTTAGCAAATTATTCAGCTGTCCTTAGCCAAGGAGTTGCAAATCACTTCTTGTAAACATTTGCATTGCATTGAAGTTCAGTTACATAAAACATTGTGTAAGTGTGTACGTTTGGAGAAGTGTGTGTGTGTGTGTGTGTGTGCATTCGCACACCTATAGACAATTTTCTGGGTCTCTCAGAAAGAGAATCTTCTTGTTACAGGGCATGTTTATCTGTAAATGATCTCTTGTGGGGCAAGTATTTCACTACGCATCCAAACTCCAGGTAAAGATACAGCAGGACGGGATGTTTTCTGTACAGTTTATGTCCATCTTACAAACAAGCGCCACTGATTGGCGCTGAGAGCTAAATGCTTCTTTCACATCACCACCTCACCAAACCCCATCAGGTACCTACGCTTGTACAATACAAGTGGATTCCGAAACAAGGCAAATCTGGGGCAAAGTGGGAATGTTCGCAAATATTGAAACTGTTCTCCTTTTCCTGTCTTAAAAAAGAAGGCGACGTTGGTCTGTCTGCAAGTCCCTGGCTGCTAATTAGTGGTGGGCGCCACAGTTGGGTTTTGAAGGACCCACACGTGGTTCTGAGCCTCCTCAGTTGGGCGGCAGCAGAGCACTCTCTGCTTACATTAACTTTTACACGGTCTCCCCAAAGAAATCAGAAATCCAAACCCAAACCCCATCACTCATGGACAATGTATAGATTTGGCACGGTCCTTGGAGGACTGAGAATCCTAAAATCAATGACTGGATTACACTGAACCGTATTTGTAGATGTCTCATGTGCCATAGACACAGTATTGATAGGTTGCTTCATTTTACTGAAGCTTTTCATATCACCATGTGGGAAGGCACAATGGCAGGGTAATTACATTTTCTGGTGTGAGAAATACTTCTTAAGGAAGCCGAAGCCATGGCATTTGATGTGGCTGTAAATTGCTGCCACCTCCTGCAACACGTCTGAGCACACATTTGATTATGATATCGCTCTGCTACCTATGCTTTTTCAATGACGACCGTCCACTTTTGATTCAAGCGCTGAGATGGAGAGGCACATACATGCATGTGTGTACGTGTGTGAGTGGACAGGGAGACAGAGCCTTTCCTGGAAACGTGCTTTTCAAATATTTGGTGCTGCTGTTTCACCACTGATTTCTGCAGCTAGACATATCCCAGTTAACACTAAATAGTGTGATGTGAAAAATCCTGTCAATAGTGAAACAAGTGGGACTATTAGGACATTAAAAAAATCAAGACTGTAATATTCTATATTTTATGAGAAGTAGGACTTTACACTACCAATAATAGTGGTGTTTTGGGGAGTAAAGTGGTTGTGGCCCAGGTATAAATTGCTTTTTATAACAGATATTGTTAAATACAGAGAGTTAGAGAATACAGAGCAGTGAGCAATTGCTACACGCATAAACCAGAGATTCGTATTGATCTAAATAATATGTGATTAACACTAACCACATCTGGCAGAAGTGTGCATCATAGCCCAAAGCCAGATTTACACCTAGATGTGAAAACCAGAGAGTAAGGCTGCGCGGAGGAAAGCTCTCTGAGGCCGATGGAAGTTTAGGCATTGCCTTCTCCTTTCCCTGTCTGCTGCTCGGTGTTTTACTGCACACATCACTTACTCGATCCACGATCCATAGGTAAAAGGAAAGAGGTATGACTCAGATATTGCAAATTTTGCAGATTTTGCACTTGGACATCCGGGTTTTCCAGACAATAATGTGTTTTTTTAAGGGTTTGTCATGAAGTCCCGGTATCCCATGTGATTTCTCTCTGAGTCACATTCCGAATCCCCCTATTTAAACAAAAAAAATCCCCTTTGCTTTCAGATTTTGACTAACAGCCATAATATCCTCAGATGGTTGTCTCAAAATCTGCTGTACAGTTTGTGCACCAACATGCAGCTCGCATTCATGAATAATTGTATGTCCCAGACACAAATTCATGAGGGTGCAATGGAGGCTTGGGCACATCAGTAGGTGTTGAAATTCTTAGATAATAAGGAATTTACAGCAGCTTTATCACAGATTTTTTTTTTCTTGTCTTCAGCCATGCCCTTAGCGATATTTATTGTGCATAGCCATATTCTTTGCATATTTGGAGGAGTAAATTAAACGTCGGTGTTACATGCACATCTCTTGGAGCCTATGTCTGAAGCAAGATAAAAAAGGATCTAAAATTAAGGGAGTGTTACATTTTCCCTAAAAGTATTATCCAAAGAATGAAGCAGATACAAATAGTGTGTTTTATAGTAAATAGGTATAAACAAATTCGTTACTTTTAGATACCACCCTAACAGTTCCAGTTTGAATCAAACTAAACCACTGAAAAAAGCCGTGGTAAAGGCAGGAGACACCAGTGAGGAAGAATAGACGTTAAGAGAGAGGAAAGTCTAATGAAAGGAAACCCAATATTGATGGATTATGGAGAGCAGGAGGAGATGGGGTAGAAAAAAGCAGTCAAACACAGATAGAAATATGCTGTTTAGCAGGAGGGGGCAGCTGCATAAGCCAGCTGTTTGCCCTTGCCCTAAAATGTAAGGCAAGCTCTCTTTAACGCAGAAAACTTTCTGGAGCCCTGAATCCCGGGAGGGAAAGGATGCAAAGGGAACAAACGCCAAGCCTTTGGCCAGCTCTGAGCCGCGGACAGCCCACCTGCCTGCACTCTGGGCTGGCACATCTTTGCGGGTCCCACAGATTCAGTTGGGTTTGGTTTGGACAGAAGGTGCTGCCCGCACATCTCAGCCTGAGAGCGTGGAACGAAACCTGCAGTGACCTCCGAGAGTGCAAGGGTGGCCCAGCCAGGCTTTAAGACAATTTCTTTCTAGTTTGTCCCTGAGACAGACAGCGGCTGCTAGGGTGTGGCGTGGTCCTTGAGGGCTGCTTCTACGGACCCCTGCTGCTTAAAAATATTCTGCAGGTGCTTTTGCAAGGGATTTCACTGGGGTTCTGAGCTTCCTCACTGTACGCAGAGTTAAAGCCCTGCCTGAATCTTTGCAGGCTCAGGGATCTGTATCTTAATTATAAAGCGGCATCCATGGGTGTAACTGATTTTTGGTTAAGAAATGTCTTTGTATATCACATCTAATGAATTCATGGTTATGGTAACAACAGAGCAAAAGCAGCCCTTGCGTTACGGAGCTTAAAACTGAATTGGATTCAGTTAGCTTTGGTATGCTGTTCTGCAAAAGGCTTTTGTCTCATGTTACATGAAATAATTTTATTTTACTGATATGTGGTACTTCAAAGTAATAAAGACTCTCTCCCAGTAACCGGTGCTTGCTTTATACTAGTAATTTATGTTGATTGTGTGCATTCTTCTTTTAACCACTATTCAGCCATCTATAAATCAATCACCTGAGGAAATTCATTGAGAAAACTGCAGAAATGCATTTTTTGAGCACAAATCTCTCATGCAGTAGAATGCTGAAGTTTTACTAAGTGGATTTTACCTCCAGGAATAAAGCATTGCACGCATTAATTTTGCACATTTTTAATTACATTTTATTGCCCAGCAAAGCATATCCACAAATCCCCCCACGTACACGGGGAGCTGGTATTGTGGCAGAACAGGTCTGCGCCTGTGTCTGAAGGGGTCACTGGAAACTAAATGTGCAAGTTCCCACACGGCAGCAAAAACACGCCAAATATTAACAGCAGTTTATATAGGCAGTTCAGACGTAGCAAAACAGCCTTCCAGCTTGCACATAAGCGGTAAAAATACAGAAAAATATTACAAAGCAACTGCTTTTGGAACATTAACATCATGGTCACAGTCATGTAATCGTTTTGGAAGGCTCTTTGGTAGTAGGTTCATAATACGGATTAAAAGTGAGAAAAATGCAGTGTTAAATAGCATAACTGTACTCTCCCAAGCACAAACCAGGGCATCAAATACCAGGAAAACACACCATTACACTCTGAGCATTTTTTTATCAAGGTAAGAAAGTGTTCTTAGATGTTCCGTGTCCAGGACCCGCCTGAAACCCTTGAGCCTGATTTTCAGCAGCTTTGCACCCCTGTCCCTGGGATGGGGGAGGCTCTGCATCAGGCCCTGCACAAACGTTCCTGAAAACTGTCAAGCACTGGCAATTTTCATTTGCTGTAAAAGCTTGACATATATATGTATATAAAATGTAATGGAATAAGGGGAAGAGACCAGATACTGCCTCAAAATTTTAAAGTGACTTCCTAAGTTATTTTCACTCATATCTGCAAAATATTATCCAAATATTACCTGTATAGTGCAATAGGAAAGATCAGCCTTAGAAGGTGTCAGCCTCATTAATGATTTCTTCTGGCAACAAGAAAACCTACTCATACCTCCAAATTTAGGAAGAGCAACTATACTCACAGAAATCCCCACTAGTCTCTGCCCTGAAGCCAGCTTCTTAGCTTTAGGATCACTTTTATTTAAGTTTCTTATACTTCAGCAAAATGCAGCAGAGCTTGACAAATTCATTTCGCAAGAGAAGGTCTGCTACGTCTTGTTTTCTTTCTGGTTTAGAAACGGGGACGCAGTGGAAAGCATTCCTAAAAAAAAAAAAAAATTCTCCACGGTTAAGCTAAATTTTGCAGTGACTGTAACACACCACGCTGTACACCGGGAGATATTAGCTTTGGTCGATAAGCATCCTTGGTAAAAATCCTTGTATACATTTTGGGTGCACTTCAGTTATTTGGGCTTACAGATTTTACCATCTTAGGAAAAAAAAAAAAAAAATAAATTTGTAAATATTTTTTTTTTAATGCAACGCTACAATTATTTTTTGAATGGCGAGAAATGATTATTAGAAACTAACGAATTCTGTCAGGACCTTGAAGTTATAAGTATGCGCTGAACTGGATGGCTCAGTTTAATCTCCAGTGTCTTTGACTTCACTAAGTAGGTCAGACCAGCAGCAAGTACAGATGTCACAAGATAAGGTTAAAAATCCAAGCAAAAATATGGAAAATGTGTCATCCCCAACCTCTGCAACTCGATGAATACTTAAAAACCCCCAAACCTATTCTTGGGTTAGAAGTGATATCTGCAGAAGATCTAAGTTCGATTTTCTTCTAATGAAACAATTCAAAGACAGTTGGTGGTGGTGGAGGCCATCTAAGGAGAAATGAGATGATATATGTGTTCATTAGGACTCTGTCCTTATTTTGCACAGGGGGTTGTCTGCAGACAGTGGGACGGGTCAGGCAGGACAGACATGTGTCCTTGCGAGTGTCCATCCTGAACCATGGAACTGCGCTTGAACAGCAGGAGCCTTCTCAGCCATCCCCGGGAAAAGGCACGTGGTGCTCGTTTCTGATTTAGGCTACCAAATGCTACAAGGAGATTCACAGAAAATGACTTATTGCACTGGTGCTGCACAAAAATATCCCAAATATACACTGTGCCCACCCTCGGGAGTCTGGGATCATGGTAGCCACAATGGGGTCTGGGGTACAAGGTGGCACCGGGGACGTGCCCAGCCTGGGAGGGTGCAGAGTTTGCACCTCAGCCTCGTGGCACTGCCCATGGCGAGGACAGGGTGTGACCGGGGTAGGTGCGTCCTGAGATGTGACCTGGGTTGGCGTGTCCCGAGATGTGACCAGGGATGGCATGTGCCATGAGGTGGTTGAGAGCAGCAACTGCCCGGGGGCAGGGCTGGGGCCAGGAGGGGGCAAGGCAATACCTGAGTCACAGGGGTGTCACTGTGTCACCTCGATCTGCTGGCCCCAGCGGGCACAGGGGTGCAGCCCGGGCACTGTCCTTTCCGCGGGAGCTGCCGGGCACCGCAGGGCACCACTGCAAGGTGGCATCGGCCCTGGCTGCCTGGAAATGTGTCTGGCTGGGGGACAAGCGGGTGGCGCCAGGAATTAATATGAGCAAATAATTTGTAAGGAGACTTAGACCACGAGGGAGCTGATTTAAACCCGCAGAGGGTCTGCGCAGGGAGAAGCGAGCCCAGACGAGTGCTGGCCCGTGGACACAATGCTGCCCAGACCGGCCGCGGCGGCTGCGGTCCCACCTTGCCTTCTGCAATGGTTAGGCAGTGCCCTTTCCTAAAATCGCAGAAAGGCTATAAAACCAGCACATTTAGGGGTTCCCTCTGTCTCTTATTTTTTGAGGTTTCCTCCCCAGTCAGGTAGACTAGAAGTATACTTCTGACCGAAAACTGAGCTACTTGCGGAAGAGCCTGACCCCCAATAGCAGCAAGTACTGCCTGGTGCCGGGAGCATCCCGATGCTTCTTGGGGGGGGGGTCCTCAAACTTCCACCTTCCCACACTAGAGGTGGATGTGGGAGATGCTGACATGGGATGCTGATGTTGGATGTTGATGTGTAGTGAGGGAGCTGGGATGCATCCTGCCCGCGTAGAGCCACACGCTGAGGCTGGCCATCATGCCCTGAGACCAGAGGAGACCTCTGGGGAGGATGCTCTGAGCTGGGACCGACCCTGCAATACAGCCCTGCACTGTCACGGCCACCAGCAGCAGCGGGGAGGCTGCAGGTTGTCATGGTGGGCCGGGTGCTGGCAGCAGTGAGCCTTTCCCGGGGCCTGGCTGTGCCCGATCCTCTGCCATGAGCCCAGTTTCGGCTATCGCTGCGGCGGGAGCAGGCGTGAGTCCAGGACACCCGAGCTGTCACCCCGGTTCACTCTCCCTGCAGCGCTCGCTGCCGCCTGCCAAGCGAGCGGCATAGGGGAGACAGTGGATAATGCGCCGTATTGTGCTCTCCCGGCACCTTTTTCTCTTCCACAGTCTAACCATTGTGCGTGTTTTATCGCGATTAAACTCCAGATGAACATCAAAGGGAAAGAAGTTCATCAAAACAGGAATGAAACAAAAGGCTTTTAAAGCGCGGTTATCGTGCACCAAGCAACGCTTTTCAAAGGCAGAAAAGTTCACGTTAAATATAGACTACCTTACTGGCACTGCCTTAATGGCGAGAGCACCCAGGCGGCCCTCCGCGCCATCCGGCAGCTGTACTTGTTGCTGGAGCTATGACAGCAAATCCCTCTGGGTTTTCGAGGCTCTGTCATGCGTGGGTGCCGGAGCTGGCCGAGGCCACTGGTGTGCAGGGAACAGCCAGCAACGGCCTGGGAAAGCGCATGCTTTATTCATACAAGTGAGTGGCACTTTTCTGCTCAAAATATAAATAGTGAATGTTTTCTTCTAATGAAGTGCTCTCTAATGACAGCTGGGAGACTTTGCTTTTCCCCAGGTGTAAACACTGGGAACTCAAATAACTAGTAATAGTTTTGCAATTTACGATCATGTTTATAAGCTATAAACTGTGTAAAATGTACTGGCCGCTAGAGAATTTTGAAATCCAGTTGCAGCTCATGCACAGGCTCTTTTTTTTTTTTACTAAAAAGGAAAAAAAAACTAGGAGGAGATGGGGCGAGGGAAGGGCTGGCTATGCGATTAGCTCTTCTTGCCCGGGGAAGGCAGAGCGGGTCTCCTTAGGAAGAAGTCCATTAGCTAAGGTCATGTTCCAAGAACCAGCCCGAGGTCTGATCCATTAGTCCAGATCCATAGTCTGATTATTATCTGGAATAAAAATAAATGGGATTTTAAACTCACAAATAAATATTTATTACTTACTTGATTACTTACTTTTTCCCCTTAAATGAGAAGATTTTTTTTTTAAGACAAGTTGACATCTTCCCATTTCCCATTCAGTAATTTTTCCAGTGAGAGAAAACACAACAAAGTGGAGCAGAAAGTGAAAAATGTTTCAGCCCTTGGTGAAAGGAGTGAATAAAACTCACGGTCTCAGAGACAATAAAGGATTTTTTTTCCAGATATCTGTGGAGAAATACATTGCTTATGGATTTGGAGAGCTAGATCCTGAACAAAAAAAATGAAAATGCCTCCTATTTACCAGCCCTGCAATCACCGAGCATGCCAAACTCCCGTTGAGGTGATGCTCATTTTGTGCCAGAGAGACAGCATATGGCACAAAGCAATTTTCATTCTCAACTCTAGGTAAAAAGTTTGTTACCACAGGCTTACACGGGGATCGATTTATTCACCCCAAAAGTGGAAGCCTGAGGATGAAGGGCTGCAAGGTCTGTTTTGCAGGTGCAGGGGTGGCCACTTTCTCTGTTAACCCTATAAAGCAAAAGGTTTTGTAGGCAGAGGGAGTGCATTTTTTTATCTAAACCAACACCCCTGCTATTAGTAGCCAGAAAAAACGAAGGCAACAAAATAAAATAAAAAACAGAGTGTAAAGAAAGCCTATTAAAGTCTTGTACTATCAAAGCCAGCTGTGCCCTCTCTACTAGCTTATTTTTAAAAGCGATCCATGCAGGGAATATACGTGCCACAGAAATCCACGGGCTGAAGGTATTAGGTGGTGTGATCCAGACAAAGAGGATATTTTTTTTTGTAAGTCCATATAAAGCTGAACGCAGAGATAATCTACAGCTCCAGAAAGCCTGCAGGTTGCTACAAAAACCCCAAGAAAGCCTCTGCAAGAAGGGGTAAACAATTAACACAAATTTTAAATCAATGTGCTGTCACCTTAATAGCCAGCGAAGTCAGCTAAGATGGGTGTAATATGATGAGACAGTTTAATTCTTGTTATGACATTAGCTGCAGACTTTTACAACAGCTGAAAATGCTGGAGTGAGAAGAGTTTCCAATTATCACTGAGCTACGATACACAACCCTGGATTAGACCGAGGCATGAACAAGGGCTCCTCAGCCTGACAAGAAACATGCAACAAAAGCCACAGAAGTTCCCGAAATCTGATGAAGATATTTTCCCTTCTCCCCTCTTACTGATGCGCTTCTGAAAAGGTTTGTTTCAGATAAAATAAGGCCATTTTTAAGAGCCTAGTAGTGAAACCAGCTCCCAGGCTGTGTGTGCTACAATATTATATATCATAAATCCCTACATCCAGGAGGTGAACTGAACCAATCTGAAGCGATTCTGTTTTCTCAGCATTAAGCTTCAAAAAATTAAAAGTCACCCAGGCTTGAAGCGCAGATAGACAGGTAATAAGCCATGACAGCACTTCACGGGAATCCGCAGGAATAGGCAAGTAGGTCTGGGTGTCAGCCATATAAATATGATCATCAGACCCAAAGCTCCGAATAATACCGCCAAGTGTGAGCATGTCAATATTAAAGGCAAGCGGGCTGTGAACAGGAGCCCGAGGGAACGGCGAGTTTAGTGGCTGGCCTGCCGGCCGGGGATGCTGCGCCCGTTCCCCAGAGAAGGGCTAAGCCGGTCAGAAAACGCAGATCCCTGAGCTGGGAACGGGCTGTAATTCACATGCCGGCGGGAAGGCTCTCCTTTGGGGTAACATGGAGCTGTGCTCACTGGCAGGGGATTATTTTTTAAGTGTGTTTCGGGATGGTTTTGCTCCAGTTTTATTTCCTAGCTTGTTTTAGACCTCTTTTTTTTTTGTTTGTTTGTTTTGGTAAACCTTGCAAGAACGACACTCCTGGACCCTGCGAACAGAGAAGGATTTATCATGCCAAATCACTCGCCTCCTTCATAGCTTTTGTCAGTCTCGCGGGGGGAATTTGCAAACATGGGAAGCAGCTGGGACATTTGAAGTAATGACTCTTTAATCCAAAGGTGGCTTGTTTTGTATTGCTCATGTCGCGATGCTCTGCTTATTTTAATATCTCTTTTGGAAAAATGGGTCACGGTTTCCTTTTCAGATCATACAGAGAGAAATCATTTTGTCAGGCCTCCCCCTGTACAGTGCTTCTGGGTTTCCTCCATGTTATTTCCCGTAGCTGGGAATAGAAGGTCTAGAAAGGAGCAAAGTAGCCTGGTAAGAAGACAACTGGGGAAAGCCCCACCCTGAGCTGGAAAATGTCTTCACTGAAAAATAAGTTATAATTCTCTAAAAAGCCTNCCCCCCGCCCGGCTCCAGCTGCATAAAGTCTTTGCTGAAGAACAAGTCATCTCTCTCTAAAATGCCTTTCCCCACTCTCTTAAAAGCCCCGTGAGTGTTTGCAGAAGTCACCTCAGGTGGCTTGGACTGCAGAGACCAGCAAGGGTCCTGCTGCCCGGGGTGCTGACAGCAGGCAAGGAGAAAGAGGGGGTCACAGAGGGAGAAAAGCTGAAACTCCACTCAAACGCCCCAAATCCTAGCAGGGGAGACCAGTCTGAAGTCAATCTTATTTTTTTTCTTTTTCAACGGTCTTTATTTGGCAACTCCTTTTTAAAAAGGGTGACCTGAAAAGCCGCTGTGTCATAGAGTACCTTATTCTGCATGATAAGGTAAGATAATTTCTCATTAGCATGGTTGGTTTTCGACCTCCTCCCCTCCCTGGTGAATGAATAAATAAATAAATACGCTTGAATATGTCCTGGATATGCTCTCTCCGCTATTTGCAAAGCAGAAACGAAAGCTTTGGGTTTGGCATGTGCCACTCTCCCAGCCACTCTGGGGGCTGGGGGGCAGCTGAGGGGGGGCCGAGGGGTGACCGAGGGACAGTCGAGGGGTGGCCGAGAGGTGACCAAGGGGCACACATCCCCTTGCAGGTGCCCCGTGTCCTGCAAAACACTCCTTACCTGCTTGGCTTTGCGCTCAGCCCCTTTGCACGCAGTTTCCCTACCCCGGTGCAGCCCGCAAAATTCTCAGTTCAGGATGTCACTTGCTGTCTGCTCCTCTCCCAGAAATTCACCTCCAGCTTTTTTTGTTTCACGATGCCAAACCCCTGGAGTGAAAAGGGGCTTTCATGCCTTTATATGGAATTGCAAACCTGTATTAAGCCTCAAAAGATGTTTTTATCAAAAAATCTCGACAGCCGCCAACTTCCCTAAATCCCAAACTATCATTATGTGTTTAGTCTTAGACAGGGGATTTTTCTGGATCTTCCCTCCTGACCCAATGATAAAGCCAAGTTGGTTTGAGATTGAAGATTCATTTCTCTCTCCTTGGCAATTATCTCTATTACTGCCCAC
Source organism: Ibidorhyncha struthersii (assembly GCA_013398815.1). Classification (NCBI taxonomy): domain Eukaryota; kingdom Metazoa; phylum Chordata; class Aves; order Charadriiformes; family Charadriidae; genus Ibidorhyncha; species Ibidorhyncha struthersii. The sequence continues at coordinate 38,891 of VZSZ01000099.1, read as the reverse complement.
AATCCTTCCCAATCTTTTTAAACAACATCCTGCTATTAAAGCCACTTGGCAAGCATTTAAAGCCCTGGGATAAGTTAACCATGCACAAAATATCCCACTTGGGGAAGGATCCAGCTATAAAAATAAATGGTTTACGTTCCGAAGGCCATGGTTCAGGATGGGTATTCTTCATTTGTGAAGAGAGGTCATCATTGCTGACAATAAAATTATGTAGGACCTGATCCTCCCCCACCGAGCTCAATAGCAAAATCCCTTCTGATTTCAATGGTGTTTTCCGGGGTCAGTCGCCGGGAAAGCCGACATTCCACAAAGTTGCTGAAAATCTATAATTGGATATATTAAGAGGGCTTTCAAAGAGATGTCAGATTTGGAGGCTTAGTGTAAACCGTGCTGCAAAGGGGATCATTTCGTATAACCGAATCAATGAAGTTTTTTTTTTTTTTTTAACATTACTTTTCTACTTGATCTCTAACGGTGGAAAAGCTAAGCTCTGGAGACTCACCATCAGCACGGAGGAGGCGCTGGGAGCCTGGACAGAGGGTGAGCCACTGCCCGGCGGGAAAGATCCCACCAAGTGACCTGGTGTAAGCTACCAATGTGAAGGGTGTAATCCTGCAAGCGTTTGATCCAGTGGCTTTGCTTATGCTATGGAGGTAACTCGTGCGTGTAAGTACTGGAATACCGAGCCCTTATTTTCATGGGGTTGCTGGTTTCCTGTCACAACACATCTCTTTGGGAGATTTGATTGAGGGTTTTGATGAATTTTGCCATGCCTTACATGTCTATATTTAGTAAAATGAAGCTTAGTTTGTATCTTTGGAACAAGATACGGATTTATCCCCCAAATGCATTTTTTTAAGTCATGGGCTGTACTTCAAAGTGTTCTTTAACGCCACTTTGAAAATGCTCACTGGTAGCTCTTTAGGAACTGGAAGTCTTCCATTTCTACTTACATGGTGCTTTTCTGGCTGACGAGCATTGTTTTCCCTTTGGTTCTCACGCGGAGAAAGGGCCGCTTGGCGCAGAGAAGCTGTGCCGGGCAAGACAGGAGCAGGGACGGCAGCCTCACGGCAATGGGCACCGATGTGCCCGAGGGGCTCCCCCGCCACGGGACCCCAGGGCAGGGACACCAGCATGGGGTTTGCCCCAGGTGGCTTCACCCTTGCAGCAGCCTGATTGGTAAATGTGCGCAGGTCATCTCCCCTCCAGCGTCCCCATGCCACGTGCCCCAGTCATGCGGGTGGGAATGGGGAGACACCCGCAGCTCCCACAGGTGACACTGCCATCGCTGCCATTGGGACCTGCCACAGGTCCCCTCAGTGCTTCAATCAGGTCCCCTCTGTCGTTCAATCATGCTTTCCTGTTGTTTCTCTTTCCCTTCCGTGTCTGTGAAGCATCCCTCCATGGGGCACAGTCACAAAGCTTGCTTCTCATTCCTAGAGAGCCTGGGATTTTTTTTCTTCTTTCCTTTTCAGTGAAAGCTGAAATTCAGCAGAAATGGATGAGACCACCATGGAGAAACGCTGGTTCACCGCACTGGCTAGTACCAGCTTGATCTAGCTCTGGCTCCGGGATGTGCAGCATACAGACACAGTAATGAAAAGAAATATTCTGAAAAGGATGAGTCAGCTGGAGGCCGGTGGGGAGAGCGTGCGGGATCTGACCGGAATTTAAAAAGTTATGAGGCTACATGTTGTTTTGAGCCCTGCCAGCGGAGAAACTCATACACGCGAAATGCTTTGTCATCTGGCATAACTATGTGACTTTGCTGATTAGCTGGTAAACTCTCTTCAAAATGTTTTTAGACAATAGTAAGTACATATGATATAAAAACTTCCTGTTGACGCCACCAACAAGGGTCTGCTTTAAGTGTTATGTGTTACTGCGAACTGTCTTCCCCAGAACCCTGCCAGACTACTGAATAGCCATGAAATTGTTCTTTTACTATGTGTTAGATGACTTATCCATTAAAACAGCTGATGTAGTTTCTCATCTTCACTTCTGTGCTGTAAGTACATCTACACTGATGCAAGCTGTGGGCACACCCACACTCATAGTGCAAAACATATTTCTGCGCTTTATTTTTGTACGTTTGCACCGATCGGGACAGCAGCAGTTTGGTGTGAAGCTTCTTTGCTCACTTCTCCAGCCAGGTACCATCACATCCCTCCTGCCTTCCCTGGAAAGCAGTGCTCAGCATTCAATGCTTCAGAGGATAATTTGCAAGCCAGACAACAACTTCCAAAAACTTGAGGGTTTGTGTGTAAGGTTCTTTAAATAAATGACATCCGAATTACATTTATTTGTTGTGTGAAAATATATACTTTCCATTCCCTGTTTATAAAGAGATGATAAGTCAAGTCCTGCTTCCCAAACCTGGTCAAACCAATGGGGAGAGTCTGTGCTGGTTTCTGGAGCGTCTTCAAGCAGGGGATCGGGAAGGAAACGCCACTGACACCGGCTGTGACTGGCCACCCTTTGCAATTGCACTATGTCTGCCTTTCCGGCTTTCCTTCACCTTTGCTTTCAGTGAACCTTGTCATTTACAGAGACGCTGACATAAAGTGCCTAGCTGGTAGTAAGAAAGATGGGTACGAGACATAACTAATTGCTACCCCCACTCAAAGAAGTAGGTGTCTTTTTCACGTGTGGATGAATGAGACACCAGTTCAATCACACTAAATCAGAACAGGTAACTTCTCAAAGCTATTTCCTGTAATCTTTTGTGGGAACCAGGGAAGTATCAACAGTGGTTTATCGCTCTCATTGACCTGGTGTGAGAGGTTATTCCCCAGCTGCCTGGGCTGCTTAGCAAAGGGCCCGAAGTGGGCTCAGAGCCATTAGGGGTTTTTCACCAAGGGCTTGTAGAGGACCTTTACACTGGGAAAAGAGGCACTGGTGACTTTTAGACAAGGTAACCCAATTTCAACCCCAGAAAAGTGCTGGAGCAAACACTCATACAGCCGTTTATAAACACCCAGAGGGGAAGCTACCTATGGGGTTTGTCAAGAACAAACTGTGTTAAACCACTCCAGTTATCTCCTATGTCAGAGGAAGTCCTGTCATGCAGACGGAAGTAGTGGATGTATCCCTGCCTCTAGTTTTCTTTCACTTCAGGAAGGCAGTGTTTCACATGATGTCTTCTTGAGGTTGTGCAACATGGTTCAGATGAAGCTAGTGTAAGAGATGTTGCAAAACCACAGCAGCAGCAAAAAAATAGTATGTGATTCAGCGCCAATTCAGACCATCAGTGAGGTGGGCTCGAGGATGGTCAGCCTTACAACCAGCCAATGCGAAATTGTCATTCCTGCCCTGGATAGTGGAACTGGTATTACCTATTTACAGTCTCGTATGACTCAAAGCAAAGAGGACCAGTGGTACTTGAGGAGGTGGTGGGATGACATTCAGGATGACCATGTCGGGCTAGAAGAAGCAAGGTGCAATGCAGGAGGGACAAGGGTGCTGCATCCAGGGATGAGTGAAGCACAGCCAGATGGATGCCATGCTCCCCTTTGGATGCTGTGCTTCAGGAGCTAAAGAGATGCTTGGATGCTTCAGAGGTGAGCAGTGAAAATGATGAAAGATCTGGAAAATACAACTTATGAGGAGCAACTGAATGACCTGGGGTTGCTGAGCTTAAAAGAGGAGAAGGTACTGGGCTGTAAATGATTATAACAACCTTCAAGTACGTTAAAGGTGATCACAAAGGGGAAGAGAAGGACTTGCTCTCTGTGTTCATCCCAGGTAGGACAGGAGCAAATGACCTTAGTGTGCAGCAAAGAGATTCAGTTCAAACCTAAAGCAAATCTCCCCTGACAGTAAGGCCAACGAGACACCAGGACAGGCCACTGGGGTGAGCCATGGGAGCTGCAGGGACCCACGGGATCTGTTCTAGAGGCAGAGGGGTGGTCCAGATCACCCACTGATATCCATTCCTGGTCTTTCTTTTTATACTGCCATGAAACAATCCTATGGATTTCATTATGTTACCTCCCGGAATAAAATTTCCTCCATGGGCTTGTTTCTCTGCCACAGCTCACCTGTGTGATCCGTCGCTCCAGTGCGAAGTGGGTGTGAAACGCTGCTGCTCGGATGTGTCGCTGTCGTACACCTCCTCTCCAAAGTGCAAATAACTCCCCGGGCTGTGAGCCGGGGGGACGGGCCCATGGTAAGCGATGGGCTCTGATTGATGAATTTTCACAGCAGGTGAGAGCAGCAGGAGACACACACATTACAGATTTCATGTACAGACAGCAGCACTTGGGAAGACGAACTGAATGAATACCCTAAGATGTGGCTGCTGGGTCAGACACCAGCCCCCATCATTACCCAGGGGCGGACAAATCCCTGCCCTCAGCCCCTGCTTGGAGGTGGCACTCATCCCGTCTGTCCCTGCCGAGATGGAGGGGGTGACACCACCCCTGCGGCCGGCTCCCGATTTTCCTCATTACCTGCTCTAAGCATCTCTCAAAGATAAGTGGTTCCTGTGCAAAGCTGCTAATTTAGTCCCAGCAAACAAGAAAATAAGTCTGGATGCAAAAGGCTGGTGGGATTTTGACAAGATGCATGTAGAGGTTGGGCGACTAGTCTTAATTAGGCCATCTTTGTTTACATTTGATGTTTATCAGCTAATTGGCATGGCAAGGTGTGAGTCACACAGCTTCCCTCTGGCATGAAATCAGTTCGCAGGAGAAAAACTGGGAGAACAAATGATCCCAATTATAAGAAAACCCACTGTGCTAATTACCATCCCACGGACGACGGAGCCTCCCACCCGCAGCCTCACGCAGCCGCCTGCCCCGCCATCTCCCGCACACAGCCCTGGCACCGGCACGCTCCTCCTGCCCGTGCCCAGCCCCTCGCTCCTCCTGGGGACCTGCCGTGTCTCCCCACTTCACCCCAGGAGCAAAGGTGACACTTCACCAGCCACTCATTTGGTGCCACACAGCATTTCTCAGGGGCTAAGACTGCTGCCTATGCTGCTGCCCTTTCTTTTTCCCCCCATTTTTTTGTTTTAGCTTGGTGGAGACCGTGTTGCAGCAGCAGCTCATAGAGAACATCTTGTGCTCCCAACATCGTGATGCCCGTCAAATCAAAGACTGGGTGTTTGCTGCGGTGGAGCTGGACTGGAACCTCACTGCTTAGGCCAATTAAAACCAACATTCAAACCTTGCCTTGACTCTTTCCTCCTTCCCATCTTTTAAAAATATTTTTAGACCATCTGTAAGTTGGCCAGTTTCCTGCTCTACCCTCCTTCTACTGCCTTGGCACTTGAGCGCGATGCACACGCTCCTGTACACTTGCACGTATGTGTGTATGTACGTACCGTAAATCTCCATCTTTCTCCCTCTGTCTCCCTCTCCCTCCATCTTTCGGGGAGATGCGTTGCCCCTATACCCTTTCAGGCCTTTTGCCTATACACTAAGGGTCCAGTGCGCAGGAATGTTTCTTGGCTGCCCTTGAGTTGAATGATGATCCTGGAGGCTTGGAAAAGCCACAAAGCTCAATGCTCTCTGTCTCCCTGTGTCTCTCTTGTCTTCCCTTCTTAGTAGGGGTAACAGATGGCTGAGGCTTTCACCAACAGTCCCGAACACATTGTCACTCCCAACTGAAAGTGAAATATTCAGTGGCATTTAAATTAAATAGACTCTAATGCTTCAGTAATATTAATTACGGTTTCATTCATCCCTGGCCTAATAAATCAACACATAAAGATAGGATGATCCCGTGGCTGGCAGCAAAGCAGGGCTATTCTGCCCTTTGTAAGGTTATGCACACAAAGCCCCCATTCTTATAGGGACATGATGGCCCCCGCAAACATCTGTGCTCAGCACCACTTGAGGAGAAGCCAAAATGGTAACATTTAGACTTTTCTTGTCCAATTTGTCGACGCAATGGGGCTCAATTCAACAAGAACTTGCGAGTTAAAATTATAAAACCCGTGTTAAGTGGGCGAAAACTTTTTAGCAATTTGGCCGGGGGGCCCAGATTTATTCTGGCAGTGCTGGCTGAAGCCAAGGGCAGGGCGGCCATTCTTGCTGCTGAATTTGTTACCCCAGCTTCAACCTTTAAAAGAGGTGGGGGTGGGGGCAGAGAAGGCTTGAAGGGTTTGAAAACGTCATGGCGTTAAGCTAAATTTCAGGATTTGGGGAGGCCCTGGGCAACAATTTTTCACACAATTTTTTTGTGAGAATACCACAGGGGAAATAGGCTCTGTACTTCACCAACAACAGGTTTTTTCCCTCACGGCTATACATATGTAAAAGGAGGCTAATAAAACGGTCGAAGAAAAGATCGCTGCTAGTAAATCTTCTGGAGACAAAACCCTCCACTTGTGATGCTTCAAAGCTGCCCAGAGCTACCAGTTTACCCCCAAAGTCCCAACTCAGGGCTGCTGATTGGAAAATAAAAAGCCCTGTGCATAAAAACTTCACTTCAATTGTTATGCAGTGAGTGCGACGTTTACATACAGCAGCTTTCCTTGACCAAATGACTCCCAAGTATACAAATGGAAAGCCTGTCGCCTATACAGTGTAGCTCCTTTGGAAAGGTCCAGCTAGGGAAGGTTTATAATGAAAATAAATATATTATAATGACAAAGCAATGCCATATCTTGTAAGCGCATCACAGAAAGCTGGACCAGTTAAAAAACCAAAATGAAACGGGGAAAAAAGCCACAGAGCTGCTTGATGAACCATTGGGAAGGTATGATTCGGCAGCAGCCCTTCTGGGAGACAGTGGAGAGGAAAAACCTCCTTCCCCGCAGAAGCGCAGCCCCTCTCCGCCTGCGTTCCGGCGCGGCTGCCCCGTGGTGATGTCTGTGCTGCAGACGGCAGCCTGGCGCAGCAGGACTCCAGCTCGCTGCAAAGAAGGCAGCGCAGCGACCGGCAGTGATCTTGAAGCAGCCCGAAAGGAGTGAGGTGGAGCCTGTTTCTGCAGGTAGCACACATCCGAGCGCAGCGGCTCCCAGCCTTCCACTGGGCCATCACCTTTGGGAACACGCAACCCAAAGGAGGCCGGTCTGCACCAGCAAGCCGACCTGTAGTTAAGTGCTTAAGAAAGGGATTTTCAGAGCCAATCCCTTAAGCAGAAAACTATTTAAACTACCCTGGGACTAAACACTGAGGAGCTTACCCTAAAGTTGGCCAGGTGGAGGTGTCTGCTAATCCTGCTAGCCTGCATCGTGCCTCTTCTAGTTCATGCCGAACCAGTAACACCCGTGCTGTGCAGTACAGGTATTCCTGACCAGGTGTCTCACTGATGCTATCTGCCACTGTCAGCCTGGGGTTATCCCACTTAAACCCCATTAGCTGCTCGGATAACTCATTTGCCTTCCTTGTCGCTTATGTCTGTCAGTTTGAGACCTTTTTTTATACTTTCTCTAGGCATCCCAAAAATCATAGTATTTTATGAAGGCACTTTCTGACAACACCGCTTATCTGCAGCCTCCATCCAGCCCATCTGCTGGGGGACCCACACGGTCAGGCTTATCGAGTTTCGGAGCTGTGCCCCAGGTCGCTGGGGAGCTGACGCCAGGCTGCCCATTCACTGAGGTGTGCCCGCAGTGCTTTGGCAGCCCTGGTGGCAATTTTGACATGTCAGTGATACCCACCTGGAAGGCTGGGACACTGGTGTGCTCGCTCAGGGATGTTTTCTCCCTATTCTTTAATGCAGCAAAAAAAGCAGTGTTGCCTGGCCGGCATACGGCCCCTCTCTGCTCTCCATTTTCGTTACCGAGAGCAAGTTACAAAGCCAGAACAGAGGGACTGATACGTGGTAGTCTCCCACAGGTGGCTTTTGGCAGAAGCTATCCATGAGATGGCAGCAGGCTTGGAGGTGCTGAGCGTGGTGATGGGATGTGCCAACCACCCCACATTGACCTTCCCAAAGCAGCGCCCACAGAGCCTGGCCTGGCTGTGTGAGTGGGGAAGAATTCTCACCTGTGAACATCCTCCCTGTGCGAGTGCAAGTGCAGGGCCCCTGAAAAGACTTCTTGAAGTAGGAAGGAGAGAGCAGCCTTCCTCCCCACCATCTTGGCTCTCTCTCTGGTTTTAGGCTTTGCATCTAATGCAGCACAGTTGGGTATTCCCTGGGATCGAGGCACAGATCTGGGAATCCTTTCTGGGAGGCAGAAGCCTCTTTTCGATGAGAAGGAGGCCTGACACCGAAGAGGGGTGACCGTGGGCCACTGATGGTCCCTGCCGTCCCTGCCATGGCTCCAAGGGACAGTATGAGGTGGGGGTCCCGGTGGCAGGGCAGCCCCGAGCGAGAGGCAGCACCGAGCAAGGGCAGGGCTGCAGGCAAGCAGCCAGAGCCCCCATAACTGGGAAGATGGAAAGGGGCTGTGCCACGGGGGAGTGGGGGGCCTGGGGAAGCCTGTCAGGGAGCAGCAGCTGCTGCTGCACCCCAGGGCACAGCTCATCCTCTCCCGGCTGCGATTTCACTGCCTCCACCAGCCTGTCTCTCCAGGCAACTGCCGATTTTGCCTGCGCCTAAAGCTGGCCCCGGGAGCGGGGCTGGCAGGGAGCTACGCGGCTCCTTAACGCTCCAGCTGGCTCTGAGTCCGTCGAAGCAGCTGAATGAGGAGGACGCACTCCTCTGCATGTCCTAGTTCCCATCAGTTGGCTGGGCCAGACCATACGCCCATTAAAAACGGACAACGAGAGCACGTGTTGCTCCAGTCCCGTCCTTACCCAAGGCTCCAATTCAGGATCACGAGAGAAAAAACTGGGGCAGGAGTTGCACGAGACCCATGGCGTGCTCCTGGGACGGAGGTGGCTGAGCGCTGGTCCTTGCACTGGCACCGCAGAGGAGCCAGCGACGGCCCCGGCCAGGCAACACGCAGGGGCTGGCACGCTGCAGAAGACACTGCATAGGTTGTGAAGGCACAAATGTGTCCAAAGATAACGTCTTTTGATTTGTCCATTCAAAATAGTTCATAGAAATCTTAAACGAGTCTCCTTTGACTCCTAGTTTGGAAAAAAATATTTCAAGTATCAGGACTCAAAAATTAGTATGTGTTCATGCAAAACTATGTTTTGTCCTGCCCATTTCTGGAAGAGGGTTCGCCGTGGGTTTGAAGTGCTCAAAACTGCTCTTTCCCAGCTGTGCTACTGTCCCAGCGAAGGGGCTCCTGCAGGCTGCTGTCTTCAAAGTAAGACCACTCCCATGTACTAGTAGCTATACCAGTAAGCAGTGGATGGGGTCTGCTGTCTAGGTCATGTATAAATACTTAACAATACCATAATTCCTTCATTTAGGCTACATTTCATTCTGAAACACACCTCCACGGCCTGGTCTGCAGACAAGGAATTAGTCGTTGAAGAGACTGGTCTGGGAGATATACCTCCTCCTCCACGTATTTATGAACCACAAGAAACATTTGAATGAATAATGTTGCTAGATCCTAGACAAAAGTTACTAAAGTCCCCTGGTTTTAATTAAGGAAGCATTGTCCACTGGTCATAGACAAGAAGGAAAACATGATGTTCATCATCCCTTCCCTGAGTGGAGTTCGGCATTTGTTTTTCAGTAATCACAGAATGGTCAGAATGGTGAGGGTTGGAAGGGACCTCTGGAGATCATCCAGTCCAACCCCCAAATATATAATACAGAAAGCATATATACCAACCTGCATTTTGGGGGCATTAGCAATTGGTAACTATTCCCAGAAGTACAACATACCATGTTAAACCATGACTGTTTCTGTGCTTGGACATAAACCTTATGCAACCAGTTATGGGCTAACAGAAGAATAAGTTGAAAAGCAATTTTTATATGGCAGAGATTAGCAGAGAACATTTCACTGAATTTATCTCAAGATATAATTTGCTAACATCTTTTTCTTCCTTGCTCAAAACATTCTCTGGTAGTTATTTTTAGTAATGACATATATATGTTTCCTAGTAAGGCACTTTGCATTTAACAATAATAAGAAATAACATTATCTGCTTTTTATGATTGAAGATTAAGGAGTCTATTCTAATAGCTTCGGTTGTCAACACAAGGTCCTCTGGTACTATGTTTCTTAGCTTCCCTGTTGTAAAAGAACATGTCTATGTAGATATTATTAATTTATCATTGCACAAAACAAAGTTTATGAACACTTAATATTTAATGTGCTGTGAATTTAATAATAAAAAATTAAGACTCTACCTTACATCATTTTTTAACTACCTGATTTTTATTCTTCTCATTAGCTCTTTATGGCTCTATTCGGGGATCTTAAACCCCTGGTTTGGGTTTAAAAGCATTTAGTTGTGTATACTGAAATGTAAATACTTAATCTCTAGCCCAGTCGAACACAAGGACAACACCATGATGGTACTAAGCACCATGACATTTCTACCAAAAGTGAAACATAGGGATATAAATACAAAGTTGTACTGAAGTCAGTTGAGCTGCCCCAAGTTACATGACCCGACCATTTGGGTCTTCTTGCTTAGGAACGACAACAGACAGGTGTGCTTGCTGTTCTTTCAAAAAGCTCTAATGCTTTTTGCATTGATACTTTGCCTGGTGAGTGCGTAGGCACCTGTTACAGCTTCTCCAAGGGCATATACTACTTCTGCCCGTCTGAGTAGCTTCTTGCATAAGCACGATTTAAAAAAAATAGTTTTCTACTGTGAGAGATTAACAGAACTTATTTGTTATTCTGGCTTCAGCTTTCCTCAGCACAGCCTGACAGATCTTTTCGTTATCTGGAATTGCTCTCTGGGTGCTCAGAATAAACGAAACAGGTTGAGGTCTTAAACCAGGGAAAGTGCCTTTTGATGCCAGTGGCATTACGTGGCCCAGCCCCAGCTGAGGATCTGGCTCTGTTATGGCTCGACACACATATGCTTATGGTATATGATTTTGTTCCTACAGCATGATTCATTCTAGATTTCAAGTACAGAACATGATTCATACTCGTTTCTTTCTTTACATTTGTATTATCTAGCCTAGCTGTTGAGGGTTTAGTCAGAAGAATAATTAATGTTTGGTTGATAACCTGAATCCCAACAGCTCATCCCAGACAATGTTTCTTGACAGCAAATCCTGCACCATAGAGATCAAGGGACAAATCTGCAAACGCCGGAAGGCGAGGACTGCATGCAGAAATGCAGACCACACTCGCCAGCGCACCCCGTCTGTTCTCCCCTGTGCTGCTGCACAGCGGCTGTAAACCTCACATTGCACCACCACTGAGATGCAGCCCCAGTTTGACGTGGTGGGATACAGCGATCGTGTATTTAGGAATGCAGATCACCAGATGTGCATTTAACTGGACATTTGTACATGCAATTATCTGACTTGCACACCCAACATGTGTGTGCCTCTTGGGGTTTGCACATCCTGCAATCCAAAGTAGTGGAGCTTTAAAGTGGCTGCAACAAAACCAGAGAGGAAGCATTCATTTTGTTGAAAATCTGGCACCGATCTCACTTTTTTCTGAATGAGACAGAAGGCAAATGTTCTCCAACAAAAGATAAACAACGACAATCAGAGCTGGAATATTAATACGCCTGAGTATGGGAAACAAGCAGGACGAGCCAGAAAGGAAAGCAAACAATGGAGCTCATGCCTTACAGGGCGATTATCCCAAGCAGAGAGCCATTGTGAGGGCTGCACCCTCAGAGAGGAGCACGCACGGGGAGAAGAAAGAAGTGACACTATCCATAAGAAGGAAATTTAGAAAACCACTAGGAAAGGATATGGAGTAGAAAAAACAGGTTTTTGGGAATGGGGGAAAAAAGAAAGCCAGGACTGATGACCGCTGCATGTCGCAGGCCCTCTTCCAAAGGAAGGACAGAAGGAAGACCCACAATTGCTTGATTTGATACCCTGGCCAGTGAACGCCAGCAGATGAAGTTCAGCTCCCTCTTTGCTTTGGCTGACTTTGCTAGTGGGGCAGTATCCCCACAGCTCCCAGGCAGCTGCACTGCCTCTTCCTATGGGGAGGAAGAGGAGGAGACCTTTGTGAGCTGGTCCTTACAGGAATCCCCAGTTTGGGATCTGTCCAGTTTTCTGTTACATGAGGGAGAGGATTTTGTGTCTAGAAAACGGCTGAAATTGAGGAACTTAATACAGCAGTTCCCAAGATGTTTTTTGTCTGAGGGTGACTCCTGTAGGCCACCGGCACAGTACCTGTGGGTATTTTACTCAAGAGGAAACCAAGAATTTATATGTGTGTATTTTATGGGATAAGGCTTCACAGAGTGTGCTGGTACTCCCCTGAACTCCAAAAAAAATGCTTGTCATTTTACCACTATTAGAAGATGAGGCAGTGCTCATATAAGGGAGAAATTTGGCCTTAATGGCCAAAGTATCCCAATAGGTCATTTCATAGTATTAAAACTGTGATCATTGGAAAAAACGTGGAAAAATGCCAGCTCCTTACTAGCCACAGTGATTTCTAGTGATCTCACTGGAGATGTCAGGTGTGAATAGCTTTCAGACACTCACCACACCAAATACTGCGGGTGGGGTGGGAGCATGATGCAGGGAGTGGAAGGGGCAAGTATCCCCTTGGCCACCCACTCCTGCCGGACCCAGGGGTACCCCATTCCTCCCAAGATATAACAGCTATCAGAGGAAGACGATTTCACAGAACAAACGAAAACAACGGCAAGCATGATGCTAGGAAGACAACTGTCATCACCTGATATGTCACAAATCATCCGCCACCGTACCACACTCTGGGTCCCCTCTTCCACTTCTCACCGCTGCTCTGAGAAGCTCACGTTCAGCCTCTCCAAGAAAGCATCCTCACAGGTCAGGGCTGGTGTGAAAAGGGGTTTTCCTCTCACAGTCTGCATGCTGCAAAAGAAAATGACTCAGTTCCTACCTTCTCTTCTCAGGGCAACAGGACAATCCCTCATTCAACATGTCATTGACCCGCTTGTTACAGGTGACTTTCAGTGCAACACCTAGGGGACAGAGCTGCAAAACACTACCAAATACAAACCTCTAAGAGAGTAAACAGCCTCCACCAAATATGAATGATGGTACCTTGGCTTTTTTAAAAGGAGTATCACTTACTTGAATAAATGAAAGTAACAGGGTGGGTTTTTTTCACACTCCTGCAGTTCTTGGAGTCTATTTCTGCTGCAACGACTGTGCTGCCTGAAACATGGAGCGACATTTGGCTCCAGAGCCTTCCCCACTCACAAAGGCTCAAACTGTGCTTTATCAGCCAGGCTGGTTGGCTCTGACTGTGGTTAACTATTCCTCAAACCCAGGCTTGTCTCTCTTGGTGCTTTACTGCTTCACAGCCCTCTGCAGACAAGTTAGTATCTAATCTCCCTCCCGTGCAATAAACATTATGTTACAGATACAAAAAACCACGCAAAACCACAATGTAATGACCAAGGAACTGAATGTCTAGTGTCCTAAGAAAGTGACTGTTCCTTGAAGTTCTCATGATTAAAGTGCTGCCATATAAATTTTGGAATACATGTGCGTAACTGTTTCCTCCAAGTGTCTTTTGAAACTCAAGCTGGTTCCTTTACTAGCAAGGCTAGTGAAAGCTGCTTTGTAATTTGCAGGGGGTTTGTGTAATGCGTGTACATATTTAGTGAGAGGTAATGAACCCTCCTTCACCTCCCATCCAATGAAGCATTAGCACCACCAGTTGGTCATCAAGCCTGAATAACACCCAGTCCCAACTGCAATAATAATGCAAGAGCTTTGTTCAGGTTCTCAAGAGAAACGTGTTGTGTCATCCAGACGTGTTGTTTAGTTGGCCTGAAGCTGAGGCAAGTCATGATAAAATTGCATATGAGCCTTTTTTTTCTGGGTTTGTTGATTGTACCTGATCTGTTCCAGCTTGACATTTAAACCACACTAATTAGGGAATCAGAAAACTGTAATGAGGAGCTCAGCTAAATCCCAGATCTCTCAGCACAGTCACATTTTTCAGTTCACTGGTGAAAGACTGAAGAGGATCCAGAGAAAACACTATTAGCGTTTTGGACTTCTCAAACATCCTGATCCAAAGATGTACTAATCTACAGAGGGAAGTGGGGCAGACTTGGGTGCTGATATTCAGTTCTTAGGTGAGTAAATTTGCTTGCAAAGCTGTTTCTGCATGGCACATGGCTAGGCTGCCATTGGCATACATAAAGTCTCGATTTATACACACATGCACAGCGATGCTCATGCCTTCAAAGACGGGTATGTGCCCCTGGTTACTTGAAGGGTCTCTCTACTCTTCTTTGCTGTTATAGTTTGCATAAACTGCAAATGCTTTCCCCTTTCCTGGTTCTGCCTTCCTTTTCCCCCATGTTTGCTCACAAAGAGGGGTACAGACATTTCACAGAACTCAGAGATTTCAGGTTTCATTCTTACTTGCGCTAAGGCCCCTGACATCACCCAGGGATTTAGCAGGAACATGAACTACCTCTGTACCTGCTTTGCAGGTATTTTCTATCGTGAGAGTGATCTAAGAAAGTCTTAGTGTAAAAGGGAATCAAAATCACCATGTCTGAACTGTTTCAACCACCACTTCCTGACTGGCTGAGACAGAGAGAGGGCTATAACCAAGACCACGCTCTGCAAGGAATAACACCTCCTGATAAAGGAAAGAGTTTGTCAATTAAGTGCATACAAGGGAGGTAAACTGTATAATCTGGTCCTTTACAGAAACGTTAACCATTACAAATAGTAAAGTGATTATAATTTGCCCCCAAATTCTAACATTAATATCTGGCCCATGGCACTGGTTTGATGAGTACATGTTGGTGTTTTACCGCATCTCATCTGACTCTGTTCAAATCACATCCTTGCTGTCCTCCCTACTTGGGATGGCATCTGACGGTGGCATCCGAGGCTGTAAAAGCTAATTCAGTATGGCAGGATTGTCATTCTCAGAACCAGCATGTCCAACAAAATGCAATGCCCTAGATATTTTCAGTTTGTTAGTATTTTTTAATTAATCTTGCTTATAGGTGGGTGCAAGAGTCTCGACAATGACTGTGGCCCCCTCACGCTACACTGTCTAGAAGCACAGAGCAAGTGGCACACTTTGCCGAGCAGTTTTACACTCCAGGGCTGGCTATTGTGGGTCACTGGTGGAGTGGCAGTGCAGCACTGATGCAAAGTCCAGGACTTTGCTATCACTCTTGAAGCCTGGGGGACCAAGACCTTGATAGGCAAGACAGATGCGAGAAGGAAAAAAGGACTTGGAACTCACTTTTTCCCCCTGGGAAAGTTCTGATATTCTTTGTGGCACTCTTGCCACATGCTTTATGAAGTACTCACCCTGTTTACACTTGATAGACTTGTACAAATAAACATAAGAAAAATATTTTTGTTTCCTCTTTACTTTCATGTTCCCCTCTTCCTTAGTCCAAATGAGCTTTCATTTGAATATATTCCCATAAAAACATATGTAATAGTTGAATACAAATCACCTATGATGATTTCACTGACTAAGACACGGTCAGGGGTTAAAAATGTAGAGCAAAATATCACAGTTCTCAGTGTGACCTCGTGCCTGATGCTGGCACATGATGCTTACAGAGCAAGGAGCTTGACTCATGTGAGTAACACCAGAATTTGCGGTGTTCAAACCCTGCCTTTGCAGGGCTGGAGGCGTTTTGAAAGGTATTTTTTGTTTCAAGAGCTTATTAAGACTGAAAAATTATGCAACCTATTGCTTAGCTGTTTCTCATAGGCTTTACAGTGCTCAGAGAGCGTATCATTTTTGTACCCTGGTTCTCAGCTCTCTCTCTGAAGAGGTTGGGCAATCTTCAGTGCCACGTAGCACTCAGAAGTGGCGCTTAGACTGTAAATATTATATGCTGCTGTAAGAACATTTGAATGGTAATACTCAAGCAATTACTTTCCTTTCAAGATCATTAAACACAAATCTGACTTGTATTTTAATAGGACTGCCAATGTATTTAATGGGGGGCAGTAAAGGGTAGTTTTTTTCTAATGGATGAATGTTTATATTATTATCCACTCTGAGAGACCACATTAGGAGGAGACTGTATAACGCTCATGTGTTTTGCCTCTGTCCTTTTCGCACAGTATTTAATTTTTTCTCAGTTCTGCATCTTACAGTATGATGGCAAAACTGCATCTACAATAAATCCCACCATCGTATTCTGATTATGAGACAAAAAAGACCAAATACAGTCACGCTGAGAAGAATTTGCAAATCGCATTTACCTCATGTCTTAAAATTTTAGAGAAAGCCAATGCTTGGCAAGTTGACAGGTTTGGGCAGTGACACCAGCTATGCAGCCATCAGACCAGCACTGTAGGACTGAGAGCAACACCAGCTTCTCCATGCCACCTTGCAAACACACCTGGGGACTGCTTGGAAACATCCCTCAGCGGGGTCGGTAGGTATTTCTGCCTCTACATGCATTCCCATCTGTGCTCGGGCTGCTAAGAAGAGTGGTCATCGGTGGGAGACACGTGACAGGCAGTTGGGTCTGCGCTGAAGTCAGCAACTGCTTTGCCACAGCACAGACCCACCCCACTGCCGCTGCTGCCTCCACCACGGGGACCCACTGGCTGGAAAGGAAAAAGCTGCCTAGTCTCTTATCAACATTATGAACAATTTGGACAAACTTCTTCCTGACTACTTGTTTTATATTAGTAAAACATGTGGATCACCTTGTCATTGTGAATTTAAGTCACATATTTTTACTAAAGACAGAGTATGGAGTGGGCAGGAAATCAAAGCCAATTTGGGATGGTTCTCAACAGACTGATTTTGGGAGCTCAGGAAAGAGCAAATAGTGCAGTCTGTTTCCATTTTCCACTCACTCCTTGAACGTGAAGGCTGGAAATGACTCTGTGACACAACTGGTTAGCAGTTGGTAGCCTCTGGACAGTAGTTAGAAAATTTTGACTATTTTTTCCTTCTCACTTGCACACATACTGTAAACACACACCCTTCCCTGCTGACTGCAGCGAAGGTGCTGCATATACTTCAGAGCAAATATAGCTCTGTAGATTGTATGATGTTATTACCTGTACCTCAAATCCAGACCTGAGAAACACATTTCTCTAAGGTCAGTGCTTCCATAGCAGTCTGTATTTATCCATGGAGGTTTGTTGTTTGAAAGGGCACCCAGCTCAGCAGCGGAGAATGTGCACACGAACCACCTGTATCCTCACTAAAATGTTTCAGGTGCAAACCTTGGTGTCTCCTGGTTAGGTAGTTGTGGGCAGTAGTTATTACAAGCCTAGCAAGTAGAATTTGGTAGATGTTTATAAATCTGCATTGTAAACATTGCAACAAAAAACATCAGGAAGGCGGCTCTGAAGCCAGAGCTCATGGAAAGAAGCCCAGGAGGCAAGGGAGAAAGCAAGGTGGAAGGTTTTCTATTACTTTGCGTTCTGGTGAACAACAGCAATAACCGACTAGGAATTACTACAGGACCAAATTTATAACCAGGATGTATGATGGTAATAAATGGAGTGATAAGGGTGGGAGCCTCCGATCACAACTGGTTTCTGCAAGTTGCAAACAGAAATAATGAAGATGAGCACTCTCATCTCCACCCTCACCCTGCGGGACAGAGAAATCTCGTTGCACCAAGAGCCCCCCACCCCGCTATCTGCTTGGTGTGGCTCTGCTGCAGCAGCACCTCTCTGAGCACCCGCTTGCCAAGAGGTTCTCCAGGGCGAGAGGGCTTTACTGAATGAATTTTCACCCTTAGAGGAGAAACACAGAACAGAGGAGGCAGCAAAGGCACTACACAACTGTAAGGGCAGAGAAGTGTGTGGAGCACAATACCTAATAGCTGGGACACAAAGACAGAACATACTCAGTGGTGAGTATGCTCCCAGAAATGTATGGCTTGCCCGCTCCTGAGAGGTACTCCAACCACTACAGCTGACATGTCTGGGACTATTATTACAGAAAACTGTTGACATTTTCTGGGTTAAGGATGGTTATCTGGAATTCATGGATAATTTAGTCCTTTTGCTTGCAGAAATAGTTTGATATGCTCTTTAAATAAGCATATAAAGAGACTGATGTGTGATGTTTGTGGGTTCGGATGTTCTGAAAAGTGACATTCCTGTATGGCAGAGAATAAGGCTTAAAAGGGGATATTATTTATAAAAGCACCAGGCAGTGTTTATTTACCATTTAAATGCCTCATTTCTGTTCTGGCTGTCTGTGCTATAATTTGCACAGGCACTTAAACTTGAGTATAAATAAATGCAAAGAAGTAGTGTTTATGCAGAGTTAAGATGAGGAAATCAAGCGCTAAAAGATGGAGGCCACTCCTGCAACATCGGTTCAGCCATCTTACCCACTTCTGCCGAAGGCCCCTTTAGAGACAAGCAAGAAGCCATCCACACTTGTTTTTAAGGAGTTTGATCAGAATATCAGTGCTGAAGATGTGGCTGAGATTTAATAAGCGGACAGGCAGCATGAGCCAAGCACCGGGTGCCATCTCATCATCAAACATGCGGGATGTGATGAGACACCTCAGGTATCTTGCCAAGATCCTCAAGATGGGAAGCATTTTCCTCTGGGCAAAGCGAGACACAGACTGTGCTCCAGGATGAGGGCAGCAAGTGCCAGGGACCACCAGCCCCAGGATGGCAGGCTGCAGTGGGGACATTTGTCACTGTGCCCTATGAGTGTTGGAAAGGGGGAGACCAAACTGCACCTTGAGCTCTGGCGTCCTACACCACCAAATCTGTAAATGACCTCTTTGCTCCTGCACATTTGACTCTTCACTGTGTTTATGGACATCTATATGGGAGAAGTGAGGTCGTGTCACACGTTCACAGCCTCATGGAAACATGGTGCGGGGACATGGTGCCTCCTGTGGGCGGGGGCATCGGGCAGGGGAGGCGTGGATGCTCCCGGGGTGGCAGGGCCCCTTGCAGTTCAACTGCTGAACTCAGCAGGGATAGATTTACACCAGTTTTATGGCTGTGTTTGAGGAAAGAAACCAGTGGTAGGGTTTGATTAAAACACTAGGGGTATAAATCCCTCAGCTGGTCCCCTTTATTTGTCCAGGCAGAAATGGAAAGGCATTTTGGCAGAGGAAAGGAAGACACCTCTCACTTATTGTGTCTATTCAAGAAAAGTCACGTCTCTTTTCATCGCAAACTCCCGCCTCGACCTTCTGAGAAGAACAGGCAGTAGGAAAAGAGATGGACATAAGGAAAGGTTACACTGCTTACTTACCACGTCTGCTCTGGTGCAGTCCATAGAGAAGGTGCCCTTGCTGAGTTGTCCTCTTCCATAATACTGGCCGTGATGACTTTTACAGCACAGCTGTACCACCTCCTGCCTTCAACAAATCGTCAGGGGATGCACAGCCCCTCCAGCGAGTCCCTGTGAAGCCTTTCTGCACTGAAAGAGCATGCCGGGGGCAGGAGGAGCAGGCGGGGCAACAGAGGTGCACCAAAATCTAGAACAGCTGCTTCAGAATTGAAGTCTCAGGAGCCATTTCTGTACTTGGGACAAGCCCTGTCCGGAAAGTCAGATCTTCCCTTGCTTCTGCTTTGATCACATTAAAGAGAAGAGCCTGTGACAAGTAAGATATCCAACTACATTGCAGGTAAAAGAGAGGAGATACTGTTTGTGGTCTGCTTTGGCATCAAGTGGGGATCAGGCAAAGTCAGTGGCATACTGCACTTTGTGACTCTAACTTGTTTGAGGAGTCATCCTTATCTTTCTTAGACCAGTGTTTTCCATTAACGTCAGTACAGCATTATCCAACATACGTGTTGCCACTGCAAAAGCATTTTCTTACGTCCTGCTTTCACCGCAGGGAAATCTAACAACTAAGACGTGTTTGTTTTGCGGCTATGAGAACACACCTTTTCCTACACCAGCATGTTTGTTCTCAGTCATATTCTGATCTAGTCACAGTTAGTTTTGGGAACAGCCCCCGTAATTACTGACAGCAACGGTACGTAGCCTATTGACTTCAGTAGGAGGGGAATGTCACCCCTTCCATGCGCATGTGTGTGTATGAGTGTCTTTTGAAAAGAACTAGGCATACATTAATACTAATAACTAAGACCGCTATTCCTTTGCGTCTGCCTGATAGGCAGCAGGCAGAATGTGAACCGCTCTGTGTATCAATTAAGTGAAAAATAAATAATAGGGAGAAAGTAATATCTTTAACAGTGTATTCACTGGCACATACATATTTATTAGATATCAAATATAATGCTGCTCATATCATTGTTTATGTGCATCATTTATGGTATCATGGTTTAAATGATGAAATTCAGATGCAGTAGCATTGCCATATTCCTCAAAGCAGGCTTGCTACTAAAGCTCTGCTTTTTATTTTTTATTTCTTTCGTACACTTGGTCCATTATTGATGTGCATTCTGTGTGGGACACCAGGCTTTTCCAACCTAACAGAATAACATTAATTTCTAGACTTTTTTCAGTCTGCAAGTTTTAATGTAACTTTATCCTAGTCATCCCATCTTTAAAGACAAACCAACGGGAGGCAGAGGGAGCAGCGTTCATTTAATGAAGGTGCGATGTGTGGGTGAGGTGAGTCAGGAAACACGGCAAAGACACATGGGATTTGCTGGATGTATGAGTAGCAAGGGGACTGCCTCCTGAAACATGGTTAAATATGTAAACTCTGCCTAGGGAAAATGTTTATTTACCTAGATTGACAGCAATCAGGGTAAAAAGCACTCAGGATAAGTGGCTCTTTAGCCAACTTTAATTTGTTGATGGATGGATTGATGGGAGGATGGTCAAAGAAATGACAACATAACTCTCTGTAATGGAGATATCCTGTCTGCTGGAGTTTGCAGTACCATTTGGTCTAATTATTCCTGATCCATCTATGAGCAAACTTTGCTCCCAGTGAGACAAGTTGTCACTCCTTTTCTTTAAATAAAAAGATGAGGAGAAAAAATCAAGAACAATTAGAGCAAAGGATGATGACATCTTTTGCAGACAAAAATACATACAAAATCATGTGTATTGCTTAAAGATGGTTCACTATATTAATTGAAATAGTTGTGCATTCTATTACACAGTTAGTATGGGAACAGATGGCCCATTTCACAAATTAAGCCTTGTCTTTTTACATTGCTTCAACAAAATAATGGTGAATGAACACTGCTATTGTAAATGATCCCAAGTTCAAACCTTGTAGCGTCAGAATGGGCTATGCTTTTCTGGTGGATCTTAGCAGGAAAGCAAGGAAATCAATCATAGAATCATAGAATAGTTTGGGTCAGAAGGGACCTTTAAAGGTCATCCAGTCCAAACCCCCTGCAATGAGCAGGGACATCTTCAACTAGATCAGGTTGCTCAGAGCCCCGTCCAGCTTGACCTTGAATGTTTCCACGGATGGGGCATCCACAGCTTCCCTGGGCAACCTGTTCCAGTGCCTCACCACCCTCATAGTGAAAAATTTCTTCCTTATAGCTAGTCTGAATCTACCCTCCTTTACTTCAAAACCATCACTCCTTGTCCTGTTGCAACAGGCCCTATTAAAAAGTCTGTCCCCATCTTTCTCATAAGCCCCCATTAAGTACTGAAAGTTTGCAATAAGGTCTCCCTAGAGCTTTCTCTTCTCCAGGCTAAACAACCCCAACTGTCTTAGCCTTTCCTCATAGGAGAGGTGTTCCATCCCTCTGATCATTTTTGTGACTCTCCTCTGGACCTGCTCCAACAGGTCCATGTCCTTCCTGGGCTGGGGACTACAGAGCTGGATGCAGTACTCCAGGTGGGGTCTCATCAGAGTGTAGCAGAGGGACAGAATCACCTCCCTTGACCTGCTGGCCATGCTTTGGATGCAGCCCAGGATATGGTTGGCTTTCTGGGCTGTAAGTGCATACTGCCGGCTCATGTCCAGCTTTTCATCCACCAGTACCCCCATGTCTTTCTCGGCAGGGCTGCTCTCAATCTTTTCATCCTCCAGCCTGTATTCATACCAGGGGTTGCCCCGACCCACATACAGGACCTTGCACTTGGCTATGTTGAACCTCCTGAGGTTCACATGGGTCCACTCCTCAAGCTTGTCCAGGTCCCTCTGGATGGCATCCCATCCCTCAGGCTTGTCAACCACACCACTCAGCTTGGCGTTGTCTGCAAATTTGCTGAGGGTGCACTCGATCTATGTCATTGATGAAGATGTTAAACAATAATGGTCCCAATATGGACCCCTGAGGGACACCACTCGTCACTGCAATCTTCTGCTTCTGCAAAGGAATAGCTGTCTAACTTCTTTGCTTGTTCTGTTGCTATTCTTTGTGCACTGCCATGGAGGGTCTGGCTTCACCTTCAACTACCTGCCGGGCAACCTTCTCATCCTAAGACTGAAGAAACCCCACCTCCAGGCCCCATGGACCTCAGTGGTCCTGCCAGCAGGAAAGGGGGGCACAGTCAGCCTGTGCAAGGTCTCCCAGCACTCCATAAAAGAATTGCTGGTTGCCAAGTATTGCATGGGCCCTTTTTCCCTGTCCCTGCCCCTGGTGCATGGGGAGGTGCCATCTCCTCTGCATGGAGCCCCAAGGGAGAGGGGAGGAGAGGGCCTGGTGTCCTTCAGGCTGCTGTGCCAGTGCCATGCAAGGAGTCTGTTGGAGACCACCAAGGGAGGTCCCTGGGTCCTGGAGGGGGTGGGTTTCCTTTTCAGACTGAGGTTCACCCTTGCTCTATTTTCTATTTAAGGATAAACCTTCTCACTGCTTTTTTTTTTTTTTCTCTTAATCACTGGGGATATTTTTAGTGTTTTTCTCTAACACAAAGCATGGTCTGATTCCTGCACTCATCTGGGAGTTTCACCAAGATGTTTCACCACAGCTATGACAAAGACAAAGAACAACTCATAATGCTTCAGTCTTGCTCACGCTCCTTCTGGAACACAAAATATATTAGGCTACTGGTCCTGCAGCATGGAATAAGCTGGGAAATGGGCTGTGGGTTGGGGTAACATACAAATGTTGTGGTCTGTAGTGACAACAGTTTCTTGGGCTTACAGCAGCAATGACACAGTTGAGAAAGGGTTGCGTGTGTGAATATGGCTTGTTCTGCTGATCAGTCAGAGGTTACTGCTCACAAAGCATCCTAAGGAACCACGGAAATATTATTACTGCACTTACTGTGGAAGCAAAAGCTGCCAATCAGCAGTACAAACTGATGTCTCAGATTTTCTGATCTGGCTCCAGGACTAGCAATAAAAGAGCAAATACCAGTAGCAGCTTCCCTAGCCAGAGAGACGGCTGCTCCCGGCATAACTAAGGGCAGCCATGAGGTTGCTCTAAGGCAACACAGCCAATGCTAACACTTGTTTTCCAGGGGTGGATAGCCTGCAGTTTCTGAAGAATCAGTTCTCTTTTAGCTCATATTCCCAAAATTTGGATTAACCCATATCAGTGTCACTACTGGAAATTGCATCTACAATGCAGCTTATTTTATGTAGGTTGGCACAAGGACGGGCGGCGTAAAGGAGGGCTGCCATTAAGAGCAATTGCATGTGAAACGGGTGCTGGTGTCAGCTCATGTCTTTGTAGAAACCATCACCACAAACAACCTGAGCGTGAGCTCTGCATGGGCCTCTCAGAGGAAAATTCATCATGGTGGGGGGGGGTGGGAAGTAAATTACTCTGGCACCAAATTCGCTTAGCCTGGACCCGCTGAACATGCGGGCCTGCCCGCCAATGTTTGGTTTGCTAAATGGGAGTGAGCCCATGCAATGACATTGGGGTGGTGTTGTACAGCCAGGGCCCCCCCAACACCAGCCACCAGCAGCAATTAGCCACCACTCTGAGACCTACCACAGACTGCAAACTCCTCTTGGATTCAGGATGAGGCCAGGTCGAAGGACCAGCTACGTGCTGCAAGGAGCAGGGGACCTCCAGGAGACCATGGCTCCATTGCGTTGTCCTTGCCGGGGCGGCTGGCACACAGCGGGTGATAATCAGGAGCCCTTCGACAGCTCTTCTCGTGAGCGCAGCACTGCAGGGTAACTGCGGGCACGACCCTATCCAACGCGATTCTGCATGGCTTGGATCAGCCCCAACTACATGACAAGCACATATGCTGCTGCTGGAAATTTTATGTGGAAAAAAACTAGCCTAGATTGTAGTTTATAGTTCTTTTCAGCAGGACTGCATGAAGCTAATGACACAGAAAGCCATTTGGGTTAAATTGTGAAACTGAAAGATGCAGCACCTGCTTTTATGCTTCATGTGTTACTAAAAATACTTCTTCCTTTCTAAAATGCAACACAAATGACAATACAAAAGAAAGCTCTACAGTGACATTGGTGACATTATTAAGGGGGGGGTTTCATCAGTGACCCTGTGCACAGAAGGATGAAAAAAAGATAGAAACAGAAAACATCATTATGCCATTGCTTAAACCCTTGGTGCATCCATACCTGAGGTAATTCATTGCCCTCCTCATCTCTCCATGTAAAAAAGGGTATAGTGATACATTTTAGACAAGAGAGATGAGAATGATCCAAAGTATGGAAGAGCTTCCATATGAGGAGGAACGAAATAACATCTATTTATCCTGAAAAAGAGACTCCTGAGGGGAGAAACATGGCAAAAAGGTGTGGAAGAGGTGAATCAAGACGTGAAGTACTTCAACAGACAGATGAAAGGGCTTGAGAAACAAATAAAAGTGCCAAATTTTACTGAAATCTAACATTGCAGGGAAGGTGTGGAAGCCAGATGAGGTCAATGGTTCAAACAAGGGGTTATGCTGACTGCCTTGGGGACAGCAGTCCTGGGGTCTCCTGGGACCACATGGTGCAAAGGCCACCCAGCCCAGTTGCAGGTGGTGGTCCCACCCCTGCCAGGGCAGAGCCTGCAGTCAGCCATGTCCAAGTCCCCAACCCATGTCACCTCAGGCAATGGGTACAGGCGGGCGCACGGATGCCCACCTCACCGGACACAGGGGACCACAGGGCAGCTCTCTTCAGGAGCTGCCACTGGGACCTCTAAGGAGCCTTCTTGTCACGGGTCCAGCTCAAATGATTCAAATAACACATTTATTCTTAAACATTTCCCCCGTCCGCTCTTCAAAATCAAACAAAAAGCCCTGACTCAAGCAAATTTTTTACCAGTGAAAAGGGAGCATTGCCAGAGAGTATGAACCCCTGTAGAGATTTTACTTTTGCTATTGATTTTATGCGTGAGATGCTTAGCTACTCTGATAATATCTGACAGTATAAGAAGCCGGAGAGAGAATAGAAAGGTTAATACAGTAACAATGTCACCAGGATAACTGGTAAATTTTTTGGAAATTGTGGTTTTAAATCTGACTGAAATACCTCATTTTTTGTCAAGCTGAGAAGTGTTTTGACAAAAAATAAATCATCCTCCCATTAAGGAGTTTTAATTTTTTTACTGTTATTTTTGAGAGAAGGATGTGTGAGGTAAAATGGAATATATTAGAAAGCTATAAATGTTTCAGAAAAGGAAAAAAGTAAATGGCAGAAATCTAAGTGGTGAACTGAGGCATTCACGGTGAAGGTACATACATTTCCTACCTTGCTAACAGCTTGCTATGTAACTTATGTCAGGTTGGTACTATGGCAGTTTCTTGAGTGTTAAGAACCCTCATTGAAAACATAGTTTTTGAATAAAGAGGTCTCTGAATAACAGCACTGCACCTCTGAGACAACACAGACCAGAAGGCATGGGGACAAGGGGACAACATGTCCTCAGCTCCTCTGGAGCCTCAGAAGACATGCAGCCAGACCTGCCCTTTCAACAAAAAGCTGCTCTACCAAGCAAGGCTGCTCTCTGAAGATGTCCACCCACCCAAAACAAAACCTAGGGCCAAATGTTTTCTAGAAGAATGTTCTTTTCAAAAGTAAATTGCTTTTAAAAATAAATAGAAATTTAGCTGGAAGGCTGGTTGTTGTTTGGGTGCTCCCTGGGTTTGGTTGCCCTCTGGGGGCAACAGTTTGGATCCTTTTGGGCTGAGAAGGGACTTGATTCATGTCAGTCACTTCAAGGGCAAGTGCTGTCGTATCAAGGGTCTTCAATATAAAGCTTAAGTTAATGCATTTTAAAAGTGCATGTCCAGACAGCTGAGTTATGGAGGATGAGCAGAAGTTGGAGTGCAATCCCACCCTTTATGGTTCCACCTGGTTAATGCCAGGATCTCAAGAGAGGCAAGGTTTTAGGGGTTGCCCTTCTGGGCAGCCTGTTCCTCCTCATGCATGGTCCAGACACCTTGGGCTTCACACTAGGTTCACACCACTGGCCCAGCCCTGAAAAACAAGGAGGGGCTGTGTCTGACCTGTGCTGGACTGCTTTTGCACCTAATCTCTTCCCAGATGTGCCTAGTTTTGGCAATTTGAATTATGTGTCAGAAATATTTACTCATTAAAAAAATAGTGCTTTCCATACAATTACTTAAGGATTGTATGTCAAGATGTCAAGAGACTAAAATATCTTTCATTTCAGTTCATTTAGTCCAGCAAGTATCCCCACTGTAACTGTAACTGTAAACCACTCTGCTGTCAGGGAATGTACTAGAGCTACCACAGAGTTAGAGAACCAAAAAAATATACATTTGAAGTGACAGCATGAAAAAAGTGAATGGGAGTGAAAAATAATTAGCTAAGGCAAGGACAAGTAGGTAAGTCTCCACAGTCATAATTTATGTGGGATATTGTTATAGTTATTACCATGCAATTTAACAGGAATACACCAGAGCAATTTTCATATCTTAAAACATGCAGATGCACTCACATATATATGAGAAAAGTCTCAGAACTCAAATCATCCAAAATAATCAAGAAAGTTATTATCATAAACAGCACAATTAACACAGGGATCACAAGGGATGAGTCTCCATTTCTGATAATCTTAAGAGAAAATGAAAGCATTATTAAAACTTTAGTGTAGAAATGGTAGCTACGTTCGCATCTCTGTGCACATCACCAGCGCTCTGTAGTCTCTGTCAGTCCCTCCTCTACTGTCTCTTTGCCAGTTCCTGAACCACCAAAATGTGTAGATTTGAGATCTCCTAAACCATCAGAGGATACACATGGTACTGAAAAATATTCAGACTGATCTTGCCAGTTTAAACTGATTTTTTTTTTTTTTTTAACTAAAGAGGAACAGTCTTCAGTTACTAAAAAGGAGGAGGACAGGGTATGGACACTATGGGTACAAGCTTCTGGGGATTCAAAGTTGCAAAACCAAAAATGGTGCTCTATGAAAGTCTGTGCTGCCATCCATAATTCACAGGCTTTTTTCTAATGTTGCTGTCAATACAGTATTGCTCTCATCAGCTGTATAAATTATTTCTACCAGTAACATGAAACACAGTGCTACATTTCAACAAAAGGAGACAGTAATCATTTTAATTCACACTAAAATTGCTGAAGATTATCCACTGCCCATTAGATTTCAACAATATCCAAATCTAAGTTGTTCTAATCATATGCTAAAATACAATAACCACCAACTCTGAGAATCATCTGAAAAAAATCTGTCACTCCCACACTGATCAAGTTTCTTTCTCGCTCACAAGTCGTTCTCTCTTCTGTGCCTGTACTAATGTGTGCCCAATGTGCTTTCAAGTTAATTCGCAGCCAACCCTTGATTTCTCACAGTTGCCTACTTAAGGTGAATAGCTTGTGTACATACATGTTTCAGTCTAGTAGATAAGGTTTAGAAAGATTTTCTCTTGTCTTGGGGCATGAGGATAGGCTGGAAGAGCTCCTGAGGTTTACTCTTGCCTTTAAAAACCTGTTCCTCAAGCTTAAAAATACTCTCCAACATTTGGAAAGGGAGCACTTACTTAAGAAGGAGGGATGAAGTACTGCAGCTGTCAGTGCCATTTCTGAATCACAAAATCATTCTCTGTCTATTGGCCATGTACTCAAATAACAACAAAATGAATCCCAGATAATGCAATTTAGTGGTTTTTATGTTTTTCATTTTGAGCCTAGAGGTGAGTTGGGACTTCCTCTGAGTTAGCCCAGTGAGCCCCATTACACAGAGTCTGCCTTCCCAGCAAATGACTCTCTGCAGTCAAAGCAAGATCCCTATAAAACTCTTACAAATTAAGGTTTATGCATATTTGTTTAGATCCAAATTTTACATGCATGAGATAAAGAAATCCCACTATGTTATTCCAGTTTCTTTTTTTCATCATTTTTTCTAATACTGTGCCAGTCCATGTCTGTAAAAGTCTTCTTCCCTCTGTTTGCTGAATCATGCCTGGAATCCATATCAGAAGTCAAGTGTAAAAAAAAGGAGGGGAAGCTGTGCTACGGGCAGCTGTTGTTGTCAATGCCCTTTCTTTCCCTGAAATAAAAGTCACACAAAAACTTAAAATCTTGCTAGGCCTCTGCTCCTTACTGTCAACATTACCTTCCTTCAGATCTGTAAAAGGGCAAATCTTTTCCTAGCAACAGCATTAACCCATTCACAAGGTTTTGAAAACAGGCTTCCTGCCTTTACCATAGCTGACAACACATTGTACTGTTCCTACACGCCCGTGGTTTAGCTTGTTATAGTCTCTCTTTAGCATTAGGAACTATTTCACAGTAAGTCCAAAAAGAGCAGAGGAACAGTAAAGCGTGGCGCTCGCCGGAGCATTTATTCTGCTCTAATCAAGGCACCAAATAACAGAGCAAGGGAAGAGCTACTGATGGCACTCCAGAGGCAAATGTTACAAATACACAGCTATGGAAAAAGTTTTATAATCCAGTACTAATTTGAATATGTGGGAATATTCTGACACAATCTCAAGTCAATAATTAGGCTGCTAATTGACAAGACACACTTGTCTCAACAAGAGTCATGATCATACTCCTTAATCATTGTGCAGTGCTCCTCAAATAGGAAGCAAGACAGATAAGCATAGCCACATAAGAAAGATCTACAGTTCATTTCATATATATAAAAATAGATGCAGATAGATATATTTTGTAACAGCACCTAAAATGTTTTATGTATGTATTTTTCTAGCTTCTGGACCAAATCAAACTTTATACCTTTTTCACAGACCACCAACTCGATAATCTTATTTCCCATCATCAATGTGAGGCACCAACACATTTGTCTGCATCTCCTAACAGACTCTGAGCTAGGGAGCTGAAGCCAAGGTCTAGTGGCACTATTTCCTTCTCTTATTAGCAATGCACAAAGCATATTTTCAGATAATTGGGTTGCAGGAGCCACATGCTCCTGTCTCTGGTTGAACTGAACTAACTTCATCACACTCCCTGATGAAGAACTATGGCCATATATCACCTGTGGAAGGCCTGACCAGGCGCTCGTCAGCACTGGCAAGTAATGAAGCTGATTCCTAACAACAGCTCTTTGGATTCTTTTTTTATTGTTGTAGTTTCCAAGCTGTGGCTGACTCATCCCTTGTCATGTTTCAGGTACTAATAAATAGTCCTCACACGCTCCTGGAAAATACTAAACAGCAACATATACGTTAGTGTCCATTTTTTATGACACGGACCTTGATTGAACCCACTTATGTCTCTGCCCTGTCACCTTGTGTCCCAGACTCCATATGAGGATGGGGAGTTTGCAAGACATATCAATGGCTGACAGTGGTTCATTGGTGTAAAGTACTTGGGAGTCTTGGGGTTACTGAGTTATGCATCCTTAATGATGTTAAGAGCGGCCTGCTGAAATCCTATCTATCTTTGGCGAAGGACCTACACAAAAAATATGGACCATAACAACCATAGACTGGTCAAGGCTTAGCTCCAAATCTGAACTTTATGAGGGGTCCCTCACTACAGAGATAACACATAACACTGTTATGCTACACTGAAGAAAAGAAAAAGTTCAGATTATGAAAGTCAAACAATGCTTTCTTTTTTTTGTATACATGCAAAAATGTGGTATCTGTGCATTCAAACAACAGGCAATTCCAAAAGGGAGTGGACGTCATTTAAAACACGTAACTCTAGACCAGCTGTTAATCTGAGCGTTTTATCATAATGTTACTAATATTTAGTGAGCTACTAATACACCTGGAATCCATTGACATTTGTCATTCAAGACAAGGGTGAAACCTAAAGATGCATATTTGGTGATATGTCAATGCTGAAATCAAATGAGGAATAGAAACCCTATGTGATTTTTGCAATATTTCCTACCAACTAAGAGTTAGGTATTTTATTGAAAGTGTTCACAAGAGAACTTCATTCAGAACTTATCAAAGAAAGTCTCCAGCAAGTTGACCACAGTGGGTCTCCAGAAGTGTTGTTATTTTTTTTACCAAGAGGAAGCAAGAGGCAGAATCTTGTAATTTGCCCCTCAAGCTACGATCTTCTTGCCAGCGGATGATGTGGATTTGGAAAGGAGAGACTGGACAAGCACTTGAAAGAGATCTACTGAGGGCACTTAAACAGACAAATTACATTAGACTCAGGCAAGCTCTTGAATCAAAACCAGTCTGAGACTAGGAGAGTAATATCATACGAAAATATCATAGATGCATGCCTTGTTCTTACTCTACCCTAAGCATTTGCTGTGGCCACTGCTGGAGATAGGATGCAGAGATGTGCTGTCCTCTGAGCCCTTATGGTTATTCTTATGTTGCAGTGAAATCACAGTAAAAATTCCTGTTGGCAGGAAAGCCACGTTGGCTTCATGTTGGCACGAAGCATGTGCTTAGCTGTCTGTCTATTTTTTTTTATATTTTCTAGTCTTTAGTGCTTCAGTTAGCTCTCAAATATATACCTACAAAGTAATTAATTCCTAGCAATACATAAATGGTTATTCTGCTGAGTTTGAAATGGATTACATCTCAGAAGTTTCAGACAACATCAAGGTGAGATGACTTCCCTTATACTTCTGTGATACGTCTGAGAAAGTGGTGATACATCCAGTGCAATTTCTCTGTCTTGCAGTTCTTTCCACATACACATCATCATCCCTTATTTTTTTTATTACTTATTATATTTTTGTGTGTTGCCTTTACTGATCACTAGTGTGAAGTTACATAAGGTGATTAATGTTCTCTGACTGTGTAATGACTTCATTTGATTTGTGAAAAAATAATTAGAGAAGAAAGAATCCGCCCTTAGAAAAAAACGTGAGATCAGATGGAAAGGTATGTTTTGGGCGTGGGAATGGTTATACAGCAGTTTTGGGGAAACAATCATTTGGTGATTTTCCTCTCCTCCTCTGCTTGCTCAATGATGACCTCAGTGACCACTGACTCTTCTTAATTATCAGAAAAGTTTAGGAGACAAATTCATTAGGGAGCTTTGCCCTTCTTGGCCGATAAATTTGTCCGAGTTAAGCTTCTCCAAAGTTTTTGACCAGCCAGGGAAGTCCTTCCCCATAACTTCAGTATTTATCAGAGGGTTGGTTCAGTTTCAGAGGACAAATCATCAGGCTGGCATCTCCACACCCAGGTGGGAGTGAATACAAACCAGCCTCTGCCAAAATAATAACAATAATAGAGAGAGATGTGTTGACTAGTACTTGTGCTCAGCCACTTCCTCCACTAATGAAGCAGGAAACAAAGGGGAGACTTTCAGAAAACAAAAGCAATGAAATGCCATCTATAAGCACTTACTACTGTCACCTTGAATCTATACTCCAGTGGTACAGATTTAGGGCTATACACCTTGCAACAGACCTCAAAGTCCTTTCTCCCTTTTCCATAGGATTTGGAATAGCAGTAGGAAGCACTGTACAAAAAGCTGTATAGAGACCTGAGCTTAAATATAAGGAGTTACTTGACTCAACATATTGTGTGAACCTGAAATAAGACTGACATTTCAGAGAAGTTCTAACCAAAGGCACTAGAAATCTCAAAAAGGCACCTGTTCCTGCAGGTTTTCCTACTACCTTCCAAGGTCAAAAGCTTATGGCTCGATTTAAGTCAGGGGAGAACTCAGTCACTGCGGATCATCAAAACTACGTTGTTTTCTGTAACACTGAGCAATTCATCACATCTGGGGACAATTCATGGATCATCTTCCTGCATGGATACAACAGTCATTGCCACCTAACTTTTTGATAAAGATCCTCTAAAAACTCAGTATTAAAATAGGTCTACCTACTTTCCCATCCCAGGATTATTCTTCTTCTCTCATTAAAACACCCTGGCTTTTCTAGGACACAGCTTTACGTTTCACTTGGTCTGAGAATCCAGTGACCAGGATAGGGTGCAATACAAGTAATTTCCTCCAGCTCCAGTGCAATCTCAGAGGTTTTCAGCTGAACTTGCTTTAGAGCTGGAACCAGTTCTATACAGTTCTGAAAAGTGTCAAGCCAAGTTTTGACATGTCATAAAATATTCATGTCTAACCTGGGAACTTGTGTAGCAACTGAAACAGGATTAAAAGAAAAAGACCCAGTCAGTATGGTGTGGCTACACATATAAAGGTTCTCATTCACTCTTGCGTTTCACTATGGAATCTTAATTTTTCTACAACATCACGTTGGTTCCATTTAAAAAACACCCCCACCCCCCAAAAAGAATCCACAAAAAATGAAGAGTTAGGAGCTATACTGTGGGTCTTGTTCCACTCTCCAGCAAAGCCAGGGTGTGCAGAAGTTTGTTTTATTTCAGCCTTAAAAGCACTTGTTAGTTCAGAATCCAAATGCTCTATACTGGCTCATTTAAATAGAGGTGGTGAGAATTTTAAGTCTTGGAAAAAAAAAAATCTCAGCATTGTCAAGTCTGAGTTTTCTCTGTTGACCTTCCCAAAGGTTCTCTAGCTTCTCCCAGCATTAAAATCCATACACATATATTTGTGACATCAAGAAAAATGTGGGATTTCAGAAGCTTCTCATCATTTTCTGGTAGAAAGAACCAGCTGAGACACAAATCTAGTATTGATTAATTGTTAACTTAACATACTATTTATATTTCGAGTGTCTACTTAATTAGGTGGCTAGTTGTGGTAGACATCACAGGGAGATTATCTACTTATTTATTTTTTATGAAGAAAGCGTGTTCTCAAATCTTATTTACTTCTGAAAAATGAATGGGACTGAGTAACCAGTGCCAGGGATGAGTAATCAGTGCCAGGTTAATCATGCTTCACTGGCTTGCAAGGGATGGGAAGCTCACCGACATAGCAGCTCATCAGCCCAGACTTACCCTCTGCCTGGCTCCATGTCTGGTCACTGTGGATTCCCACTGTGCTGCTTTCCGCCACCTCAGATGGCCATGTCAGTCAAGTGGATATCAACTAGTTCTGGCTTTTTGAGGTAGATGTCTCCTTGTTCATGTTATAAAGGTGCTTCTGTTATGCCTGTGACACAAGCCATAATTCAGACTGGCAAATGTTATTCAGTTCCATCAGGCGTACCAATGAGTTTTCACAATGATGGCTTAGGTAAATTTCCTAACTATATGTTTCTTCTTGATGGGGAGTTGTTGGCCAAGAGCTCACGAGTGAGCAGCGGACTCTTTCCAGAAGAAAAAGAGGTCTGTTCATTGCCCATGTAGAAATTCAGATGTTAGAGGGGTGTTCGAATAAGGCCTGGCGATGCAGACACAATTAGCGGACGTTGCACCTGCCAGACCTGCAGCAGATATTAATGTTGCTTAGAAAAAAGGGTCATGAACAGAGATGTCAGACTCTGAGACTCCCAAGGAAATTACGCTGTCAGCAAAAGGCCAGGCAGACCCCCGAGACAGGAGAACGCACCAGGAGGTTCCTTTTGCTGGGAATGCAGAGTTTTCCCCGTGGGGAGTGGGGGTTGGCAGCTGCACACCTGCCTCCTCTGCAGCTTCCCAAGTGCCTCCCCAGATGGGAGTGTTTGCTGGAGATGGCCCACGCTGCTCCGAGCAGTTTCCTGAGCCCTGTGGCTGCTGTCAGGGGAAGGAACAGTATGTGAAACATGGCATCGTTTCATTGCACTAAAAGGAAGCAGATAACACAATGGATAAAACAATGTTCACAGTCCCCATGTGTGGCTCAATACTGGTGCTTAAAAAAGTGGACCAGCAACAAGCACACAGAGAAAAGTTTTTTAATGCTTCTAAATTGCACTGCAACAAATTCCCTGCATTTCCTCCCAGTTTTCACAGTCTCCATCACCATGACACGTAAGTAATAGATGTAGTGCTTTGCTCCACGTACCTTCTTGTTCTTGAGGCAGTTGGGCTGCTCTGCACTTTGAGTGTTCTCCTTTCACTTGGACACTGAAGGACTCACATTAAAAAGCAAGAGAGCTTTGTTGAAACTTCACTGGTGAAAGGCCCCAAGACAGGACGGAAGCCCTGGAGCCACAAGATTTGCCATGCCTGATTTCTCAAGAGCCTGTAGCTGCCGTTTGTAGTGCTCGGTGACAGTGAGGGACCTCAGAAGGGGATCTGGTCCCTCAGGCCTCCCGCACTGCCCTGCAGCCAGGGTGCCACACAGCCTGCTGCTTGGAGGTAGCCCCTGGGGAATGGGGTTTCCTCTCCTGCCTGCCCCCCTCACCGGCCAGCTGCCTGTTTGGGCAGGCAATGCTTGTCTGGGGTCCAGTGACAGGAAACTTCTCCTTCAAATAAGAACCTTCAGGCTTTTCTTTTTCTCCTGTGAAGAGGTCAGGGAGCGCTCTTACTTTAAGACATGATAAGAGGAATTGATGGACCTGTGATGATTATTCAGTCACAAACCCATTAGAGCACTCACCAGAACATGAGGACCTGGGATCCCCTTAGCAGCCCAAGGACAGTTGTGTCTTTGAAGTTGAATGCTGAAAATACCCACCTAAAGCCAGATAAATCATCCCACGAGCAAGACCAATGTCCAGGTCTCCCCCAGGACTCTGACGAACGCTCTAGGTGGTAAGTGCCACTAATGCTTTCTTCTCTTTGGCCAAATAAGATCTGAGTCATATTCTAGAAAGTGGAAAGTTCAAATCTGTCATAAACATTACCTGATCTGCAATATGCAAATGAGCTAGAATAATTGCTAAAATATGAAATTAAAAGTTAACTCTTTCTTCCTGCTTCCACCTTGTCTCCCAGAAATATTTATTTGTATTCTCAGACTGAGAGTCACCGCAGCCAGCCGCACCGGGTGTTCACCCGGCGTGCTCACTGAAACACCTCAGCTGCCCAAACTTCAGCAAGCTTCCGGCAGCAGCATAAAAACCTCAGCATTTGCTGCACCAGTGAGAGAGAGAGAACAAATCTGCTGTACATTTTGAAGAACTTCTTGCTCTCCTGTAGACCTAAAGTGGGCAAAGAGAGCGCCTGGAAGTTTGTCCTGCAGTGAGACAGTGAGCGAGCTGTGTATCGCCAGGGCGTCTTAATACAGTTACAAAATTAAGTGAAGGGTACTGAAAGAGGGATATTCTGTCACCTAGTCACTTCTCCTTTTGTGAAGCCACACATAACACAAAGTTAATTAAAGCTTCTACTCAGAGAAAAGGGAACGTTCCATTTGGTAAATTTAGAAACAGCTGGTTAGTTTTATCCATTACTTTTGTGCTAACATCAGTTGAGCTCATTCAACTCTCCCTTTTTATGAAGCTGTCCTTCCTATGCTACCTGATAGCTACTAATTGCTGCAACTACATTTCTGAATTGCAAATTTTCTGCACTGATAAAAACTTTGATTGCCTGTCAGCTACACATAAGGAAAAGATCACCAGTGCTAAATGAGGTGTTCCACGCTTGGATAATAATGCCTAATGAATTATTCAAAAAAGAATGCTTGAATGAAGCAAACAATTTGAAGGGTTACTAGCAGCCGTAACAGTTCAACAGCCAAAAGAACAAAAGTATCATCCTGAAAATTACACTAATGATTAAAAAATGCGTATTAATTCTACATTTGGAGAAAAAAGAAATGCCAATCTGATTTTAAAGGTTAATCATTATTTTTTCACTAATGCTCTAATCTCTGGGAAAAACATCCTTTACCAATATTTTGGGACATATAATATTATGACATAACATATTTATATAATTTTCCAGGCATTAACCCTCTCTGCAAATTTCAAATTTCACTGTAAAAAGAATCAAAAGCACTGTTTGAAAGCTATTACTGTCCACAGGATTCTTTCTATTGCTTTAAATGAACCTCGGATCAGGCCCAGTTACCAGCACAGCAGTGTCATACTGGTCACATTGTGGTCGAGCACCTCTAAAGGCGTTCTCAGGTGGTGGACTGTCGAGCCAGAGCCCAACCTCAGCCATGCCAAAACGTGGTCCAGAATCTCTGAATTACTCCAGACTGAATTCGGTGTGGTGAAGCCAGAATCTGGCTCTCACTGTTCACTTTAAGAAAAGATTTGCTAAATGAGATTACGGGTGATGGAAACAAGACCCTCACGTTCAAATTATAATAAAAATAATGGCTATATTCACATAGCTGCTGTAATTAGTAACTCTTTCTAGCCCAGATTTGATTGCATCTTTAAAAAACCTGAATGGCTAATGGGGAAAGAAATATTTTCTCTAAATGCTGCTTGCTAAAGGGGGAAGGATAAAAGAAAAAGAAATCCTTAATAAACCATGAGAATTTCATGGGTGTCCAATGCTGACACATTTTCAGCTTTCATAAAAAATATATTTCCAAGACTAAAAGTGATAATTTATTATGACAGACTCTCTCTGGTTGCCAAAACCCAAGAAAAATCTGAGAACTAAATCCTAACAAACATCTCCTGTAAAATATTAGCATTACATATACATGGAAACTAACAGCACAATGGCAGTGACACGTTCATCTGCTTTGCTGTTATAAACGCTCCTAATTGTTTCATTTGGAACTGAGCTAACGGACACACACCATCATACGCAGAGGTCTCACAATGATAGTACAATGTTGACTATGCTAAGGAAAGATTTGTAAAATAACATTTATTAAAATGAAACCCAGTCAACCACTTAGCTACCCCTGTTGCAATTTTACAGCTATAAAGCCTTCGGTATTAGACGCCAATTAGTGATTTTATTATAAAGATGTTCAATGTCAAGATAACACTTCTTCTCATTTCTGGCAGTGACACTGAATGGTGGATAGAAGAAATGACTTCAGGAAAGCTTAGCTGACCATCTGCTTAGGCCTGCTCACTCACTGATGATTAATCCTTTCCCTCGAGGACAATGTCTCCATGTGTTTCTCTTGCTGTCTTTTTAATGTCACAAAAAGAGGTTGATAAACACATTCAAGTCACAATTAAAAAACATTTTAACTGACCAGTTGCCACTGATGATATTATTAGACAGTTTTAGTCACTGTTGTAACAATGCGTTTAGTGGTGTTGATGTGAAGTGGAGATGAAGTTTCTTTAAAGTGCCTTCTACCTATTTTTTGTGTTTAAGTGACATTTAAATGTTTACCTTGATGCTTGCAAACAAGCAGTTTGCAAGGGGCATGGGGAGAGGGTCATTTTTTACCCTACAGAAGCAAAACCTCTGAAAACAATATTTGCAGGACCGCAAGGTGGCTGCTGTGTTCCCTTGCCTGGGGGGGGGGGGGGGAGAGGAAGAGGAAGAGCAAAAGACAGAGCTTTTGGGTAGATTGCAGCGATTACTTCTAGACCCATATATGCTTCTGCCAAATGCACAAGTGGTTGATTTCCCATTTCCTCACAACAGGTCAGAGCACAGTGGTGGGCTCATGGGCCACGTGAACACACGGGAGTCACACATGTGCAGGGACATCCCACTGGTGATATGGAAGCTGTTATAATAATGAACAGAGCTATGTTGGCTCCCACCTGTCCTCTTTTCTCTCACGGATGACAGTATGAATTTTGCTCCGTGTGGGAGGCAGGTTCATGCTCACTACTTCACTGAGCTGTCCCGATGGAAGAGGTGATTAGTGGGGGAATAATGACTGACAAATGAGAGGACCAGCTTTCATGAGGACTGGCAGTCACAGAGCTCAGCTCTTCTGGCCACAAGATTACTTTCTATTTATATTCTAAAATAAGGATTTAGGGGGCTAATTTCCAGTGCTCAGGGCCTGACCTTTCATCTCTACCTCAGCAATAAAAATATTGCATAGCATATTTTTATTCCTCCAGTTGGTCTGCACGTGCAAACAACAAAATCACATTTCTTGGCCATCCAGAATGGAAGCACTATGATTCCCAAGTATCTGGGCTGACTTGTTTATCACCTACCTGATTTAAAGCAAATTCGGCCAGCAGAACAGTTAATGATGATCTGCGTGCAATTGATTCTGAATATAGTCCTGCACCTATGATAGTAGTGGTATTCAGACTCCTTATCCACATCATTATATTTACTTTCATGAAGTCTCACAGAGTATATCAACCCCCATCAAATAAAATACATTGAGAACTTGATGAATCAGAAATCAAATAGCCTCAAAGGAAGCATAAGATCTAGTGATGTGAATCTACTTTATTCTTGTGAAGGCATCATGGGGGGCATTGTCTTCACTATTCTAGTGATGAATTTGAGTGTCTCTGCACACATCGACTCTCAGAGTTTCCTTTACCTTTCCCAGACCTATATCTACATCATTGCCTCTCATTAGATTAAGGGACTTAAACTATCCTGCACCTTGGTATTTCTACTTCTCTGAAAGTTTCCATACTAACAAACAAACAAACAGTCTTTCAGTATCAAAGCCACTCAGTGTTTTCTAGTTTGACGAAGAGAACTGCGACTGCCTCTTCTGTGGCTATATGGGGTGGAGACGGACACTTCTTGATATGATCGCATCCTCCCCTTGCAAGCCAGCATCTCTCAATAGGAATTTTGTTCATGAATTCAGATCACGATATGGCCCTGAATAGTCCTACTTCTCCTATTGTTGTAATGCCTTAGCGTCACATGCATGCATAAAGCAGAGCAAGGTTAGGGAAGTACACTATAATTACCCGACCAAGTTATTTGATATGCCAAAAATACCATCTTCAACATGAAAAGGTAAAGAAAAGGCTCTCCTGTTGAAACAGAAACATTTACTACTATTTTAGCTTAAATTTGCCCCAGAATAGTCCTAACAGAAAAGTTATCACAGAATCACAGAATAGTCAGGGTTGGAAGGGAC
>VZSZ01000083.1:673-21508 GCA_013398815.1 Ibidorhyncha struthersii | reverse complement strand
AATTAGCTGCTTCTATGTCAGTTTATGCAGGAAGTCTTGTCGGCTGCACACGAGGAGGAAAGATGGAGATGTCTGTCCTCAAACGAGGAGGAGGAGGAGGAGAAGAATGTGTCTCCGATTTCCACCTCGCCCACCCTCCCCCAGGCAAGGTCCAGGCAGTTTTATCTGAGATGTGGAGGTGTTCGCCTAGCTGCAGGAGAGGAACCATGTTGCCCAAGATGATTTTTATCTGTGCACATGATTGTGTATGTTTTGCACATACTTTGTTCTGGATATCAATGTGAGACCATCCACTGTAGAGTTCTTTGAAGTAAAAGGCATGACTTTTTAAGTTTTATTACAAAACTAAGTAAAAAGTTGACACAAAACAAGACGAAAGGCAGCTTAGTAATAATGTAATTTACAGCTATTCCCTTTTCCCCTTCCCTTCCCTTTTGGCATTCGTCTCTCTTATGTTTTGGTTTTTTGAATTCAATATGTTAGCTATCAACTTCTTGCTATCTATTCATATCATTCATGCATTTTGGGTTTTGTTGACTGAGACCAAAGTGGGTCTTGCCTTGAATATGTCTCAATGATTTAGGAATAAAATTAGAGTTAATTGCATTAAATTTTATATATGTGAGGTTTCCTGGCTTCATTTTGTTGAACTGGACTTTGGGACACAGTGAGGAGAGGTAGGTGTACTTTTCTTAGTTTTTATAAATGTGTTGATTTTGCATGAAAACTTCATTGAAACCTAGTTAGAAATGCTTACACCATTTAGGAACTTGAGAAGTTTTATTCCCTTTGATGCTTAATGAGACTTGGGGTTCCCTGTTATAGGGTCTCCTCTCCGACACCCCAGAGGCATTTTAAAAAAAGCTCTCGTTTTGGCCAACAACATCCAAATTTTTTTTCTATTTGCTCCTCTTTGATGGGAACGAGCATGAAATCTTAATACAATCATCACCAATGTGGACAATTTGAAGCTTTATGAATATTATCAGCATCCTGACCAGTGGAGTGGGACTCCATCTCAACGTGCCCGTGGATGGGATTCAGCTGTGAGACCCATGGTTGTACTTGCCAGGGTGGGGAAACTCTACAAACCAATTAGCTCTGGAAATCTCCAGCCCTGTTGGCAGGATGCAGAGGATCCTGGACTGCAGTTGTGCTTTATGCCTGCACAAAGAACTTTTTATATGACATTAATTCTGCAGATAAGTTTTTATTCACCAGAGAATCTGCAGAGAAATGATTATGCATCGCTGGCTTGGTGGAGCAGAATTTTAACTTCCAGCTCAGGCATTCCTTCACTGATTAGTTTTAACATGAAATAGAAACACAAGCCTGTGATTTATTGATGAAATATTTAAGACAGATTGTTAAATTATTTAAATAGCAGAGTTTAAAGCAGGCAAGCAAGCAAGAAAAAAAAAAAAAGAAAAAAGAGGCAGCTCATCCAAATAACAGCTCAATTCTCCTGAATTTGACAAATGTACATTTGGACTTGCTGGATATCTGAAAGAAAAAGTGCAAAGCATAATGCATTTTAAAATGAAAGATTTCAACCTTATTACCCTCCCAACAAACTTAACCTTGATCCCTGCAGACTCTGTTTCATCTACAGTGCTCAGAATTGTTACAGCCCTCCATCATTTTGTACCACTCAAATACTACATATTTGGGCACTCACCCAGCCTGGCTGCAGTTTTCCTCTTTCTATGAATGCTAATTGAGAGGCTTTTTGTCTTACTGTTGATAAACCAGGAGGGAACTTCTCCGGTCTTCTTGCCTGGGGTTCAAATATCACCTCATCTTATCTTGCACATAGAGTTGATCTTTCATCCTACCTTGTGCTGGACAAAAACCTTGTTGAATCTGCTATACTTGTCTCTGCCCAGTTGCCCTCTGGCATCTGTATAACATTATCACAAGGTAAAAATGGAGCGGTCTTGTCAGTGGAGGAGACAGTGATCATGCTCGTGGTCTCTAAGGACTCCAGGTTTGTGGCAATAATAGTGTAGACTAGTGAAGTAAAGGGTGAGTAAAGCATAAAGTTTTTTTGTGGAGCCTTAACGCTAATTTCCCCAAATTTTGAGAATAAAATGTGTTGGAATTGCTGTGTCCTAAGGAACATTTATTGTTTTTAGTTTCTGTGCACCTAAGTTTCTCCAGTTTTGAGAGATTACTAGCTCCCACAGCCGTATCTGTTCTGAACATAAGATCACTGTGACATTTTAAAAGTAAATGTGGTTGGACTTTGACACATCTTCAGTGAAAGTACATGGGAAACGTGCATCAAAATCCAGCTTTGAAAAATTCAGCCCTTTTTCTTTGTCTACTCCCATTTCAGCACAAAAAAAGAAGCGTTTTTCTAGTCTGACCTCCTGTAGCGAGCACTCTGTCTTGGGTTGTGCAGCTGAGGAGGAGAAAACTTTCAAGGTCTGACTCTTTCAAACATGTGACAGCTGAAAAGAAGATAATTAGGACATGCAAATTCAAACAGTACTTTTGCAAATGGTATTTATCTTTTTTTTTGGTGTTTGTGTGTGTGTGTATATTTTACTTCTCCACCTGCCTTGGAAGGGGAGCTGGTAAAAAGGATTTGCTTGGCCTTTTTGTTACCGTAGGGGGAAGGGTGTAATTTGTGTGTGGTGCTACAAGACAGATGCTGCAGGTGAAACTACCCCAGAGGGGGCAATCCTACCCGGAGGGGGCAACTCCTGGGACCCAAGCACTTCTTTTTCTCCTCTTTGTTGTGCTGTGGGACCAGGTCCTTAATGGCATGTAGGAGCAGGCAAGGGTTTATGGAGCAATCAACTCCATCAGAGGCAATCGCATAATGCTTCGGCCCTTTGTCATAGATTTTGTGTGTGTGTGAGCTGAAAGTATGGCCAGGAGGGAAAGGGATGTGAAATGCTGGGCTTTTTTTTTTATTTCCTTGGAAAGAGCCTGTCTGAGTTCTTTTATGCTTTTCAGGCTCAGGGATGAGAGAGAGTGCATGTGTGCGAGGGCGTGCGTGCGTCTGTGCCCATACAGTCGCTCAAGTGGGAAAAAACCCCGTTTGTGGTTCACACAGGAGGAATTTCTGAGGGAGACAACAGTGCTAAGCAGAAAGGCACATCCTGATCTCTAGCAAGTGAGGGGCACGCTCGCGCACACACGCACGCACACATACTCTCCGGGCGCTCTGCATAATACGTGCAAAGCGCTGCCCTTTAATGAACGTAACCTATGGCGGCTGGGATGCAGCCGGCCAGACCTCGCCATTAATAAACTGGGAACATTCTTCTCCTTTTTA
Organism: Ibidorhyncha struthersii; assembly: GCA_013398815.1. Lineage (NCBI taxonomy): Eukaryota > Metazoa > Chordata > Aves > Charadriiformes > Charadriidae > Ibidorhyncha > Ibidorhyncha struthersii. Next base: position 18,222 of record VZSZ01000083.1, on the reverse strand, counting down.
GTCCCTTTCAATGCCAGCCCTGCGGTTTGATCTCCCTTGAATGCTGCTCCCCCTCATTTGGGGCTCCAATTCTGAGAAGATTTGGCGCATTGTTTGAGGTCGCAGGATGTCGGATTGATTTCGAAGCTTTTGTATTGACTCCGGGCTCCTGAATGAAGCTGTCATGTGTGTCTGTGGTTGGCTAGCAGGCTGTCCGGCTGCAAGCTGTGCCTTCCTTTGTTGTTTAGGCCTCATTGAGCTGAGGGAAGAGGCTCATTTCAGGGTGATTTACCACCACCCAAACACCAGCTGTCTGTTGCACTGCCGCTTGCCTCCACCTTGGATTCAGTTCTCGTTTTCCTTCATTTCCCCTCTTCTCCTCTCCCACTCTACCACTGTAGGCACTTGGGCACCAGTTCTTTAAGAAGCATGGATCACCCTGACAGAACAGCCTAAAAAACGTAAACACTGAATATGTTCTTCTCAATGTCATTTATGCACCCGTCGGGATATTTTTTTTAGGATTCACTGTTGCAGTGGTATACACGTTTTCTTCTTAGTTAAAAAATAAACTATGGCCCTAGGGGGAAAAAAATAATAACGAAAACACCATGTTCCTCTTGGTTTGTTACTAAGTAGCCCAACAAAGTGAAAAAAAATATGTTAATTTAAAAATGGCTATTAAGCTCAGTGGCAGGACAGCAGACTGAATTGCTCAGCCTGCCTGGTGCAGGATGTAGGGGCAGATAGCTGCAAATATGCTCTCCGGTCCTGGAAATGTTGGGATACTTGGGTGGATGGAGAAGGAGTCGGAGAAGGATGGCATCACCTCCCTACATGCTTGTCATTCCTGAGCAGGCACGATGGCTTCATTTATGTGGGTACCATGCTGGAGAGCTATTTTTGTGGCGTAAGACGGGACAGGAAGAAAAGGGAAGAGGCCGTGAAGTGCCGCTCAGCTCAGTTTCACAGAGCTCTTTCAGAAAAGTACTTCTCTGTTTGGAGCCAGACTGCTCCAACAGCTGAAATGCTGATAAAAGCCTTGGAAAGACCATGCTGGAAGCTGCGCTCTTCCCCAGGTTGCCACGGGCCAAGGCTCAGTTATCCTTTCTGCACCTCACATTTTCATCTGTTGGTGAGGGATATTTTTAGGGTATTGCAAGGCAAGAGAGATGGAGAGAGTGTGGACAGCTGAAAGCCAGGGCCAGATTTGGCCAGTGAGACTTTCCAGGGGCCACATGGAGACAGGTTGCGCCAACTCCTTGGGGGTGAGTCTACTGCCAGTATTTTTAATGGCCATTGCTCAAAACCAAGGAAGGCTGATGGGAACCCAGCAGGTCAGAGCCCAGCTGGACCTGCCAGTGGCTACAAGGTGTATGGCAAGATGCTGCTAAGCAAAGCCCATCCCTCGAACTGATCTTTCCAGCCACAGACTTGGGAGAGGCAGAAGAAGATGGGATCCTCCAGTTAATCCCAGCCAGCTCCTCTGGAGCACAGAGCCTGGCAGCTCCACGGAGGCCCGCTGGTGCCATGTGCATCCTGTCTGACTCCTTTAAACGGGGCTGGCAGCTCCACGCAGGACCTCTCTGAGCAATGTAGCAGCATCAGAGCTCGCTGCCGCCTCCAGGGCTGCCCCGGCACTGGCGATTTGTGTGTGCCCCCACGCCTCCCCCTAGAACCACTGGTCTGAAGTGAGTTGTGACCGGCCCTCATTTGACTTCTGGGTGACGCAGTTTGGTGTTTCTCGACCACGGGCTGTTAAAACTGGCGACTGATAAGCTCCTGTCACCCGTGCAGCTGAAATAATTAAGCCTGTAACTAATCATTTTTCTTCTTTTTCTGCAAAGTTTGGCCAACTGCTGGAGGCCATGGTGCAAAGAGGAGGGTGAGGCCCGTGGGACTCCCTGTAAGAGGTGGGATAAAGGGACCTATGATCCTTCAGTGCTCACTAAGGAGCCTTCTAGTTCTTTGCGTTGGGAAGGGGGATGTCTGACAATGGGTGGGAACCAGCAGAAGGCAAAGTGAGCTCCCCCATTGGAAATCCTTGCGCATACCTGCTTGTAAACCAGAGCATCTCCTCAAGAGCAGGCAGCACAAGTAGCAGTAAATCTGTGAGCTTTCAAGATCACTTTGCTCCTCCACAATCCTGTTATTAAAAGGCCACGAAACATGGAAATGATGCTCCATAAATTAAGACTGAATATCTATAGTACCTGGTGAGATAAGGCACTTCTCTTTGCTGTGTTCTCCTCTCCCTCCCCTGCAAACGTCAGGCACTGCTGGATGAAGGAGAGAGGGATATGTTAGGAGGCAACAACCACAACAGGGTAGCCCCAGCGAGGTGTTTTAATTTCTTAACAAAATCCTTGGGCACTAGAAACTGTAAAATAACATACAGATAAACAAACAAAAAGTCACTGACCCTTAGCACCCTGGAGGGCTCTGTTTCAGATCGCTGAATAAAAGCTGAAGTTGCATATGCATGTTTAATGTAACACAAGGCGTGTGCTGCGGAAAAGCGTGCTTTCTTCTAATCTGGTTCCAGACAGAAGCATCCAAACAGAAGCCCCCTTCCTTATCCCCAGTGAACTGCCTGGTGTACGCGAGGAAACCCCTGAATGACAAGACCTCCATCTGCTCTTGAACGGAGTTGCGACTGGCTGCAAATGTTGTCCATATGCTTTTTTTTTTTCCTTCCAACTTAGCTGCCTAATGTTAGACACCTATCCCCAAATTAAGCATCTGCTCATAATAGGCTTTCCTAAAAAAAGGTGGAGGTAGTAGCTAATTCAGGTGATGCATGTTAGGAGAGGTACCTCTGCAGCTGGAAAAGGAGATGGGATTATTCATGCAGTGCATTGCTCTCATATGCTTTGTTAGAGAATGGAAGAGCCTCTGCATTCTTGTACTGTCAGGGAAAAAATAAAAACTATCATGTTTTGGGTTCATATTCTGCCCCCTCTGCTCTTGATTTTCCATGTGATCATGGGCAACATCTTGTAGTTTCTTTCTGTTAAATAAAGCTAGTGATATTTCTAGCTGGACAGGAGAACATGGCCATGGTTTGCCATGAGCTTAGGCTGCATGACACTATATCATAGAAGACAGAGAAGGGTCTAAACATAGGAGTTTTTCTTTGGTTTGTGGTGTAAAAAGGGCTGGAGTGTCTTTTTCAGCATAATTACTTTGCAGTGGATACTGGGACAAGTTCACCATCAACAAGTCGTGTATGGATCCGGTTTCCTAAACACAAGTGTATGTTGCTGCTATAGGCACCCTAAGGTGTCCTGGCTTATTAGGAAATGTGTGGGTCTCCTTTAGATCCTTTTATATGTCTGTCTTTTCTCATACACTGTGGAGTGTCTAAAAAGTCTCCTTTGGTTAGACAGACAAGTTTCCTATCTCTAACATAATAATTTAATACAATTGCTTGAAGTTTTAGTTAAATCACTTCTTTCTGGGGAATGTTTTTCAAATTTAAATGATTACAGACTAATTGCTGAAGGACTGTAGTGACAGGGCAAGAGCAACATACCTTTGATAGATGGGAGTCACAGAGAGAGGATGCCAGTTGGCAGTAGTCTCCTGAAAACCTTGAAGTTTGACAGGTTGCAATCAGCATCCCAGACACTGGGTGTTTTCATTACGTATCAGGTGTAGGTATAGCCTTTTCAGTGTCTTTTTTTTTTTCCCCCCAGCATCTCTTTTTCAAAGAGGAGAAAAGATAATTTTTGCACATTATCTGACCTTGCTGGGATTTGTAAAATGCTGGGGTCACCAAGGAAGAGACCTCACCACACCTGGCAGGTTGGAGGCTCGACCGAGGTGACTAGAAGTTTATCTGCCTGTTTGTAATTCCTGCCACCAAGGGTCATCCCTCTGCTGTGCCCTGACATTGAGCAATGGCTGCAATTCCTTTTAATCGTGCCCTTTCCTTTCCTCATCATTTAGGGCAGAGCACTTCCACTTGGCTAAACTCATTAACTGCTTTAATGTTGAGGTCTCCTTTTCCATAAAAATTCATCCAGCTGAAATCTCGTGACTTGCCATGGCTGCACGCGAGCAGATTCTCCCTCTATTGCCCAGCAGATGCTGAGAGTGTTTAGTTTTCAGCTGCAGACAGTAAAAGCCTGAAAAAAGGCAATGTCTTTGTGTGTATCTACGGGAAAGCAAGTAGTTTCAATGAGTTTGTGAAGACTCGATTGGCTGTGTTACTGTTTGAGCATTTTGACCAAACCCAGAATCCCAGCCGTGATTTATCAGGACGTCCAGGTCTGATAAGCTTCAAAAATGCTTTGGTCAAGAAAAAAGTGACTAAAATAATCCCCAGAAAAGAACCATGTTAATGTGAGGGACCTTGCTGCTCAGATCATGCTCAGTCAGTCTGATGGGTTGTCAAAGGAAAGAAAGTGTTTGGGTTCAGCTTGTTTCACAGCTTGTTTCACAAACTGTTGGTTGTAGGCAAAAGGAGAGTGAGGGGACCCTGTAAATCTCCATTGGCCCCAGCATGTTATCGATGTTGCAGGGTCTGCACCACCAGTGTTGGGTGAGGGTGGGCTGTTGAATTCCTGGCAAGGACTTGCCAGTGGTTATATGGACCCATTGTCCTAATGAGGGCAAGTCACACCAGTAGACTTTATTTCACCAAATCTAGCTACACTAGAAGCAAGTAAGCACTAACCTGGTAAGGGTGAACAGAAATGTTGGTGTATAAGATTTATCTCAAGTCACTCCAGTTTGGTAATTGTACTCTCTAAGCATGATAGACATGTTCCTGTTCATGTATGTGCATGACAACATTGGGTTAAAATAACCCGTTCTTTTGCAGCTTGGCTTGCCCATATTCCCACTATGTTTTTCTACACGCCTTTCTTTCCTTCTGCCTCTACATATGTGACATCCCTGATGCTGTGATATTGGCCTTTGGGGAATTCTCCTTGGCAGCTTGGGAGCTACCCCTCTGTGGAAGGATATCTTCCAGCAACACAGGATGAGTCCACAGGCTTCCCAAATGCCCTTTCTTATCCTACTTCTGGTCATAAATACAAGCCTCTTGATCTTCAGAGGCTCAGATTGTGCTGATGTTTTTTCTTGCCTTATCTCTTGTAGGGAAAAGTCATTGGAGATGCAAAACTACTCATGAGTTGTGGTTGCAGAAAAGGGAAAAATGCTCAAGTGAAAGACTCAGATCAGGTCAGTTGATATGTACCTTAACTGGTGGAAATACAAGAATGTGTTAACATCTGGTTGATTTGAAATGTGCTGTTGCGTATCAGGATTTCTGGACACAAACAGAGTCCTTGGCATGGCTGACAATGATACAACATTCATGGTTTTGTATTTGTTATTTGTAGAAAAACCCTCAAGCAAGATCAGGAATTCATTGCACTAGGAGCTGTTAATGCCCGAGCCTGACTTATTCCCATTTGGTTTATTTATTCATGAATTCTGTTTCTTTATAAAAATCCACTCCAGGCAATGCCTTTCGTAAAGAATATTGCACTTCCTTGCTGGCTAAATGCATGCAACCTTTGGTCTCATACTGTAGCTGCCTGGATGGGCGATAGTTACAGAGAAACATGCCATTTGCTGCATGCTTTTGTTCCGAAGTGACACCATCACAAGGACATTCTTTATTGAGGTTCCTCACAATAGACATTTAAAAACATGTTCACAAACTGATGGCCAGGTTTCAATATTCATTACTTGGAGTGAATGGTGTCTTATGCTAAAATTGGTCAAACTGACGTCAGTGGGACCACTTGTAGGGTTCACTAATTGCAAGTGAGGTGCACTCTGCTCTGAGTGACAGTGGTGAGGTGGTCTCTTCCTACCTCCTACTATTTTGCACTTACTCAAATCAGCCAAGTTTGCCCCTGTCAAAATTGTCGGTTATTATTTCCTTCTGGCTTTGTAGCTAAAGAGAACTTTGAATCCAGAGCTCATTAATGCCAAAGATTAAGTGAAATTTGATTTGAGCAGAAACATTTCATAAATATTGGGTCATCCAGTGTTAAAGGAGGTGAAGTGAAGCAGTTGATCTCAAATATCAAATAACTTTGCTCTCTAATGTACCTTGTGAACAACCCGTGACCAGGTATAGACCCGAAGCAAGTTCACACAGTGTCCACAAAGCTCCAGAAACTCCTGATAAGTTACAACTGATGGGAAAAGAGATGAATTCTCTGGAGGAAAAATGTTTTTCATTTTCAACATGCATGTTCATCAGCCCTAATTAATAACAATGTCTCTGAGCCTTGTTTTGTTAATGTCTGTGAAGATCTGAGAACAGATCTACCCTGTGGTGGGCTCTGTTGTGAGGAACGTTTGTCACACTTATAAATGCTTTGTAGGATTGCGTCTTTCATTGATGTTGTTTCTTTTTCTTTAATTAGTATTTTCAAAATAAAAAAAACATTGTCATGAGCTATACTATCAGTTCACCATCAAAACAAGGACTCATATTGCTCTTCTTCAAAGAATAGCTTCCCTTTCTCTCAAATACAAGCTTAATTTTCTCCTGTTGAGGTTCTAACACATCACGAGAAAATTAATTTAGAAATGAAATACTTTTACCAATTTTAGTCTTTTGCATTTTGATATATTCTGGTTGAATGACTCTTGATTTACAACAGGACTAAAGCCAGGTCAGATCCCTTGTAGTGGAGATTAAAAATAAAATGGGAATATCTTGATTGTAGAGAGGTTTTACAAAACACCATCTCTAACAAACCCTGAGTGTTGGACCTAAAACCCATTGATGGCAATATTTTAATTATAGATATAGGCCATAGTTTTTTGGAGGGGGAAAAAAAACCCTTCCATTCTTTTTAATGTTTTCTAGAACAGTGATACATTATTCTTGCATTTGGTTCCTTTCTGAAATCTAATTTTTGATGTCTAGTGGTGTGTCGACCACCTCAGTTATGGATCAGCGTAAATTATTGGGCAAGTGCTTGCTCAGGAGGCTATAAAGCTCATTCGTTGTGCCCCTGGCAGTGTCCTGTCAGTATTTCAGGGGACAGGAGGTGGATGGGGAGGAAACTAGTACAGGAGGGTGGGTGGCAGTGTAGAACATTTGCCTGTGAATGCAGGACCTTAGATCAGCTTATAAATTATCCCCTGGGCCTTGTAGATAAACACAGACTTCTATGGTGACATTGGCTGGGAAAGGCAAACACTTGCCGACGATTGTAGGCTAATCCTTCAGGACACTAATTGCCAGAAAACCAAGGAAGCATTATTTTAGGAACAGCTTGTTTCACTTTGTGAAGGGGAAAAACACTGCACTGGATTTATTTCTGTTTGCAGAGCTTTACCCCCTCCTCCTGCGCCCTGTCTCAGATTTTAAAGATTTACCTTCATTGTTGTTGTTGGGGACTTCTCTCTTTTTTTTCGGTCTTGCTTTGTGTTTTCCTGTGATTCCTCTGTACAGTTGTGTGAAAATGCAACTTAGTTTTTATTTTCATGAATGTATGCATACATAGGTATGTGGGTTTTATACCATTAGCTATTTAAAGGTTTGGGACTAGCCAGCTACTTTTTGGCTGATTTTTTGTGAAAGGTGATGCTTTGCAAAGTTTCTAATTTTTTTCATTATTTCAAGTCAATTTGGAAACACCCAAAAAGTCCTAGACACACTGCCCCACCAGTGAAAATCCCCGGCTGAACCAAGTCGTGACCCCATTGCTGAGGATTTCATTTACTGGCATTTCTCCAGTATGCCTCTAGAAGAGAAGGCATCTTAACCTCATTGACCTGAGATCTGCTTCCCTGAGTCTGGCATCCAAAAGCACCTATCTGCATGGTATTTTCCATGGTGCAGGTCATCAGTGTGTAAATCCTGGCCCCGTCACTGTTGAGGGCAGAAGTCCAAGTAATCTCACATGGGGCTGCGATTTCACAGCAGTCACAAGGAACACAGTGTTCGTGTTGGATTTGCACCAGAGCAGGAGAGGGACTGGTGGACTACGTTGTGTGGCCTCCAAGTCCTAATGAAACCCTACAAGATGAGGCAGAAGACTAAGCAGTGCAATATAAATCCCAGAAGACTTTGAAAACCTCGAAACAAATACAGCTGAGCACACTGAAGAAATACAGTCTCATCCTCCGTGGATGGTCTTGATGAAGCTTTGGGTCAGTGAAGCAGGATGACTGACAGGAGTTCCAAAATAAGGCCACTTCTTGGCAGCAAAACCCCCATGTCCTTGCCTGCCATTGGCACCCTTGCCAGTTGTTTGTGTGCTTTGTTGGAGTGAAATTCATCCATGCTCCAAGGCCCAGAACCAAGTCTCTCTACCACAAACATCCTACTGTAATTGTAAGGTTCATATATGCTCTTCAGAGTGGTTATTAGTTTTCCAGTAATTTATGCCTCCCTATAAATTATTATACTGTTGCTTATTATTTGAGGTGCGTTGTTGCATAAGAATGGCAATCCTGGACTAGGATTTCCTTGTGTTAAGTAGTATATTATCATAAAGCAGGAAAGATGGTTCCCAGGGAGTGATTTCATTTGTCTACTTTCTGAGGAAAGCAAAATGTCATTTAAAAACAGGCGAAAAATGTGTGGGTGGACAAATAATGTGCATATTAGAGTTATGCATAAGGTTGAGATCCAGAAGTAGCAGACTGCTCCATATTTTCAGTACATGCAGCTCTGCCTTCTCAGGGTTTAGTTTTATTTGTTTTCCGCTGCTTCTCCCAAAAGGTGGGCGGCTCATCAATGTTTAACTGCGCTTTGATTTTTTCTTTTTTCTCTTTGCTTAAGTCTTCTGGTGGCTTGTGTAAGCTCAAGTGTTACTGAGAAGTCAGATCCTCCCCTTCTTCCGTGGGTTTGTTTTTGGTTTTAATACTACAAATGTATGCCTTCTCTGGAAATGGTATCCATGCTGCAGAGTAATTATTTAGTGAATGGTGGATCCAGTTCATGTTGGCAAGGATCAGATTAATCATTATTAATCATGACCCCTCCGACAGTAACTTCATCCTTTGCCTAAGTGCTGCTCTTTATTAAGAAGTAATAGCTATTAGGGGATGGCTGGGCCACTGCTCTCATTGCACCAGCACAGGGCTCAGGACTTCTGGCAGGAGGCGGAGGAGTTGGTTCAAAATTAAAAATAGACGCACATGGCCCACGTTCCAGAAATGAAATAGGCAGCTTCCCCTGTGGGCTTCTTCAGACTCATCTGAGTGTCCTCCTTTCCCCTGAAGCCTCTCAAGAGTTTGCCTGTTTCCAAAGGTTGAATTCAGTGTTGGGGATGAAATAATCTCTCAGATGCTTTTTTATTTGTCGGCTTGATTTTCTTTTTCAAACTTAGGTAGATCCTGGTATAATGTAATGCATGTGCAGTCTTTGCAAGGATAAGATTTTAAGGTCTAATGTAGTGGATGTAGCAGGTTTCAATAGCTGATGAGACTGCAGATGGGTTTAGCTCTCTGGGACTCCAGTTGTCCCGAGTAGACCCCAAAATAACCCCCTTTTTGAGGCTTTCTGGATTCCTTGAAGAAACACTGCACTGTTGAGGTGAGATGTGCAGCACTGTTCACCTCACGCGCAAAGTTGCAAGGTGTCCAGCTTCCCTTTCCAGGTCACTGGACTGAGGATCGCAGGCCTGTATCTACCTTTCTATCTATCTGTCTGTCTGTCTATATCTCAAAATATACGTCTTTACCCCTTGTGTCACCAGAGATCTGCTGACAGCAGACAGTAGTTTAATTCATAATTAGTCTGGTTTTCCTAGCAGTTCTGGGTCTTTTCAAGAAGGTGAGGCAGTGCTATCAATGGAAGTCATCTTTATTTCAGCAAAAGCACAATACTTAAGTACTGGATTGAAACCAGTCTCCCCAATCCCTCCACCCCCCAAAATGCACCTTAATAACCTTTTAAAATGTTTTCACTGACTGTGTGGAAATTCAGGACAAAACCCTTTAGAAGAGAGCAAAGGAAAGAAAAGTGTCTTTTCCCTCCATCTAGCTCTTCGGTACCTGGAGGGCAGCAGTAGAAACTTGGAGCAAACCTGCCACGCTCTTTTGATCTTTGCCAAAGTTATTGTGGGAGTAACAGTGTTTAATGGTTGAAGGAATTTATTGAAGAATAAAAGTACCAGCAAGGACAAAGGGCCCAATACAAATTATCTGGCAAACCGCTGTCAAATTTTACGTGCTCAGGGCTACTAGTTATTTCCCGTCTTAAAAAACAGAGAGGGGGGAGTTTGGAGGGGAGAGAAGGAGGGCAAAAAGTGTATAAATAAACCCACCTCTTTAAATAGCTAACTGGCCTGGCCTGAACTGTGTCAGAGCTAAGTTCCTTTGGCAGCCAGCGCTGCAGTATCTGTTGAGGGTGTAGCAAGAGGGCTGAGACCAGGTTTCAGACAATCTGCCTTAGTTTCGCTGGCTCTTCCTTGCGTTCTTCCACTTGTCATCAAGAAACGCATTGAAGCACAAAATGAGGGAGTGCAAAGGCTCCCGTACTCCATCTGAGCTAGTCTGGATCACACCCCCACAGTTAATATTTCTCTCCACTAAAAGAAATAAGAGTAATAAAAATAAATGAAAGCATTGGCTAACTTCAAAATACATTTGTGGAAGAAAGCAGGAGGACAGAATTGGGGGAGTGTCCACCATTTCCTCCTCCAAGTTCATGGTGGAGTTTAAGTCTCTGCTTGAAAAATCATTGGGTTCCTCATGGGTTCTAAAAAGCTAAAACAGTAAGTAAAATACAAAGAGAGAGGATGTTAAATATCTGTAGTGCCTGGGCACTAAAGCACCCTTAAAAATATTTTGTTCATTGAATAAAGCAGGCTAGGTGATCATACAAGGAAAATGGAAATAGTCATAGATCATCCAGACCTTTGAGATCTCAGTGAACTGTTACACATAGCACCACTGATAAACACATCCCTTTTGGCACTAGTACCTATTAAAAGCAAACCCTGTAGCTCTGTCATTATTCTCATCCCACCAACTAATCTTTTACTTTCCAAAATACTCACTCATGTAGTAGTTCTGCATCTAGTTCCTGTTGCCGGATCAGGTGAAATTTGGTCTCAGCAAGGTGGACCACCATTGCTTTTCCATTCACCCACCATAATTTTCTTGCTGCTGGTGGTGCTGTGGAGGGAAAACAGTTCCACTTGGTGAGCCAAAATGAAGTAGAAAATTTAATCTCAGCAAACTTCTTAAAAAGCTGGAAATCTCTTCCTCTCAGTGGGATCTGACTGGGGACAAGAGGTGTTTGAATGAGAGGCTCACCAGCTGCCTTTTCTCTGGACCTTCATACAACAGTTGCGCTTTGCTAATTGCTGAATCTAGTGTTAAGCATCTGTGTTCCTAGTGGCTGGGAAAGATTTTTGGTTTCATTCATCTGTTGTGTGGAATTGAAGCAGTTGTGAAATGGAAGTTGAGTGGGTAAGTCCTCATTCTTTGGATTTATGTAAGTTTTGGAGGGATGATATTATGAAAGAAACTTCTTAAATGTAAGCCTCCGAACAAAAGGGATTGAGGTTATGCGTGTCCTTTGCAAGTTCAGCTGTAATAGGTTTGTGTTGCAGTGGGTTACACCTCCCTTCATACAATATCATTGGTACGCTGACGTTTCTAATGACCTTTTATAATTNACTGTTCATATTAATTTCAAAATGGGTTGGGCTTCCTGTAAAGCGTAGCACAGTGTGGACTGAAGTTCAATAGAGCCTTTCCTTTCTACAGAAAGGGGGGAACCAAAAAACTCATAGTACCCTTTTTTGCAGGAAAGGCTTCAGAAATGGCAGTCAGCAAATTGCTTTTTTTTTTCCTTTTGAGGCAGTTCTGAATGTGTGCTTTAACACGGTGCCCTGCCCCTGTTAAAGATGTAAAACTTAGGGCTCTGACCTTTTCTAGTGAGTGATGATCCCACGGCACTTTCCCTCCTGAGTTGGGGCATGCAAGTCCTGGCGATGATGTTTTGTCCAGGCTCTCGTTCAGGAAATGTATTCTGCCAACTTGACTTGACCCCATGCCTTTAGTGGGACATATCATTCTTCCCTTCCTGCCCTAAATTGCTGTGTACTGCCACCTTGCATTGATGGGTCCTTTGTTCCACCTCAGAGGTAGGTTCATTTCGGTGGTGGATGAAGGGAAGCTGTAGGGTTTTGAAAAGCAATTTGAAAGACTTCTGAATGAAAAGTGCTTCACACACGAAAAAATTAGTGTTATCAGTTGTCATCGTCAGCCTCAAATCCTGAATTTGAAAGGGTCATTTATATTTCTCAAAGGCAAACACGCAGCAGTGTGCTAAAAGAGAACTAAAGCAGCTGAAGAAAATGCTGTCTCATGTCATTTTAGGCTGTGCTATCCCAGGGAGCATTAATAACTATTTTGTTGTTTTCACTGATCTCTCCACACAAGCAGAGAGGGAAAGAGTTGGAAGAGAGAAGCTGCACTGCTCAGCTGCTCCAAGCGGTCCCATGCCCTCTGCATTAGCAACTAACCTGCTGCAAGGAGACTCAGCCAGGCCAGAGACAACATGCAGATGAATGAGGAAAAGCCATAGGTGAAGATTTGGACTTGCCCATTCGATTATGATACGGAAAGGACCATCTTTCTCCATCACTCTGGCATTCTGACTGCATTTGCTGCTTTTCCCGCTCTGTTTTGTTCCCGTTTCCCCTTAGCAGATGCCAACGTGCGAAGACACCATGGCAGGGTCAGTATCAGTCAGCCACCTTTTAGATGACAGATGCCACGTGAATCCAGATCCCACCTACTCTGAGGTTCATGCAAACTGAACGGCCTGCTCAGAGCTTCTGAGAGCTGTGAGGTGCAAGGGAAGTGCAAAGGCTTTGTGGAGGGTAGCAGATGGAAAGAAGGACCCACTCGTTGGTTGGAGTGTTGTACTTGCAACTTTGTGGAGCACTTCACACCTATCTCGGCATGGGTGCAAAATGCTACCGAACCAGCACGGTGGCAGTTTGCACCCTCCTTTTACTCACATTGTACCATAGTCAATGTCACGACAAGATGAAATTCAGGTCCTAAATCTCAGCAGGTCATCTGTCTGGAATTGTACCCAATATGGTTGTTCTGCATTCAGCAAATATCCAGTCATGACACTGGTTATTCATGGAAAATGTATTCAGTTGAATTTTCCAACAGCTCAGGGGATGACTCTTCCTGATTTTCCATGGGAGTCTGTTCTGCTGTTGGGTTGACCATGCTGACAGAAACATTTTTGCGTTGCTCCGTCTAAACAGCCTTTTGTTCCTTATATCCTTTTGCTCTTTGTTATATCCCACTTTGTGAGTTTCTTGTTTGTGCATGCAAGTCTGGTTTGGTGAGAGACAGTAATAGCCTAAGATACCTTGTGTGTACCTTGGGTTTAAAGTTTCCTTATGCAAGTCAAAATCAGTTTTTAAAACCTTACCTCCTGGAAACCACTCAGAAAGCTCTGTCAAAGAAAACTGTAACCAAAGTGGTCTTTGTAGAAGAAACAAAATCCCCTGTGCAGGGGAAAAATCATACGAGCTATAGTTTGAAAGTCTTTATTGCAGATGGAAGAAGTGGCTCAGCATCTATGGAGTCAGCTCACCCTTCAGAGATGCTGGTTCAGTCCCTCAGTCTGCCACAGGTTTCCTACACAACCAGACGTGTGATTTAATTCCCCCAAGACTTCAGCTCTCTTTATAAAGCAATGAAAGTGCAATGGATATCCTTCATGTTAAAGACTGGGGAGTACTTGGATATTAGTGTAGTGTAGGCCTTGCCTGAGGTAGGTTAACACTGGCTTGAAATATAGCATGGCTCCTACTAACATCCTGACAGAGGGATGTTTTACTCTTTTTTTATGTCATATCTTAAAAAGAACCAGACAAAAATCTGATCTAAAGTAGGAAAAAAATAAAAGAAAAAGCCATATGATTCGCTGCAGGACTAAATCCCCTCTGCAACTGGTTCCAGCCTGGAGAATATATTCGCAGCTGGGTTATAAACCCTCAAAATCAGACAACATAACCTTAACTAACACAACATTACTAAGGCAGTGCTGTAATGGGATCATTCTCTTGTGGCTCATGGGCACATTTTAAGTGTCATCAATTTAGTCTACAACTGGAGGCTGTTAAGTGCAAAACCATTTTAGCAACTGCATCTTACATGCAGGAATGATCGAATATTAATAGCTTTTCTTTTGCTGAGAAAAAATATGGAGAGGAAAATGAAAAGCCACAGAAAACCTCACTGTCCTTCCTCAGGTAGTGAAGTTCGCTTTTGGAGGGCAGCAGGATCGGTCTAGCAGCTGAGTATTGGTGTAGGCAGCCGGGAAGTAGACTCTCATTCTCCAATGCTGATCAGTTCTACAAACTTACTCATGTTATTTCACCTTAGCTTTCCTTCTTAGTCATATCTCTCCAAGAATGTGAGTTATTTGACAGACTAGTTATTTCATTGTTGAACGGATTAGACTCTACCTCCATGACACAGACTGAGCAAATAAAGGAAAGCTATGAGAGATGAGGCCCTGTGTTTTGTCCCACCAAAGATGCCCATCATAAATATTTAGGTAGTTGGTGTCAAGCCCTTTAAAAAGAGCTCAAAATGTTTTCCAACTGAGTGGGAAATGTGATTACCTTACCCTGAAACTGGGGTCAGAAAAGATGATAAAATTAACTTTCCCAAGCGTATGTCCTTCTCAATATGCTCTGGGCTGATTGGTCTTTTATCTTGTCACATTGTAGGCGTGGGAGAACATTTGATGATGACATGGTGCAAAAGTTTCCATTTGGATATGAATACCTGTGTTGTCTATAGGTGTTACGGGCCAAGACTTGTGTAAGTGTCCTGAGGCTGCCTAAGTATCCATGTAAACAGGATGAGAAGGAGATGCTAGCTACCTTCCGTGAACTGTGTTCCCCAGTACAGTTGTAGCCTTTTTGCAGGGCACTGCTATGGTTTGACTTTAGATAACTGCCTGACTGATGTGTTGTTGAGGCATCTGTACTTCCCTCCAGTGACTGTGTTGGGAACAGAGGCTCTGAGTCAGACCACAGCTACCTTCATAAGGAAGTCAATTGAAATCTCTCTCTCAACATCCTCCCTAGAGGTCAGTGGTTGTACTTAGAAAACAAGGGAATGATTCCTGATGAATAACAGCCTGGAGAAGCTTTTATATTCTCTTTTTATCATTATCAAATCATGCTGAAGAGGCTGCAATGTGAAGAAACTCTCAAGCTTCATTTTCGAGAAGCTGCTGGGATGAAGACAGGGCATTTCAAAATCAATACTGAAGCTTGTATTCCAAAGAGCAAATGGGAGAGTCATTATAAGCTGCTTTACTTCTCATCTCTAATTCCCCATATTCATAACTTAAGCCCTGTCATTTGGATTTATCCTCTGTGGCCTGCAGTGACACCAGG
The DNA here is from genome assembly GCA_013398815.1 of Ibidorhyncha struthersii. NCBI lineage: Eukaryota > Metazoa > Chordata > Aves > Charadriiformes > Charadriidae > Ibidorhyncha > Ibidorhyncha struthersii. Next base: position 2,854 of record VZSZ01000083.1, on the reverse strand, counting down.
AAAAGTCCTTTTTAATTCCGTGGCAAAAAAAAATAACAACGCTGCAGGGTAGGATCACATCCCCACAGAAGTTTAGGGTTTAAATGTTTCACATTGGGCACCAGATTTTGCCATCTTCTCCCCTTCCCATTTGTCCCCCTCCTCCTTCCTCTGCTGTTATACATCAGTCATCCTCTTTCCTAGAGGCTAGGATACAAACAGTGTAATCCCAGAGAGAAAGGATACTGATACAGCCAATCTTGCACATGACTATTGCTCTATCCTGGGAGATGCCATCACCAAATCTAACGATAGGCTTTTGCTGATGGGATTGTATCAGCTAGACTGGAGAAAGCAATAGGGGCAGTAATCTAAGAACCCAGCTTTGCCATCATTGAGTGATCTGTTGTATCCCCACCACTTCTCCTGTTTTAAGTGGCTTTCTAAACTTCTCTTTCCTTTATCACTTCTTGGTTTGTCTTATCTTGGCACTTATAGCATCATAAATACAGTTTTCTCCAGCGCCAATATTTTTAACTATGACCTAGAAATGCACCTTAGACCTGACTCAGCCAACCCAGCTGAGCTATTCATAACACATAAAGGATTGGTGTTGAATTAACTAACGACTTTAAAATAAGGAAGGCTGCCTGTATAGGCTGGTTTTTGGAGAAAATACCACAAGCTCAAACCCTGTACTGTTAAGCGGCCTTCAGAAGAGATTTTTGGGTTTGTTGGGGATGGTTTTGGTTTGGAAGTCAGGAATGTGTTTAGAGGAGGTGGTGTTACCTCCAGAAAAATGCCACAACAGTGGGATTCAGGAGAAGCTGATGAACAATGGTTGACTTCTGGCAAATCCAGGCAGTGACAGCTTGTTCCAGCAGCACCGTCTCCCTGCTCCCGTGTTTATTGAACCAGCCTTGAGATCACATGATATTCTGCTGGCAAGTTTGGGAGTGAACTTTGGTGGGAACCCAGTACTTTCTCTCATCTGCTAAGCCCTTATTAAACACCACTATTACTTTTTCTAACTCCCCTCTGGACTTTGAATTACACTGCAGTGAACATAGCACACGTGAGTAAGAGCTTAAGGTCTTGCTCGCTTGGGTGGTCCCATTAAAAAGACCAGGTTTGCTGTCTTGGCTGCAGAGCCATTCCAAACATTGCTGCTATTTTTCTTCCCCCAGCATTTCTCACCTGCCTTTTTTTTCTTCTTCTTCTTCTTCTTCTTCTTCTTCTTCTTTTTTTTCCATGCCCAATCTATTAATATGGATTTTAACCAGTTAACTTTGGAATCAAAATATTAACTGCATAGGAGGCAGCTTTTCTGAAGGTTCATAAAATATGTATTGGAGCTGGGAATATAAAATGCTCCCATTTTGTAGCAGACAAAATGTATAAAGTGCTGAGTGAAAATTGAGAGGGACCCAACTTAAACCTTTGAAAATTGCTGCCAGTTCCAATATGCTGTATTTATTTTGACTTGGAAGGCTCAATCCAGTCCAGATGAGGTCATTTGGTTGGGAGCACATGTGTCCATGCAGAGCCGGGAGGGAGGGAAGCCTGCAACATGTTTCAGCTGCGAGGTGTTGATCTGCCAGGGAGCAGCAGTGGGAGCGGGGTGGGCAGCTCGTCTACGTGTTGATCCTGGCATTGGAGCATAGCGCTGGGGTGGAGGTGTTGTAATGTTTAAGTCGATTTCTTTTAAGGCAGGTGGGACAGCGTAGCTTTTGTATCCTCAGCTGTTTGCAGGCTAGGTTGAGTGGCGGTAAAGCTTGACATGCTCTAAGAATTTGAGGATGGGGGAATATATTTAGGTGGGGGTGTCTGTAGTGACTTGTTCATATGACTTCATGCCGCAGAGAGCTTGTTATTGCGTTTGCACGGCTCTGTCTTTCAGCTTGTCATCTTTAACCCTTGCCCTCTCAGCACCTGATACCTGCTCAGCACCATTTTACACTTCTCCTTCCTCTGGTCCTGCATCTTCCCTTACTCCTCTCGTCAACAAGATTAATAGCTTGGCCATTTGTCTCTATGAAATTTCACATTTCTCTCCTGGATCTCCATCTCTGCCACTCGCTGTTCCATCCCAGTAAGTGGGAGAGGCTCCTGTACACCCTCCAAGAAGCCCCATCCTCCCCACTCCACCCTCCCCGCCTCCCTGCCAGCAGCCTGTTTGCCAACACTTTGCACGAGGAAGCT
>VZSZ01000082.1:0-26615 GCA_013398815.1 Ibidorhyncha struthersii | reverse complement strand
CCAACCCTGACTATTCTGTGATTCTGTGTGATTCTGTAATTGTTTTTAACATATATATGATACATATGGGACTAGATTTGAGCTATCTGTCTTAGTGTTTCAGAGTTCAACATCTGTGTTATGAAAATGGATTCTGCATTAAGTGTAATGAGCCAGGAATGGAACGAAGGCTGAGAGAAAGTTTTCAATACAATTTAGAGATTTTATATAGTAGGACATAGAGGAAAGCTGCCAGATGTTTAGGTATGCTTGGGACTCGTTGTAAAATTAGCAGGTGCTAGGAACAGGATGAAAAGCCAAGAAAAATAAATTAATTCTGAACCATTTTATTCCCAGAGGCACCTGCAGTTAAACAAACGGTTGAAATACCATCAATCCAAGCAATAGCAGAGTAGTAACTCATTCAGCTTATTTAATAATACTTGCTGTGGAAGCAAAAACCTTGGGGGAAAATATTCAAGAGTAGAATACTCGCAGAGGAATGCTTAGCTTTGGGAGTCCAGTTACAACTCTGCCAAAATTTGTGGTGATTTTCCATCAGTCTCTTTTCTGAAGGGTTCTACAAATCCCTTCCAAAGAACTTTATCTTAAGGCTTTGTTTTTTAAGAATCAGTGTTAACGTATGGAATAATTCTGTCTCAAGAAGGATGTTCTGAACAACCTCCTTACAGAGGGTATACACATCAGTCACCATGAATTCTTCTCTCAAATTATACAGCCAGAAGGCTTTTAATTTTGAAATACCCAAGATATCAAGGAAAACTTGAACACTTTCTAAAATAATTAATCTGTTGGGTCATAGGTTACTATTCAGGATCAGTTAAATATGCTGCCAGATACAGACAATCATCTCCCTACTGTACGTCTGCTTGTACTGGGCCTGACTGAGATGGAGCTGGTTTTCTTCAGAGCAGCTCGTATAGTGCTGTGTTTTAGATTTGTGACTAAAGCAATGCTGATAACATACTAATGTTTTAGCTATTCCTGACCAGTGTTTGCACAGTGTCAAGGTCTTCTCTCTTTCTCACTCTGTCCCCGCAGTGAATAGAATGTGGGGTGCACAAGATATTGGGAGGGGACACAACCAGGCAGATGACCTGAAGAAACTGAAGAGATATTCTATGCCATATAACATCATGATCAGAAATAAAATGGAGAGGAGTGAGTTTAGGGAGGTAAGCCATCTTTTGGTCAGGAACTGGCTGTGTATCAGTCTACTTGTGGAAGGTGGTGAGCGATTGCCTTTGCATCACTTGTTCTGTTTTGTTTTCTTTCTCTCTTCTTCTATTTCTCTTTCACTTATTAAACAAATTTTATCTCAATTCACACATTTTCTTGCTTTTACTCGTCTTTTCTTCTTCCCTCATCCAACTGAGGGTGGAGAGGGGAAGTGAATAAGTGGCTATGTGGTGTCTATGGGTGTTAACCCACAATACTGCTCCATGTCTAAATAAAATAACTGTCACCAGACACAAAACAGAGGTGAAGAGCGGCCCTTTCTCCCAAGTCTTTTAGTCTAGCATCATCTGTCAATCCCCTGGAAAAAAACCTATTTCAATTTATTATAAACATAGAGAACATAGTTTTCCAATGTTCATTATTGATTATGAAGCCTGGTTTAGAGCTAAATCTATAAGAACGGGATACATTTCTTTAAAGAATTCTTGCAACAAATAGCCTGTAACTGCCGAACAGTCATGATAAAACTTCCCCTAGATTTCCCTTAATACTAGCAAGGTTGTCAAATGCAATTGACATTCCTTCTTCACATCTGTGACTGAGTGATTTGGGTTAGCCAAAGAAATGTTTATTTGCATGCTGATGCTACCAGTTCGTTGCATCAACCTTACAGACTGCATTGCATGAATTTCCACTAGTTTATTGCACTTAAAAATCTTGTTGTAGGCAAGAAAAATGCATCATATAAGCAAAAGCAAGAATTGTTATTCCAATTAACAACAGCCTAATCAAAAAATTATTATTAATTCAACTTAAATGATTCTAATTTTTACAGTTCAGATCTCGTAACACTAAAAAAAAAATATATAAAGAACTCTAGTATCTGCCCCTTTTTCTGACCTTATGCTTGCCTTTCCCCTGTCCCACCATCTCCTGGGGTCATTTACTTCAAATGGAGTAGCGGAGTACAGAGAGTCATCAGCATCCCAAGTGTTTCACTAGGAGGAAGATGATGATGAAGTTGCTGACTTCTTTATCCTCACTTTAGAGTAGTATTTTTATGACTGCTTACACACTACATCTTGATTTTTCTTATTGGTCTGCAAGTTACTGCACTGGTCTGCAAGGTCATTACTTCTGAAATTACAATATATATGTCAGAGCTCCATGTCCACTGATAGGCCTTAGCAGCCCTGACGTAGTCTTACCTGGGGCCACCATTGCCCATTGCCCAAAAGCCCCATTTAAGCTCAGGTCTTCAGTCCCTGCCTGGATCATGTATGTTGTAGGTGTACCTGCGTGTCGCCCTGCCCTTCAGTGGACCTTGAACCTGTGGTGTACGTAGCTTCTCTCATGGGTGGACCCCTGGAATGTATATTGCAGCTAGTCTCCAGCCCTGTCTCTGGCCTCATGTCCTGTAGCTCCTGGCTCAACACTGCACCTGTTTTTGCATGTCAGTGCACCTTGTCACCAGCACCCATCTCTACCCTCTGTGTTCAGGTCCTGTGAGACTGAGAAGTAAGGGCACTGTGGATGCTGGGTCACCCTCAGCTTTCGGCTTATCCCTCCTTCTGGAGCCTCCCTGATCCTCCTTCTCCCTGATGATACAATGTATTTATATATACATTGAATACCTGTCATTTGTTCCCTCTGTTAGCCCTAAGGCTGGTCTTGCCCACTTTCCAGGCCTGAAATCCTTTGGTGACCAATAACTGATTTCAGACACGGTGTTTATAGCCCTGGCGCCTTCAATATGATCCTGTGCCTGTACATTCAAGGACCATGTTGCCATCTATGCCTGTACTCCTCTACGCTATTTTATTCCAGGACCACAGTTGTTTCTACACAGAACTATTAGTACTGACTATTAATTACAAAATACATATAAGAATAGGTTCTCACTAAACAAATGTACAAAGTGAAATTAAAGCTAGAAGTGTACCTGTAACAGTTAAGTGGGTATTAGTCTATTACTGTTACAGATAAACAAGCTAAAACAAATGTCTAAGCATACCAAGACAAATCCAAATAAAGCCCGTCAAGTCCCAAGAACCATGTTTTTTGTTTAACATAAAGCTTGTTGCATGTTAAAAGCTATGGCAATATGGTATTTACTGGACTATGACAGCTATGCTGGGTTCAGCAAAGTCTAAAAAAGAATCTTCCACTGTAGGAGTAAACCATGTTTGAGACCATCTAAGGAATCTGAAGGTACACAAATCCATGGGACCTGATGACATTAATTTACAAGTCCTGAGGGAACTTACGGATGAAGCTGATAAGCCACTATCCATCATATTTGAGAAGCCGGGGCAGTCCAGTGAAGTTCCCACTGACTGGAAAAGGGGAAACGTAAACCCCATTTTCAAAAAAGGAAAAAAGGAAGACCCAGGAAACTACAGGCTGGTCAGTCTCACCTCTGCGCCCAGCAAGATCATGGAGCAGATCCTCCTGGAAACTCTGCTAAGGCACATGGAAAATAAGGAGGTGATTGGTGATAGGCAACATGGTTTCACCAAGGGCAAGTTATGCTTGACAAATTTGGTGGCCTTCTCTGACAGCATTACACTATTGGTGGGTATGGGAAGAGCAACAGATGTCATCTACCTGGATGCAACGCATTTGACATTGTCCTGCACAACGTCCTGGCCTCGAAATTGGATAGATGTGGATTTGATGGATGGAACTCTCAGAGGTTAAAGAATTGGCTGGATGGTCACCCTCAAAGATTTGTGGTGAATGGCTTGATGTCCAAGTGGAGACCAGTGACAAGTGGCGTTCCTCAGGGGTCAGTACTGGGACCAGTGTTGTTTAACATCTTTGTTGGTGACATGGACCGTGGGATTGAGTGCACCCTCAGGAATTTTGCCGACCAAACCAAGCTGTGTGCTGCGGTTGACACACTGGACGGAAGGGATGCCATCCAGAGGGACCTGGACAGGCTGGAGAGGTAGGTCTGTGCAAACATCATGCAGTTCAACAAAGCTAGCTGCAAGGTCCTGTGTGTGGGTTGGGGCAATCGCAAGCACAAATACAGGCTGGGTAGAGAATGGATTGAGAACTGCCCTGAGGAGAAGGACTTGGGGCTGTTGGTTGATGAGAAGCTCAACATGAACCGGCAACATGCACTCACAGCCCAGAAAGCCAACCGCATCCTGGGCTACATCAAAAGAAGCATGGTCAGCAGGCCAAGGGAGGTGATTCTGCCCCTCCACTCTGCTCTCCTGAGACCCCACCAGGAATACTGTGTCCAACGTAAGAAGGGCCCCCAACATAAGAAGTACATGCACCTGTTGGAGCGAGTCCACGGGAGCCCCATGAGGATGATGAGAGGGCTGGAGCACCTCTCCTATGACGACAGGCTGAGAGAGTTGGGGTTGTTCAGCCTGGAGAAGAGAAGGCTCCAGGGAGACCTTATAGCGGTCTTTCAGTACCTAAAGGGGGCCCACAGGAAAGACGGGGAGGGACTCTTTATCAGGGAGTGTACCAGTAGGGTGAGGGGTAACAGTTTTAAACTAAAAGAGGGTAGATTTGCAATTCAGGTATTAGGAAGAAATTCTTTACTGTGTAGGTGGTGAAGCACTGGAACAGGTGCTCCAGAGAAGTTGTGGATACCCCATCCTTGGAAGTGTTCAAGGCTAGGTTGGATGGGACTTTCAGCAACCCGGTCTAGTGGGAGGTGTCCCTGCCCATGGCAGGGGAATTGGAATTAGATGATCTTCAAGGTCCCTTCCAGCTCTAACCATTGTATGGTTCTATGACACTCCCTCGGAAATTTTGAGGAAAATGCCTATACAAGAATGTCATGGACATATTTAAGCAAAAGAAACCAGGAAACTGCAAGCTGATAAGGAAGATCTTTAACCTGAATCCGTAAAGAAGAGTTACTCCTGTACACGACAGCAGAAAAGGTTGAACTAGGATGAATCTGAGTGTATCTTAGGAAGATGAAGTAATGTGAAAGCCCTCTTCAAAAGAATATTTAACTGCCAAGTTTATTTAGGTATTGATGGGCAGATTTGAACTGCTGAAAAGACTGCTGAAAAGTAATTATTGTTACAAAAATGTAACAAAAGTAATTCTTCTAAATGCTTTTCCAATAGGCTCACATAAGAAGTATCTAAATATCTGATCAGTCAACCGTACATAAAACTCCTGTTTCCTGTACCTTTACTATCAAGCAGTATAAAAAGTCCCAAAGACAGAAAAAAAGACAGCAGGTATATAAATATTTAGTTTATGAACAGCCAAGGTAATATATAAGAAATAACCTGCCAGAAAGAATTAGGACATTTTATTTAATAACAAGGAATAAGTATAACAGTATATTTGTCTTATCTTTTAAAAAGGGGTCCATTGTAAGCCCATCAATGGATTTAATCAGAGAATGAGATATTCTATAAAGTCTCCTGTGTTCTGCTCTGCTTTGTATAAGCACATTTCAGTAATTGTTTTCACTGCCCTTTGTACCTACTAAATGAATGATGAATCACAGAATCACAGAATCACAGAATAGTCAGGGTTGGAAGGGACCTCTGGAGATCATCTAGTCCAACCCCCCCGCCAGAGCAGGGTCACCTACAACAGGTTGCACAGGACAGCGTCCAGGCGGGTTTTGAATGGCTCCAGAGTGGGAGACTCCACAACCTCTCTGGGCAGCCTGTTCCAGTGCTCCACCACCCTCAAAGTAAAGAAGTTCCTCCTCATGTTAAGATGGAACTTCCTATGTTCAAGCTTGTGCCCATTACCCCTCGTCCTATCAATGGGCACCACTGAAAAAAGACTGCTCCAATCCCCCTGGCATCCTCCCTTCAAGTATTTGAAAGCATTAACAAGATCCCCCCTCAATCTTCTTTTCTCCAGACTAAAGAGACCCAAATCCCTCAGCCTCTCCTCATATGAAAGATGTTCCAATCCCCTAATCATCTTTGTAGCCCTTTGCTGGACCCTCTCCAGCAGATCCCTGTCCTTCTTGAACTGGGGAGCCCAGAACTGGACGCAGTATTCCAGATGCGGCCTCACCAGGGCAGAGTAGAGGGGGAGGATGACCTCCCTCGACCTGCTGGCCACACTCCTTTTGATGCACCCCAATAGTTATTAAAAGTATGGGTCATTAGGATTATTTATGTGACATATTTCACAAAATACGTGTTTAATTAAAAATCAGCAATGCAATTATGAACATCATAAAGGAAATAAAAAAGCAATATTAAAGAGTTAAGTAGGGTTTTTTTTCTCTTAGAAATGAAGTCAAGGTACTCCATGTGCATACATAAAATCCTTCATTGAAGGTATTTCACTTACTTCTCTTGGTATTAGCAAAAATATTAATCAAAATGTGTGAGAAAACCAGCTCTCATTGAACATAACCTTGGGGAATCAAGAATATTCAACTCAAATGAACAGAGTCAGTCTTCTACTCCCTAACTTCTCGCTATTTCACAGAAAAACCTGCCGTTTCCAGGAAAGCAATCTGTCCTCACCCATCTGTATTTCAGCCTCCTCCAGAAAGAGCCACCCAAACACCAGGTACTGGAGCCACAGCGGCTGGGTGTATGCCCCTCTTCCAGCCTGAGCTAGGTCACCTCACAGCCACCTGTTCTGTAGAAACCCCATCCCCATCCTCATCACAAGACCAGATCCCCACCTTTTTTTGCCCCTGGAGGATGCCCTTTCTGCCACTGTCCTAATCCATATGTTCTCAGGCTGGCAGCTCTGGCCCCGCCTTCCTGTTCAACCTCGAAGCACATCACAGACAGAAAGCCCCTCCCACATCTCCTCTTAAGGGCTACCATTTTGTTTCAATCTCCATTTTGAGGCTCCAGTTTGAGCCACTGTCTTGTCACTGGAGTTGCCATTTCATGCCATGTCCCATGTGATCTTGGAACATCCATTGACTGACTGGCTGGTTTTTAGACCAGCACCTCCCTTTCCCCAAAGGGGCCATTTTGTCACAGGGGCCACAATTTTGTTGCTAACATACTCTATGTTATCTTATCCTATATGAAAGTTGTCTTTCAGCCACTCCCTTTTTACTCTGTGTGATTGCTGTGCATTTAATTTAAACCTCCTTCTGTATCTACAATAATCAATCTCATTTCACTAAATCTGTAAATAGCCTAATCAAAAATCAGGTAACCAACAATACGGACATAAAGGTCTATACCAGCCTCTGAAAGAAAGGTAAGGGTTATGACCTCCTTCAGGTGCCATCTTCCATTTTTTAGAGAGACTTGTATAGTTTGTATAAATGTATGTTTTTTAAATGGAGTATATAGAATATCGAGGATCCTAAAAGGGAAAAGCAGGGAGTTCTCAGTGTATTTCTCTGTCTCTTAATCCACATCACTGAAACCTGTATTCAAAGCATCATGTAATTCCTCTCTAATTTGGATTTCTTCTCTTTCTTATACCTGCCTTTTACATGTAATGTGTAATATAAGCTATGCTGTGGCTTTTGAAGTGTTAAAAAAATAAAATTTTGACTTTACACGTTTATTTTTTTATTATTTTACAGTGATCATCATCTATCCTTATGAGATAAAAGAATAATTCTGAAATAGCTTTTGATATGATCAACATTTCTTAGATTATCTGCCCTTTAAAACACAAATCAAGATGTAGTAAAAATGTATTTCAAAATTAAAAGATTCAGAAAAATCCAACGTAGTTGATGAAGCAATAATTTTAATATATAGTTGTGTTTTCTGACCATAAAACAACACAACTCGTTATGTGGTTTGAGCTCACCAACTCCACTGCTTCCAGTTATTATGAGTTCTATACTTTCAGATTTTATGCAATTACTTTTTTTTTAATTCCACTTCCATTATACTTTGGGTTTATTGACCCATCATAATAATACTGCAACCTAAATAGTAAAAACAAAACCAACAACCCTCCCCCCATTTTTCTTATCAAGTTAAACATTTATCATAAAGACATACCTGTTCAAGTATTTATTCTAAGCTGATAAGCTGCATAAATTTTTGAAGAGCCATTTTCTGCACCAGTTAACTGCAATGACACACTGTCAATGTAACAGTTATATTCCTTACACAAAAATATACACTAATCAGAACAAAGAACTGATTTCTATATTTAAATATGCAAACAAGAATCTGCAGATCTGTATGCACCAAAGCTGCTTTCAGAATTGAACTTTGCAGGACTATGTATATTTGAAGTCACTTTTCCATCCTGCTCCAAGCATTGACAGTGCAAATGCACCAAGCTCAGTCCCACAGCAGGTAACAGCAGGCAGTACACTTCATCCACAGTCTCTACCAGTGGGCTGCAGGCTAATGCAACCTGAGTCACAAGGGCACTTGTTAGCAGGAAGGTATTAAAGCTGCTGAAAAAATGTTGTTAGCTGAAGATAGTCTGGGTCAGGTCATGGTAGTGTCTCCTCATACAGTAGTTTCTCTTTGTTTCCCAGTTATAGAGCTATGGATTATAGCCAGTACAAATAACTGGCAGTACTATAAGAGGAAGTTGCAAATAAATATGCGTATACATATCAGCTACAGATCACTGTGATGGGAGATTTTGATTCACCACGCCAATCCTAATCTTAAAAAAAAAAAAACTAATTAAAAAACACTTTTATTAAATAATTCATTAGCAACACATTTTATGTTAATGTCTAGTTCTTAATGATCATCCCTACAAACACAAAAATGTCAATTTTTGACACTCATATTCTAACTTAGTTGTAATGTTTACAAGTACAGTTAATGCTGTATAATTACACTAATGGCTATGGTCTTTGTTAGGTCTTAGTTGTGGGCCATAAAGGTGATCAGAGAAGTCAGAAGAGAAATGGGTTCTGTTTCTACTCCATCCCTCCTTGCTTATGCTTGATTTTCTATGCTGCTTGTCTGTCTCTCAAGAGAGGATCTTGAGAGATGCCTGCTGTAGATACAATTTATCTTGGGTTTGGTTATGTTAGTCATCTTTCTCACATATATAGCATGATGCTACCACCCCTGATACTTATTTTGCCCCTCGTTCTTTATCTTGCAAATTTTTGTGATTCAGAAGCAACTACACCTTTTTTTTTGTTTGCCTCTTTGGAGTCAAATTGCTTCCATACTTATGTAAAATATTTATGCATTGTGTCTGGCTATTTCATCACAGAATTATAAAATACTCACTTGTTGTTACACTATTTTAATAAGCTTATGTTTGTGTTGGAGACAAGATAACACTGCTTAATCCTTATTAATGTACATAAAGTTTGTAAGTGTCACAGACTTCTGTTTTAACTACAGAAGGTGCTGGAGAAACAACAGAAGACATGGAACTGAGATGTTCATGTGGGTGTGAATAAGAGGCAAGTCATGCACCTGCTTTGCTGGGCTTGGTTCAGTAAAAAGATACAGGCTAAAGGGATTTTTCAGATGATTTTGGGTCATTAGAAGAAATTGAGTATAATTTCTCAGCCATTGTGCGTAAAAACTGTTGTAGGTGGCTCCTGTTCCTTTTAAAAATATTCAATAGAAAGCCCTATATAGAATCATACAATGGTTAGAGCTGGAGGGGACCTTGACGATCATCTAATTCCAATTCCCCTGCCATGGGCAGGGACACCTCCCACTAGACCGGGTTGCTGAAAGTCCCATCCAACCTAGCCTTGAACACTTCCAAGGATGGGGTATCCACAACTTCTCTGGAGCACCTGTTCCAGTGCTTCACCACCTACACAGTAAAGAATTTCTTCCTAATACCTGAATTGCAAATCTACCCTCTTTTAGTTTAAAACTGTTACCCCTCACCCTACTGGTACACTCCCTGATAAAGAGTCCCTCCCCGTCTTTCCTGTGGGCCCCCTTTAGGTACTGAAAGACCGCTATAAGGTCTCCCTGGAGCCTTCTCTTCTCCAGGCTGAACAACCCCAACTCTCTCAGCCTGTCGTCATAGGAGAGGTGCTCCAGCCCTCTCATCATCCTCATGGGGCTCCCGTGGACTCGCTCCAACAGGTGCATGTACTTCTTATGTTGGGGGCCCTTCTTACGTTGGACACAGTATTCCTGGTGGGGTCTCAGGAGAGCAGAGTGGAGGGGCAGAATCACCTCCCTTGGCCTGCTGACCATGCTTCTTTTGATGTAGCCCAGGATGCGGTTGGCTTTCTGGGCTGTGAGTGCATGTTGCCGGTTCATGTTGAGCTTCTCATCAACCAACAGCCCCAAGTCCTTCTCCTCAGGGCAGTTCTCAACCCATTCTCTACCCAGCCTGTATTTGTGCTTGCGATTGCCCCAACCCACACACAGGACCTTGCAGCTAGCTTTGTTGAACTGCATGATGTTTGCACAGACCTACCTCTCCAGCCTGTCCAGGTCCCTCTGGATGGCATCCCTTCCGTCCAGTGTGTCAACTGCACCACACAGCTCGTCACTGGTCTCCACTTGGACATCAAGCCATTCACCACAAATCTTTGAGGGCGACCATCCAGCCAATTCCACTTTGCTGGGATGCATCGCTCCTGAGCTTGGAGGAAGTGTTCCTTGAATATTAGCCAGCTTCCTTGGTCCCCTCTTCCCTCCAGGGCTTTATCCTATGCTACTCTGCCAAGCAGATCTCTCAAAGCCTGTTCTCCTGAAGTCCAGGGTAGCAAGCTTACTGTATGCCCTTCTTGCTGCCCTAAGGTTCTTGAACTCCACCCTCTCATGGTCACTGCAGGTAAGGCTGCCCTTGACCGTGACATTCCCCACCTGCCCCTCCTTGCTGGTGAGAACAAGGTCCAGCATGGCACTTCTCCTCGTTGGCTCCTCTGTCACTTGGAGAAGGAAGTTATTGTTGACGCATCCCAGGAACCGCTGGATTGCTTATGCCCTTCTGTGTTGTCCTTCCAACAGATATTGAGGAGGTTGAAGTCCCCCATGAGGACCAGAGCCTGTAAACATGACACTGCTCCAATCTGTGTATAGAGGTCCTCATCTGCTCCATCTTCCTGATCAGGTGGCCCAATAGCACACCCCTACTCTAACATCACCTGTCCCAGCCCTCTCTTTGATCCTGACCCATAAGTTCTCAGTTAACTTCATCCACCCCCAGGCAGAGCTCCATGCACTCCAGCTGGTCATTGACATAGAGGTCAATACCCCTTCCTCGTCTCCCCTGCCTGTCCTTCCTAAAGAGCCCGTATGCTTCCATTTCAACACTCCAGTCATAGGAGCCATCCCACCATGTCTCTGTGATGCCAATAAGATCACAGCACTGCAGGTGTGTGCAGGTCTTTAACTCCTCCTATTTATTCCCCATGCTACATACATTTGCACAGAGGCATTTAAGCTGCCCCCTGGATTAAGTTTGACTTACTGGCTGGAGTTGCTGGAATCCCTTTGTGCTGCACTCCACATGCTCTCCTGTTGACCTACAACCCTTCTTTAGGCTCTGGGCATCTATTGCTGGCATTGGCATCAAACTGGTGGGAGTGGGATGAATTGAGGTTCCCCTCTCCTGACAATTTTAGTTTAAAATCTTTTTCACAAGCTTGGCAAGCCTCTAACTGAAGATGTTCTTCCCCTTCTCTGACAAGTGGACCCCATCTTTTCCCAGTAGATCAGGTTTCTCAAAGAGAGTCCCACAGTCTAATTATTCAAACCCCTGGCTATAGCACCAGTCCTGTAATCATTTGTTGATTTGAGAGATCTTATTGGCCCTATCAACCCTTCCCTTTGACCTGGAGGACTGACAAATAACTACCTGTGCTCCACAGTCCCTGGCTGCTGTTCCCAGGGCTCTATAATCCTTGATATTCCTCAGGCTGGTCCTGGCTGTGTCACTTGTGTCCATGAGAAACAACATCAGCGGATAATAGCCAGAGGGCTGTATGAGGCTTGGTAGTCTCTTGGTGACATTCCTTGTTTGAGCCCCCTGGTAAGCAGCACACCCCCCTGGAGAGTGCATCAGGTTGGCAAATGGGTGTCTCTGTACCTCTCAGAAGAGAGTCACCTACCACTATCACCCATCGCCGTTTCTTAATTGTGCTGGTTGTTATACAGGGAACAGATTGGATTGCCTTACTCAGCTCTAGCACCTTTCCTGATGCAATGGGTCTTTCCTCCTCACTCTGCAGAGCTGTGAAGCAGTTCTGCAAGAGCACCTCAGGCTTCTGGTGAGGTGTTCCCCCTGCTCTTCCTTGCCATCACAAGCTTCTATTCTGCATTATTGGCCCCCCTTCCTTCTGTGTGTGCCAGTGTGGGAGTTTTGGACTATTTGGCCACAAGCTGTGAGTCCGCTGCAGACTGTGCTTGGAACCAGCTATCTATCTCCTCAGTCTCCCTGATATTATGCAGCCTCCTTGCCACCTCCTGCAACTCACCACCCTGTTGCAGGAAGTCCTTCACCTGAGCACAATTTTGCGGGCAGGTGTGCTACCTAGCCCTGCCCTAGGTGAAAGGTCGAGGCTCCTCCTGCAGTCTGAGGTCTGCACTGCAGCCTCTCCCTTTTACAGCTCTGTCTGTGTAGAGGCATCAGCCAGGACTGGGGTGGATGGTGCAGATCCTCAGTACCGAGCTCCAGCCTTTGCTCTTAGATGAGTGCCCACCATTCTGCCTTGAAGGTCGGGAAGGATGAGTGCCCTTGACCCTTGCAGATGGTCACAGAGAGTACATGAGTTACATGAGTAATCAAAGATGGCTTATCTCTAAGTCTCTTACACTAACTTTTCCTGCAGATGAAGGTAAAAGCCTCATTCACATAACAAAACACAGGAGTGCTTGTTCTTTCTCCATCTTCATGTGCACGATGAATGTAAAAAACTGTGATCCTATATCCGTGTAGCAATCAGTGAAGCTGAAACTTGCACCTGGAGCCTTGAGAAAGGCCGTCTTATTTGTCATATTAGTGGTAGGTTACATTACCTGCCATCACTACCAGAGTAGTATTAGGCATACCTTCTATAGTGCTGTGGAATCACCAGACAAAATAACCTGACGCTCCAGTTTTGCTGTTAGAGCTATCACTAATGAAAGAAGCATACTTGTCTTATTAAGTAGCAGGCTTCCAAAGCAGATTCACTTTCTGTTTCATCTATGTTTGCTTATGGCACAAAAAGGGAGGGAGGGGAAGAAGATGAAGGAAAGGCTCCTTCAGAATGACACATTTTGGATATGTTGATATGGTTCTCTAAGTCTTAAAACATAATAAAATTTCACAGAACTTTAATTAACAACAGAAAAAAATGATGAGTTTTGCATTTCTTTACTTTATCAAAAGATTTTTAATTGGTGGAAAGTCACTGAGGTCCAGAAAAATAATGGAATAGCTCTGTGTCCTGGTTTGAGGTAAAACAAGACAAATTCTGTTCAGTAACTTTGCTTCTTAGCTGGGCCTCTTCTAACTACTGAAATTAACAGCATATTGTGCAGACAATGTTCGCTTTCTCAGAGTGATAAGACCAATGTTATGGCTGATGTCCAGACGTGGTATGCGGAGAGGCTCTTGCTTATACTTATTTCTATAACAACCAAGGCCAGTGAACTTGGTTACTTGCCCCTTTGGAGGGTCAGAAGCGGAAAAGCATAGAAGGGTTCCACCTGTGCGGAGAAGTGGACAGAACAGGTGACCCAAAACTGACCAACAGGGTATTCCATCCCATCTGCCTCGTGCTCTGAGGGATCAAAGGGTCATGCCTCTTTCTTCAATGGCCAACATCCGAGGAGGACTCTGTGTGTTCTGTCTGCCTTTGATCCCAATCCTGAATCCAAACCCAGAATCCAGTCTCTGTCTGTCACTGAGTTCATTCTGGGACTTTTCCAGCACCAGTCAGTGATGTGATTATCATCCTGGGAGCTTCATCTGGTTTTATACATATTTCATTATTTTCTTTTAATGTTATTATTTCATTAAAGCAGTTTAGTTCCTTCTAAATTCCTACGTCTCTTTTTTTCCCTCCTCTGCCTCTTTCTTTGAAGAGAGGTGGGGGGAGCATCTGTTGGTCCCATCTGGGGTTCCCCACATCCCCAATGGCTAGTTTGGCACAAGCCATGACACTCTGCTAACAGCTTTCTTTTCCTCTGGCAGTTCCGTTTTTGAAAACCAATAGCTGTGTGGGTCACCAAAAGCCTATAGAGTTAGTTTCTCTGCTATGGTTATGAGATACTGGATATTGGATGGTGCCTGAAAAATGGAAAGAGGACATTTTATACATTGGTAAAATTAGATGAAATAAACTTATTGGGTAGCATTTGCAGAACAATTTTTTCTGTTTGAAAAAAAAAAAAAAAAACAAAAGAAAGAATATACCAAAACTAATATTTTCAGAGTGTCAGCTCAAATATTTTGGCATTTTAAAATCTTGTGTGATGTTGCTGAAGACTTTTTGATTTATGATATAGTGTCCTTGATATAACTATATTTAACTGAGTTACACCCAGTGACAGGCAAACTCCTTGATTAAAATGTGGAAGAGAACTCACAGAAAGGGTTTTTTAATTTGTTTTCATTACTGATTACATCCGAACATATTTGAACAATTAATAGAAGAAAGTTCATAAAATCTTCATGGTTTGGCTTTGAATCAGCATATTCTTTGATTCCTGTTTTTGATGGACCCATATCCTCTACTGTGGTTTAGGAGATCAAGGGTTTCAAAAAATCATTTTAACATCAGAGTAAAAATACAGAGATTTTAGAGATTCAGAGTACCAATGATGTGATGCTCTATAGGACAGGAAAAGGGCCAAGGGGACTTCTGTCCTATTAAAAAAGGGACAGATTCTCAGATTCTTTTCCAGACAGTATCCTTCCTTTGCATAAGCATTCAATTCAAACTAACATTGTGTTGCAAGAATACACTGACATCTTTGTGAAAAGAGAGAGATTCGGTACAAATGTTTAAGGGTGGATAAAATAAGTAATAGACTTCAAACTATCTTAGGCTCAGATGAAAGGAAAAACATTTAGAATGTGAAAGTTAAAACACAGAGCTAGTGAGAAGCTCAGGAAGCTCAGAAAACTCTGACCAAAGAATGAGAGGGTTGCTACTGGAGCTCAATCCAGTAGACTTGATGAACAGGCCAGTCCATGTATCCCATTTCATTAATCTCTGATCTCAAGTTTCTACTAAAGGAAACACCAAGGACAAGCAGTGGGAGTAGGAGCCAGGAGAAGCTGCCTAAGGAAAGGGAAGTTGCTACAAGAATGCATTCTCTTGGAGGTCACAGCATCTCATAGCACACATCAAAGCCCAGACTTAGGTTTTTGAATAGGTGTCATGCCAGACATGCAAGAGCAGCAGGACTAAGAAAAGGCTCCTAGTGGGAAGGTAGGTCTCATACCTGACATTGTTTTATAGCACTGTTTGCTCCAGGCAATACATGTGTCCCATGGCATTTGTCTCAGATTAGGCTCAGGTGCTCGAGAATGCATAAGTAGAAAGCCCTTGAGAAGGGTTCTGTAGAATCTATCCAAGGAATAGGTAGGCTGCTGCTAGATCTAATCCTTCTTGGGGCTGGTGTCTCCAAAGACACTGGGCTCAACAAGGCTCTGTGAGAATGCATTCCCTCAGAAGAGGTTTGAAGAGTTAAGAGTTTCCAACTGAGCAACTGGATGTGTTGTATGTCTTCAAGGCCTTTGTAAGAATTAGAGATGGAATTCATCGAGGAAGTGGGAGGGTCAGAACAGCAAAGGGTGAACTGTAGAGAAAACCTGCCCGCTGCTACTAGTTTGCACCCTCAAGCAGTACTTTACCTGAGGATCTACGTCTCCCCTGGCATTAGCTTTTGCCCAGGGTTAGAATTCTCAAAAGGTGGTAACAGCAACATGCAACTGAGAGAGAATTTCAGTAGACATTCCCAAAGTAAAGAGAGAGATCATAATTTTAATATTATGGTTATATTGAAATAATGTGTAGGATAATAAAATAACTCTACCTTAACAAATCTGCAACTGGAGAACAGCTGGGGGACTGCTAAAAGCTCAGCTAATGTTAAGGTTTAAGGTTATGTTGTAGTTCAGGATAAGGGATAAAAACAGTAAAAAGCCTGCTTTTGCACTCAAGGGATTCTGGAGTCAATCTGTGAAAGGGAGCTGCAGTCTACAGAAGCAAGTTCTCCCATGGGGAGTTGTTTAATTTGGGCAACAGTTGGAGTTCTTAGTTAAGCCTTAGAAGCAATTTAGGGTTAGGGTTACTGTTGAAGGAGAGAGAAAGGCTAGAGCTTCAGCTGGAATGGATCTGGAAAAGTATTGCCAGATACAGGTGCCCACTGTAGAAAGAGTTGTTCCCTGAGGATCTTTTTATCTGAGAAATGCCTGGTGGTTTACACCAAAAGATTTTTGAAGGATTAAGGATAGGGTTAGTTATGGAGAGAGCATGATAAAACCCAGAGCTCCAGTTAGTCTTAGTCAATATGCATACTAACAGAAATTGCGTAGGCTGCAGAATCATCCCTGCAGAATTTTTTTCGCCGGTCAATGATTTAGAGTCTTTGCCAATGGCTAATCTGAGTGGTAAAATTCAGTTTGAGAACAGGAAAATATCTCAAGTTCTTAGCAGAGGTGGTCTTCAAAGGGGTTGCCAAAGGAAGGTGAAGCTTCAAATTCTCCCAAGAATTTTTTTACATGGGCAATGGCTTGAGGTGTCTTGTCTATAGTGTGGCCAAGGGTAAAGGTTCGTTTTAGAGATTAGGTAAAGATTAGTTTTGAGAGCAAAAAAAATCTGGAGCTCAAGTCAAACCGAAACTGTTACAGGTCTGCCAGAGACAGTTGTAAACTACAATAACAAAACCTTCCCTGAGAAATCTTTCATCTAGGCCATTCTTTGGCTGCATTCTCTGGTAAAGGCTTAGGCAAGCATTGGTGTGATGGTTAGGGATAGGTTTATGGATCAGCCTGAGAGCAAAAAACCCTTGAGCTTCAGTTGGAGCAGGTTTGGAAGAGGATGACAAGGGTACTTGCAAACTGCAAACAGAATATTCCCCTGAGAAGTTGTTCATCCAAGTAATGACCTGGGTGCCTTGTCTAAAGCTCAGCTGAGTGTTCAGGCAGGGTCCAGAGAAAGGAAAAAACTTGAACTCCAGTAGCAGGGCCTCTGTTGGAGAGAAGGTGGCAAGATTCCTTCCATTTATTCTTCCAAAGTCGGTAGTAATAAGAAAATTATGTACGTTAAGCTAATTCTTATTAGATAAGCATATTCCCTTGTCTGATTCAAATTACTAGTCCAAGATGAGCTAACACAGTAAGATTCTCTTCCAAAATAAGCTGTGTGTCCCATTGCCATATTTAATGATATAACCTATATAAAATCTGAGGCACAAGGAAGAATCAATGCTCCTGACAGTTTGACTAAGTGCATATTTCACCAAGAATCCAGTGCATACTATGGGACAGAAGAACAATGCAGTTGTGAGAGATACAGTAGCAGTTGTGTACTCTTAATGTATTCCTGCAGAAGTGCATCTGCTACACATCATAGGGACTTTAAATATTTGGAAGTAATAAATTCAATTAATCTTTTTTAAAGAATGTATAGAAAGCTGAATCAGGACTTCAAGATATGAAATATATAAAGGAGATCCAATAATTAAGCATCTAAGTGCCTCTCAGCATCTGCCATGAAACTTGCTTCTATGTCTTGTACCCAATGGATACAGGTATCGGTGATAACCTGACTGTGAAATGGGGGAAACCTTATTCCCTCTGCAAACAAAGACGCTTGACAATGACTGCAGTTTTGATGGTTCAATTAGTTATAGTTACAGACCCATAAATATAACTTGCTACAGAGATATTTACATAATAAGAATGAGTCTTACTGTTAATGTGTAAAGAATAAGGGAGGTAGAATTACACAGAGATTACCTGACATGCTTCGTATTCCAACACCACTTTAAATCCAGCAAATAAAATTTTCTGTTTCATGCTGTTAAAAATATTTGTGTTAATTATTTTGTTCCAAAATATATTTCACTAAACCAAAACCAACCAACCAAACAAAAGTGAATTAGTATAACAAAGGGTACCTGTATTTGTCATGGAAAATAAAAGCTTTTTCTTATCCCTTTATGATGTTTGATCTGCCAATCTTATGTTACATTGATACTTAGTGTACATTTTCACTGATATAAATACTTATAGTCACTTAAGAAAGAGTTATTTGGGAAATCAAAACCTGTCCCCTAGAATCTTGTTCAAGTGTTGCTCGCTCACCTGGGAATAGAACTTCTGATATACTTCTTACAAGGTTAATAATGACTTATTAACCATTATAGAAATACAGTGAAATTATGGGAGTTGGTGTTTTTTGAACAGGCTTTTAAGTCCATTTTAGTTTTAATTTGCAGCTTGAAGAGTTATGATACTGTTGTGATGTTTATTATGTCTTTGACATGCAAACTAGAAAGCAATTACAAAACAGTGTCTAGAACTGAAGATTCCTTTCACTATGAGTAATTATTACAAAAGATTCTGCTAATGCAACTAAGAACAACGTTACAGTTTGGTCTCTAATGCTTGCTGAATACCATATATGTGTGGGTTATATAAAACAGTTAAGCAACAATTAGCGTGTCTTTGGAGGGCCATAATGAAAACCCAATTTAATTCTATCTATCTTTTACAATTTAACTTACTTGGGAGAAAGTCTTCCTTTCTATCCACATACTTTAGCAACAGAAGAGAACATTTGTGATATAGTTAATCCCTTTATGCAGAAACTACTAGCTGGTCAAATACTCAGGAGGACCTCAGATCTCTGATTAATAGCTAGAATCTGCAAATTTTGCCCATATTAAATTGGACTGTAGAGTCCTGTAGACTTATATAAGTTTACATCAGCAAGCTCAAGTATGTAGAAAAATGTATTCTTCTGTCTGAAGATGCGCCATCTTTAGATTGGATTGCATTGCTATTCTTATTTACAAGTCTGACCTCTGATCTAGGTCTTTCTTAGGAGATCCGAGGGACCAAAAAGCTCTGGTAGATGAATGGCAATAAGCACTGTGAAGCAGATTATAGGAGATATGCTGGCTAACAAAATGTCTTAGTAGTCTGTCAGTTTACCCTAAGCTCCATATTATTGCAGCAGATTATTTATTATTAATTTTCAGCTGAGTTTACCATTTCAATAACTAAAAGCTTAGAACTTAGCATGCAAGTGTCCCTTTCTAGGGTGCACTGATACCTTAAACACTGATTGAAGAACATTTAAAATAACCTCTGATACAGAATCATAGAATCATAGAATTGTTTTGGTTGGAAGAGACCGTTAAGATCATCAAGTCCAACCATTAACTTAGCACTGCCAAGTTACCGGTGCACCATGTCCCTCAGCACTACCTCCAAACGTCTTTTAAATACCTCCAGGGATGGTGACTCCACCACTTCCTTGGGCAGCTTGTTCCAGTGCTTGATAACCCTTTCAGTGAATAAATTTTACACCTGTTACTCAGAACAATATTAGATATGTATGTGAGAGGTTGAAATGGCAATGTTCTGATAAAGCACGAAATAAAATTAACTGCTGTTACAAACAGGGTGACCAATTGTTAAAGCAACACGGTTGTGTGGCAGATAAGTTAGACCCATCTAGTAGATGCTATATGGAACAAGTTTTTTTTTTTTCATATAACAGTAACTATATGCCAATACTTTAGTAAGCTAGCCCCCTTAAAAAAAAACCTTTTTAATAGAATGTGCCTTGTAGATTACCTAATTAAAAAGAAAGTATATAAATATGGAAGAAATAATATTTTTCTGCTTAAAATATTAATTTACCCTGTGTAGTAGATATCCACATATGTATGTGGTTATATAGATAACAATACATATATCTATAGATCATGTGTGTATTTAGATACCAATACAGTGAGGTCCTAGAGGACATTTTTTTCCCTCCATTTTCTTCATGTTACATCAGCATTATTCAAAACTGCAAAATTACTTCTAGAGTGAAGATGTTGATACACCATGAAATTCATTTTCTGTTCTGTAGAAGGCTGTTTATAATATTTTTCTTTATAATGTGCTAATCATATTCTAAATCTGTTAGATCACAAAGAATCTCAGGGCCCATTAGAGAAGATAATTCAGCAACAGCCAGAAACAATCAATAGAATATTCAAGTATTCCTTTTTTTTTAATGCAACAATGTTATTATGGAAATTATGGTAAAGCTGATAGTTTCAGAAATCATCAGTCAGGCTGAGTAGATCTATGTTATAATCATAGTCATTTGTCACATCAAAAAAAGTTTGTGAGTGGTATTAGAGGTTGCTGAGTCCAACAGTTAACTGATAGATACAAGGGCACTGGGGCTCCCTGTCCCCAGTTCAGCTGTGCGCATGCTCCCAATAGGCTCACACATACCTACACAGTATATATGTATGCATGACCAGACGTACAGATTCATTCAGGCAGAAAATGGTGCCTTTAGCAGCATCCACCTAAACACACAGCACTCAGATGAACACGAACAGCACAAATGGCCCAATGCAGTTCCTATTCTTGAGCTGATCAGAATTTTAATCTGCTAGGGAAAATATTATATATGTGTGTATGAGCGTGTTTGTATGTGTACATGCTCACTAGAGGTCCCTTCAACAGCTTGTCCAAGATCCCCTGTTCTCACTGGATCTACAAACTCTGAGATTCATGGTCCCGCTCTGGCTGCTAGCTCTCAGACTTCTGCTTGTTGGCTAGTTCAGCTTGCGGTTTTCCAGCATGCACCCCCACTCACCCATACACACTCAGAGAGTGCAACCACACAGGTGGCAGAGGTAAGATTAAGTGAGAATATAAGATAGAGTGCAGTGACCAAGGTGTAGGGCTTAGGTGCAAGGCAGGTGTAGGACAAGCAAACTGACCTGTAACCTGCTCTCACCCATCCTTCTATTTTCCCACTTTTGTTCCTGCCAAACCACCTTGATCCCTCAATTTCCCCACCTTTGGTCCTTCTGCTGAATGTCCCATATTAAGACCCACACACCTCCACAACCCCATGGTGAGTTTTACACACTCCCCAAATGTTCTTCCCTTGCATCCCATAATAAGTCCCATAATCATGCCTCATTTCAGACTTCAGCTGCTCAGGTGGAGATTTTATCTCCTGCCTCATCTAGGAGGAATTCTTCTCCTTGGATGGGCTAATGCAGCCCTGCCCTGGTAGCGGATCAGTCAGGGAGCACTGTTTTTCACTGGTTAGGTTGCCAGGGTTCCCTCCCACATCCCTGTTCCTCTGATCCCTGAGACTTTTGTGTGTAGAGAGATATTAGTCTTCAATCAAATACCCTGACTAATGGCCCTTCACCTAAGCAATACTGATCTTTGTCTTTTATTTTGAGAGCCTTTTGAAGCAATTTCTGCCACCTTCAGTTAGCAAAGAGCAGCTGTTACCTTCAAATAGCATGTAAAATAGCTTGGCATGTCTCTTATGTGGCCAGAATTAGAGTCCAGGTCAGAAGAGGATTTGAAGAGAATTCCAGCTGTCCAAATGGGAGAATAAAATGTTTTGTCACTGAGCTAACACTGAAGGTGAAACACTGGGAATGAAGTTAAATTGGCATTATGTACTGTGAGACTAATACCTGCAAACTATAAAGAAACATATAATCTTTTAAATTGATAGAAACGAAGGGACAATAATGGGGTGTTTAAAGTGCAAAAATAATATTTTCTTTAAAAACCTAAAATGATGAAAAAATATGACAATCATCTTCACAAAAATAACTTGAAAAAAATAATGTATCAAATACAACAATTTTCTTTATTTAATAGTCAGGTTTCTAACACTAATTTTTGTGTTTTTTTTTTTTCATAATAGAAATAGTTAACTTAGACAAGACCATTTATAAAATTCCAAAGAATTATTTTTGTCTCAAGTTAGAACTCTATTAACTTTCCATGATAAATTAGCACAGGAGATTAGTTTTTAAATGGGTCTCTAATTAGACTTCATTAATGGCAATGTTATCTCTTACAAATTCCTTTCCTTCATTAAGGAGATGTTTCCTACTTTTCATGTGAAACATTCAAATTATTTTAAAATTAATATGACTTTTAAATAATATAACCTGAAGATGGATGGTATTTTCAAAGACAGAATAAGAATTGGGATTGCACTTTCATTAACAAATGACCTGACCTATTGTTTTGTCTTTAGCAATAGACTTTTAATCTCATTTAGTATCAAGTAAATAGGGCTTAATTTATTAAATTTCTAGTTATGCCTTGCTTCTCTGGGTTCTAACGAGCACAGAGGCTACAGTGTAGGCTTTATGGTAAAGGTTTGGCAGAATCGCTCTCTTTGAAAACTCTACTAAACCATTCCAAGACCTTTACGTTTTTTGTCTAATTTGGACAAAGTAATTCTGGGATGCACAGAAAGTCAGGCATGCGTGCCCAGACAGCCACTGATTCTTTGAGTCTTGTTTCTTTTATGAAAACAAGCTAAAAATCAAATTAACTTAATTTTTAACAATTTTTGTAACAAACTCTGTGACAATGCTACTAGCTTATCCAGGGCGACAAGATTCCACATTTGTTGCCAGATGGGTGGTTTTTCCTTCTGCTCTGTGAAGCATAGCAAAAGCCTGAGCAGGTTTATAATATCTCCCCTATTTTGCTCAGTAAGTGATAACACTGAATATCAGTGGGCAGTTACATGTTCTTGAAGAAATCAAACAGTTGTAACAAATTTATTTGTATTTTTTTAATTTTTATTAGAAGACATTGGGAAAGAAAAAAAAAAACAAACTAAAAAGGGGTATAAATGTTCTTTGTTTCCTGGTGTTAATTCCCATGGAAATTTGAGTAAAATAAAATATATGCTTCCTTTAAAAAGGCATACTTTTAAAATTTCTTTTTTCAGTGTGCAAAATGTAACAAGATTTTGTAAAATCTATCAAAATAAGTTGTGCAAAATGCTGTTATTATGCAAAGCAATAAAGGTAGAGAGGCAAAAAGATTCAATGCTAGAGAAAAGATTCAACGCTAGGGTACACAATGCACATGAAAATAAAATTTCTCAATATTCTATATATTTTTAACCCTCTGAATATTCTTGTTTGTACAGAAGTATATTCCTTGTCTTCTGTTATAAAAAGAATGCCATTCAACTGTCAGTTTTGGCAGAGATTATTTTTTGAAGAAGATGTTATAGGTGAAGGATTAAGAAACTCTTTTGATTGTAGCTTCAGCCATCTTAGTTTTTTCATGTTATTGTTTTGTCCTATTGACAAGTGTTTTCTAACTAATTATTTATTTTGATAAGCTAAAGTAAATTCCATTTTCCATTTCTGTTTTTATGGCCTCTTTTTTATCTTGTTTTGTCCAATATTGAACGTAAATGTGCTGGTGTTCAGTACCAGAACCTTAGGGAAAAAAAAACACGTTACAACAGGATAACTAAAATCCAGGGATACCTAGAATTCCAACCATATTTAGGCAGAACTCATTCATCTGTCAAAAACACTACTTTCTCTCAATGGAGTGATTTTGGAGAATGTGAATCCTTTTATTCTCCGTAGCCCAAATTCATGTAGACTCTTCGGAAATGGTAATGGAACTATGAAAGCAAAACTCAATGGAAGGAAGATTGAAAATACCTGGAAAAAGATTAATCCTTAAACAGACCATTACATAGATAACTGTGTCCTTCAATGCTCCACAGGCCTCAGACATTCTTTTCAGAATATCTAGTTTATTTACCCTCTTTCACCCATTACCAGTTTATAATTCTTCTGTCATGTGGATTGGATTTATCAAAGAATTGGTCAGATTTATTTGTAGGTAATGCTGGTGTCTCTCAGTTTGGGAAGGATAGGTTATTTTGAAGTGAAATGTTTAATTATGACCATTATTTACCTCAAAGTGTTAATTTATAGAACCTTCACAACTTATAATACTGTGAACCATTCCAAGTTTTTGAGAGAGAATTAGTTTCTTGTGTGAGACAACACTTACTAATTGGTAAAAGTTAAAAAAATGTCTACTATAGAGCTATGCACATTCCTCATTTGCTGCTTTTGTATAGAACAGAGGGAAATCTTATTACTATCAGAATTATGATCTAGTAATAACACCATCCATTGTTTTTTTGTAATGAAAACTTAGTAAGCTTCTCTGTTTGTTTAGTTACTCAGGGATTTCATTTTCAAATGCAGGATTTATTCAGATGACTTTTAAAAAATTAGTTTGCTATGGTTTGTTTACAAAATGGAAGACATAACAAACAGAGAGAGGGCATGGAAAAAAATGCTCTCCAGAAAGTAAACATCAAGCTACAGACATCAGAGAGAGATTTAGACACCAGCTAGCCTGAACAGATTTTAAAGATGAGCCAAGAATCATCATTTCACATTTTTGACTGAACAAGGGGAACAAATTGTACACACCAGCACAAAATCAAGTCTTAAACCAGAGGATAAATAAATTCCTATTTTGGCTCAGGCACCTGTTTCAGATCAGACAGAAAATGAATTGAATTCCGTTCTCCTGCTGTCTGACTAAGAACTCCTGATTTTATTAGTTGCTATAAGGTGGTCACAAAAATGGCAAAATTGAATCAAAATCAAATTTACAGCTTCTCCTGGATCTTGTTTACCACAGTGACCAAAACTGATGCCCAAGGAAGCTAAGAGATAAGCATGACTACTAAGTCATAGAATCATAGAATGGTTCATGTTGGAAGGGACCTTAGAGATCATCTAGTTCAATCCCCCTGACATTGACAGGGAAATTTCCCTCTGGACCAGGTTACTCAAAGGACTGTCTAGCCTGGCCTCGAACACCTCTAGGGATGGGGTATCCACAATTTCTCTGTGGCACCTGTTCCAGTGTCTCACCACCCGTATGGTGAGGAATTTGTCCCTGATATCTAATCTAAATCTCCCCTCTTCCAGTTTAAAGCCATTACCCCTCAACCTATCACTACATGTCCTTCTAAAAAGTCCCACTCCAACATTCTTGTAGGCCCCCGTCATGTACTGAAAGGCTGCAATAAGGTCTCCCTGAAGCCTTCTTGTCTCCATGCTGAACAATCCCAACTCTCAGCCTGTCTTCATAGGAGAGGTGCTCCAGCCCTCAGATCATCTTCGTGGCCCTTCTCTGGAACTGCTCCAACAGGTCCATGTCCTTCTTGTGTTGAGGACTCCGAAGCTGGATGCAATATTCCAGGTGGGGTCTCACCAGAGCAGAGTAAAGGGGCAGAATCACCTCCCTCGACCTTCTGGCCACACTTCTTCTCATGCAGTCCAGGATGCAGTTGCCACTCTGGATGCAAGCATGCCTTGCTGGCTTATATTGAGTTTCTCATCAGCCAACACCCCCAAGTCCTCCTTCTCAGTGCTACTCTCAATATATCCTCCACCCAGCCTGTATTTCTGCTTGGGATTGCCCTAACCCATATGCGGTGACCTTGCACTTGGCCTTGTTGAACTTCATGAGGTTCACAAAGGCCCACCTCTCAAGCCTGATCAGGTCCCTCTGGATAGCATCCCTCCCCTCCAGCACGTCAACCGCACCACACAGCTTATTGCTGTTGACAAACTTCCTGAGGGTGCACTCAATCCCACTGTCATTGTTACTGACAAAGATGTTAAACAGCACTGGTCCCAGTACTGACCACTGAGGAACACCACTCATCACTAGTTTCCACTTGGACATCAAGCTGTTGACTGCAACCCTTTGAGTCTCGATATCCAGCCAGTTCCTTATCCATCAAGTGGTCCACCCATCAAATCCATGTCTCTCCAGTTTAGAGACCAGGATGTCATGTGGGACGATGTCAAATGCTTTGCATCAATCCAGGTAGATGACATCTGTTGCTCTCCCCTTATCCACCAGTGCTGTAACCCCATCACAGAAGGCCACCAAATTTGTCAGGCATGACTTGCCCTTAGTGAAGCCATGTTGGCTGCTACCAATCACCTCATTACTTTCCATGTGCCTTAGCAAAGTTTCCAGGAGGATCTGCTTCTTGATCTTGCCAGGCACAGCAGTGAGAGTGACCAGACTGCAGTTCCTCAGGTCTTCCTTTTTTCCCTTTTTGAGAATGTGGGTCACGTTTCCCCTTTTCCAGTCAGTGGGA
Organism: Ibidorhyncha struthersii; assembly: GCA_013398815.1. NCBI lineage: Eukaryota > Metazoa > Chordata > Aves > Charadriiformes > Charadriidae > Ibidorhyncha > Ibidorhyncha struthersii. The sequence continues at coordinate 406 of VZSZ01000082.1, read as the reverse complement.
ACTTTGCCAGACTGCCACGACTTTTCAGATATAATGGAAAGCAGTTCAGCAATTTCATCCACCATTTTACTCAGGACCCATGGATGGATTTCATGAGGTCCCATGGACTTGTGTACCTTCAGGTTCCTTAGATGGTCTCATGCTTGATCTTCACCTATAGTGGGCAGTTCTTCATTCTTACAGCCCCTGTCTTTGCCTTCTGAGACTTGGGTGATGTGGTTAGAGCCCTTGCTGGTGAAGACTGAGGCAAAAAAAGTCATTGAGTACCTCAGTCTTCTCCATATCCTGGGTCACCAGGTCTCCTGTTTCCTTCCAGAGAGGGCCCACACCTTCCCTAGTCTTCCTTGTACCGCTGACATACGTACAGAAGGATTTTTTGTTTGTCTTAATGTCCCTGGCCAGATTT
>VZSZ01000077.1:61936-78175 GCA_013398815.1 Ibidorhyncha struthersii | reverse complement strand
CCTCATCCTTGGCTGCTCAAAAAATTTCTCTGTATTCCTCCTAGGCTACCTGTCTCTGCTTCCACCCTCTGCAGGCATCCTTTTTCTGTTTGAGATTGTCCCAGGAGCTCCTTGTTCATTCATGCAGGCCTCCTGGCGTTTTTGCTAAACTTCGTCTTTGTTTGGATGCATTGCTCCTGAGCTTGGAGGAGGTGGTCCTTGAATATTAGCCAACTTTCTTGGGATCCTCTTCCCTCCAGGGCTTTATGCCATGGTACTCTACCAAGCAGATCCCTCAAGAGCCTGAAGGCAGCTCTCCTGAAGTCCGGGGTAATGAGCTTGCTGTGCGCGCTCCTCGCTGACCTAAGGATCATGAATTTCACCATCTCATGGTCATTACAGCCAAGGCTGCCCTTGATCTTCACGTTCCCCACCAGCCCCTCCATGTTGGTGAGACCAAAGTCCAGCATGGCACCTCCCCTCACTGGGTCTTCCATCACTTGGAGAAGGAAGTTATCATCAACACATTCCAGGAACTGCCCAGATTGCTTATGCCCTGCTGTGTTGTCTCTGGAACAGATATCGAGCTGGTTGAAGTCCCCCATGAGGACCAGGGCTTGTGAACATGAAGCTGCTCCTGTCTGTCTGTAGAGGGCCTGATCTGTTTGGTCATCCTGGTCAGGTGGCCTGTAGCAGACTCCCACTGTAACATCACCTGTCCCTGCTCTCCCTTTAATTCTGACCCAGAGGCTCTCGGTCGGCTCCTCATCCATCCCCAGGCAGAGCTCCATGCACTCCAGCTGGTCACTGACATAGAGGGCAACACCCCCTCCTTGTCTCCCCTGCCTGTCCTTCTGAAGAGTCTGTATCTTTCCATTCCACCACTCCAGTCATAGGAGCTATCCCAGCATGTCTTTGTGATGCTAGTAAGATCATAGTCCTGCGGGCTTGTGTGCACCTCTAACTCCTCTCGTTTACTGCCCATGCTACATACATTTGCATAGAGGTATTTAAGTTGGCCCCCTGATGAAGCTGACTTGCTGAAATTCCTTTGTACTGCACTCCAGGTGGTCTCCTGCTGACCTGTGATCCTTTACTATCCTTTGAGTATTTATTAAACTAATGTAATTTCCCATTGTTCACTCTTATTCTGGCATGAATGCCCTTTTTTTTTCATCTCATCTGCTTCCACTAGAAGGCTTTCTTAGATCACTTCACACTGAGTACTGTATTGGTATAACTGAAGTTATTGGCATACAGACATTGCATGCTGCAGACTTCTGCCAAGGCCTTAGGTCATTTCAGCCCCCAGGTGGTCATTATCTTCTGATAACTTGTATTATGGTTTAATTTGAAGAGGCAAGGAGGTGGAAGGTACTTAAAACTGTTACACAGGACATAAACGCCCCTGCCTGTATATAGAACAGCAAAGCTTATCTATGTCACTTAGTGAAGGTGTTGGCTCAAAGAACGAATGCCTTTCTGTACCTTGCAGCAGGCAGAGAGAAGGGTGAGTGGAGCGAAGGGAGAATTGTCAGTGAAGTCCCATGTCTTCATTGATCGCTTAATATCTGTTTTTTACAGCTGAGATTCTCTGTGACAGTGAAGGAGACCCCCTATGTTGCTGGTTTTATTGTGCTAATAAGTGTCAGTGGTGGGTGTGATGTTTTGACCCTCTTCTGCACTGATGGTATTCTTTTAAAACTTGTCCTGTTATCATAATGGCAATTACAAAAACGAGTAGTAATTTCAGAAAGTTCAAACTCCACCAGAATGTGGATGTTTTCCAGTAGTGAGTAAAAACAGAAAGAATATCCCTTACTATGCTTTCTTGTATTTATCAAAGGCAGGCAGGATTTTGGATTTGTATCCTTTATTGTGCTTTATGAAGCATACACACACAAATTCTGAAATTAGTTGTTTTGTTTACAGCTTCGAACAGTGCTGAAATATGTAGGTGCATTAAATGCTTTTTATTTAAAAGTACAAAGTTTTCTGTTTCTGGTGAGCCATAGGAGAAAATATGATTTGTCTGAGTGAAATGTTTTGAGATTCATCAGCCTTTCATGCAATGATGCAGGCATTTTGCTTTAAGATTTTTTTTTTTCCCACTAAGTTGGTGCAGGGCTTATTTAAATAGTAGTTAGAAGGACAGCAAAGAGTTTGAGTCTTTTTTTCAGAATCTTTATTATCTTGCCAGTTCTTCTGTTAACCTTACCTTACAGTAGAAGGACTAAAATGTTTCTCTAAACTTAAATAAAAAATCATTGCTCCAGGGAGCAGCATGGGCACTCTGAATTGTAAATACTCTATCCTGGTCCACAATGACAGAAACTATCCTCTGAGATAGCAAAATCGTGCTGAATCACTGGTTATTGCTGAACAAAGACAGAAATTCATGTTCATTTGGAGTCTGGCAGAACTAACTTTTCTGCCAGATAGCATGAAGTAGTTGTAATGTTTCTTAATGCTACTGCATCTTTCTCTGTTTGAAGAACTAAATATATTTTAAATAAACTGAGAAGTCATAATGCCAATGTATTTTCTTTAGCAGAAGTTCTGTAGTTAACCTGTAACAAAGTCTGCCAATGAGAAAATACTAGTATTGAGCTAAGAACAGAGCACCAAAAAGGCAGATGTTTAAGACCAATGTTACAAGAAATATTTGAATATGCAATATATATTAAAGCATCTAGAACAGCTTCTTGCAGATCTTGTTGTATTGGGAAACATTTTTACTAAGTGGGGTTTTTTTGCTTTATTACATGGAAGACAAAGAGCTTCTCATTGAAAGATTTTTTTTTATTTTTTATTTTCAAATTAGAATGTGTACAGTGCTAAATTTGTGATGCATTTTATATCATTTATAAGCTTTCTCAAAAAATATTCAGTAGTCTGTTAAATGTCTGTATCCAGTTACTACTGTAGAAAAAGTATAAGTTATTGCAGCTGTAGAAACCTCTTCTTTCATCACTTTAAGTTTGAAAATGTTTTCTTTTTATGACAGGACTTTTTCCTTTACCATATACCTGATAGTACTTGAATTTTCATGTTCAGTATTTTCACTCGCAAATACAAGGTTTATCTGAAAGTTAGAAAGCTGTATAAAATCAGTTTATTGCTGAGTGTATTGATTTATTGTCAGCATGCTGATGTTTTGTTTACAAATGCTGAGTTTGGGTATTACTTTAACTGTTGTAATAATTCATTGTATAAACATAACTTAATTAAGACTATTTTGCTTTTGCTTCTACAGTCCATACAGTGACACTGTTTCTGAATATCTTTGGATGTTTGGCCTGGTTTCATGTTGATGCTACACGAGGGGTTGATTTTGGATTGAGTATTCTCTGGTTCTTGCTTTTTACCCCTTGTTCTTTTGTCTGCTGGTACAGACCACTTTATGGAGCTTTCAGGTAACAACTTCAGCTTGACTTAGGATATTTAAAAACTTGTTGAAATGCATTAACATTCCAGAATTTGCTTGATTATTGTTATGATAATCCTTTAATATGCTTTTATTACAAACAAGTAGTATGTTTGCCATTAATTCAGTTGTTGTATTTGAAACATAGATGGCAATAGTTAGGAATACCGTGGAATATCCTTTGAAGTATTTATAGCTTCTACCATTGACAAATTATTTGGAAGAAATACTTAACTTTACATTGGACTGATAACAATTTTAAGGAAAATTCTTATTAAATCTCTATCCCTTCACACCAAAATGTGGAAGAAAAAATTTGTGAAAATCAGCATGTAGAAATTTTAAATGCTGTACTCTTACAGCATGTCTTGGGATTTTTTTTTTATATTGAAGTGTTTCAGGATATTCTTAGTTAAAATGCACTAATTCTTGTAGAGAAGACTGATGGCCAGAAATTGCAGTTAAGCGTAGCCTTTAAACTAAAAGAGATGCTTTTTTTTGCTAACCAAGGAGATAGTGCTGTACCCACACATCTTTGAGGAATCATATAGTTAACTTGCATTTGCTCTCCAGTAAATCCATAGCTTTTCTTAATGAATATTGATTGTTTGGAAAAGGAAAACTACTACTTGCATATTCAACTTTCGGTCAGTTGCTCAGCTGAAAATGAAATATTGAACTGAACTGGTTGAATAAATAGAAATGAACAAACTCCCTTCTCCACCAAGAGCTATTAATGGCAAAATCTGGTTCTAAGTGATTTCTACTTTCTTTAGAACTCTGGTAGCAAGCATATTATATGATCATTAGTTTTGATAGTAATAAGTTGGGGTCTTTGAAATTTTGCCTGGATATTTCTTTTTGGGCTTGTTTTTTTGTTTTGCTTTGAGGTTTATCTTTTTACTTTCAGTCTTTGTCAGGCTGGCATCTTAGTAATTTAAACAGGAAACCCATTTTGTACATTTTGCTTTTAAGCAACAGCTGCTTCAGGATTCTGGTCTGCACTATGTTTCAGTAATTCCATATTAGATTTTATTTCCTTTTACAAGTAAAATACTTTCTTCCCATCCTGCCAGCACTGTGAACTTCAGTCTGAACATGGAGCAGAATTCTGCTCTTCATGCATTGTAGTAAAACTTCTGTGTTTAGGCTAACAGGCCCTGCTGTGTGCTGAACAGAAGAGTAAGGAATAGTAACTTTCTGCTGTTCTCACTTCTGTTAGAGGTGCAGGTGGCAAAAATATTATATTAAAGGAGGAGCACCTCTTGTAAATAAACACTACAAAACCACACAATTACTGATACTTAAGTCCCTATCAATAAATGAAAGCACTGTTCCTCCAGTTAATGCAGAAAAAAAAAATTTAGATTGGTACTACAGTATTTGCAAAAAATCATTAATATCCTGGCTGCTTTAATCTTTTTTTCCCCCCTCTTTCAGGAGTGACAGTTCATTCAGGTTCTTTGTGTTCTTCTTTGTATATATCTGTCAGTTTGCTGTACATGTACTTCAAGCTGCAGGATTTCAAAGATGGGGAAACTGGTAAGTATTCTGTTTGCTGTAGCATTGTACTGTCTGTAAGACAAGCAGTCATATTTGATATAGCAACTGCAATGCAGTCTGTTTTTTTTTAAAAAATAATCTTGTGCTTACTGGAATTGTTACATTTAGCACTCAAAAAAAGCATTTTTGGAGTGCTCTTAACTAGGAAAAGTGGGTGAAACATATCCCAAGAGTGTGGGGTAATTCTGTTATTAGGTTGGTCAAAATTTTATCCTTGAATGTAAACCACTTTGAACTATTTTTTTATACATTACCTCCTCTATTTTGGTAGTGTGTGGAGACGTTATTTGCTCTATATTTAACATAAAGACATAAGCAAAACTTAGAGTAAATGAAAATAATTTAGACAGTAATAATATACTGTATGCATATTATTTTGTATCATTAGTTATTTCTAATTATATTAATATACTTACTACTTGTTAAGGAAATTTATGGCTAAAATTTGAAGAATGAGTCAACAGTGTATTTTGGGTGAATATAGTGGTATATCTTTGATATTACTTGAAAAGCTCATTTGTCTGAGTCAGCTCCTTATTCTGTATTTGTTGATTTTTCTTTTTGATGCTTGTAAGTATATAAGCTTTTATGTATATTATCTTTTATTGGAGCCTTAGAGGTCTAATACTTAGACTGTACAAGGAAAAGCTGTTGGGAATCAGTCACCGTCCTTGGAAAAAAAACCCAACAAACTTGAAGTAACAAAAAGCGTGGTTGTTGTCTCCATGGCAGCATTGAGAGCTATGACTGGCAGTACTGTAGTTGGGTAATGACACTTCTCTGTATCGGTGCGTTTTGCTGGTAACCTCCAAACATATGTAAGGCAGACAAACCAGCATTGCTTTAGAATTGTAGCATAAGGAAGGATGCCGGTTTATTATTTTTGTTTTTGAATCCACTGTTTTGCTTTTTCATAGATACATTCATTGACTTTAACAAAATAAAAGAAGGTATTTTAGGGGGCCAACTCTCCAAATATGTGGAGTGTGCTTTTAAGAATACTTGGGGAAGGGGTATGAAAAGTAGCCAGATGATCAGAAAAAGCTAATTACAGTTTGGATTTTGGACTTTTGTGATAGAGTCCAGTTGGACATAGGGGATATCAAAGCAATTTGAAACAGGTAGACAAAAGTTTTAAGGTTGTTCAAGTTTACAGAAATTTTTTGCCTTTTTTTTTCTGTGGAAGAATCTTTTCCATCTTAATGTTTTATTTTCCTTCAGGCAACCTGCTTCTTGTGGTTGCAAGTTTGATACTATATTTTTCTGTTGGTGTTTCAGTTTTGAAGAATGGGGGAATGTTTGAAGTAGGTACTGATAGAGCAATCTTTTCTATTAGCTGATGTGATGCTATCTACTTCAAAAAACTATCATATTAACCTCAACTGAGAAAGCATCACTGTGTGGATACAATTAAATGTCTTCCGACATAGAAGCTGTGCGTGTAGGGCATGTCTTTGGTTTATATTTAAAGAAGTTAGAAGCTATCTTTTTAGGGACATATTCTCTGAAACAAAATCATCTAGTCTTGAATCAGTCTGAAATGACAGTATGACAAAAAAAACCCCAGAAGTTGATGAGCAACTCTCTAACTTCTTCACAATTCTGCTCAGGGAGAATCATCTTTGCTACAATTATTTGTATAGTTTCACTGCATGCATTGGAAAAAATGTAAACTAAGCTCTAAAAGCTTATTCTAGAGCTGAAATACGCTTTTGTAAACTTCCCATGACTTTTTCTGCAAAAATATTTACAGTTGATCAGAACCAGGAGGTTATAAAATTTCCTTGATGTGGATACCTGTGGTTGAATGGTTTGTGCACTGTGCTAGTAAAGTTTGTCCTTTCTTTTTCCTTCAGTGGGTGGATTTCATCTCTTACTGGTCTTAATAAGAGTATTCCTGTTGGCATTATGATGATAATCATAGCTGCACTTTTCACAGCATCTGCTGTTATCTCATTAGTTATGTTTAAAAAGGTAAGTTGCATATTATTCCTTTCTTCTGTTTCCTATGTTTGATCTGGATTTTGCTTTCCTGCTTGAGAGGTACTCTCTCACAAAGTAATGGGGATTAAATTATATTCTTGGGGGTGTGCCTTACATATTAACAACTGTACTTTTTTGCTTATACTGTTACGAAATGTTGTTTGTACAATGCACGTACTTTCAGCAAACTAAAATGGGGAAGGATAGCTCTGAATAAGAGAAATCGGGAGGTAAGCCCACTGGACACTATGATTGTACCTGTAGGTGCAGGTTGTAATTTTCAAATCTATGGTGATTCGTCAGGCTGAGTGAAGTGTGATTCAAATGACTGCTAAGTTTCACCTCTTAGCAAAATCATTCCCATTAAAATCAACAGAAGAGGGAGATGCCTGGCACCTCAGAAAAGGATTTTTATTTCTCTGCTTATATTACTTTAACATTTTGTGGTCAGTTAATGGTCGCGTAGTGTGAAAGCTCAAAGATAGATGCTTTTTTCCCTTGGTTCCTTTTGTGAATTTCCATCCAGAAGACCTAAGTTCAGATACTAATGTACTACTAAGTTTTTGTTGTTGTTTAGATAAAATATAACTGAGAATTCTGCTGCTGATGTGGTGGCAATTCTAATAGCTCAACCTCAGTTACAGTTACGCTTAACGATTTCACATACCCAAACTCTTCTGACCTATTTACAGTAAGCTAGAAATTTTAAGTGTTTCCTGGAGATGTCCCTTGTCCTTATTTGTTTTCTGCGTGAACACTCAGGTACAGGAGAAAGAAACAACAAAAATGTATGGTGGAGCATTGTTTTACACTCTTCCTACCGTATGCATCTGGATTCTTTTCAAAAACCTCCATACTCGAATGTTACCTGTTATGTCTTTGTGGATGAGAAACAGTGACATGTATAACAACGAAAAATGTTACAAAATTAATTTTCCTGCTACACTTGAATCAGAATATCTTTGCAATATTATTTGACAGTTTTATTGTGACTCGATTGAATATGAGTCAAATACCATTTTAATTTTAATACTCAGGTAATTGAAAGTTACTCAGGATTTGTTTTTTTTGTTCTGCTAGAGATTATATGCCATATTAAGAGTGTAAGTCATTGTTTAATACTTCTGCTTATTATGCAGTGCTGTTGGTCATCACACTAGTTTAGCAGATACATATCTGCATTATTAGGATATTTTATGCTTTTTAATATTAAGTCATAGCTTTGCTTGTTCTTGTAACTGTATCAATCAAAGAAACTAAAATTTTTCTAAAAGTTGATGAAGAAAAATGTTCACCAAAATGCTATTTACACAGTGGATTCAAAACTACTTTTTTGGTTTTGTTTCCTGCTGTTTTGTTTAACATGCAACCTTACGACTTTAATGAGCACAACAAGTTGTATAGAAATCGAGACAGAAGACATTTTTGCAAGCTATGAGCCCTGCGTTATGCTAAGGATGCAGCCTGTTTGTGTATTTAAATATGTTATTTCAGACAGTAGATGATACCACACACATTTTAGTAAAGACCCATGAGACCCCTGTGAACTTGCAAAAGGTTACAGGTATTCCTGCAGTCAAACTGTTTGTGCAGCAGGGCAATCAAAAGTTGTAGGATTTGGGGAAAAAAAGTCTGTTTACTCTCTTCTGGATTCTCCCAAACACATGAGCAAACCAGATTTCCCCAGCACACAGCTCTGCTTTGCATTTGAGACTTTGCTGTTAGTCTACTGAGAAACGGAAGGTTCGGCACCGTTTTTTCACTGCTTTTCCACCTCCCTAGGTGCATGGTCTCTACCGCACGACTGGCGCTAGTTTTGAGAAAGCACAGCAGGAGTTTGCAACAGGAGTGATGTCCAACAAAACTGTACAAACTGCTGCAGCCAACGCCGCATCAACAGCAGCAACCAGTGCAGCTCAGAATGCGTTCAAGGGTAACCGAATGTAGGGAAACATGAAGTCATCACAGTTCTCTTCGATTGATTTTCCAGTCACTTACTATATTCCCTAAAAGCCTAGATCAAAATTCACACAGCATGTTTGTCTCTTCTGCAGCTGTGCATGGGTAAAATGGGAAATGTTTGATTTATTTTATTACAAATTATTTATTTTAAAAAGGTAACTATTCTTTGCCCTTCTCTGAGATGTTGCATTCTAGAATATAAAGCCTTCGGTATTCTATGGAGGATAAATTATGTCAACAACTGGCCTGAAGTGAATTGTGGTATATATAATGATCAAACAAATGTATTAAGAATTTGGAAGGTTTTTTAGTGGTTCACTCCAGTATTTTTCTTAACTTCAGGAAAGCACTTTGGATCAATTACTTTTCTTTGTAAGAACTTTTTTTCCTATTTGTACTGTAAGAAGTGGGGTGGACTGAGGGATGTAGAAAGTTAAGTTTGGTGGCTACTGCTTTTGCAATTTCAGCAGCTGCTGGAGGACAAATACAAGTAGGGTAGATATTATAAATTCTTTTCTTGGGTTTTTTTAGGATAAGTCTTTTGATATAAACCTGTAAGTTTGCATGAATACTGTTGAGTTATCTGATCTTGTTTAAATAGTGGTTTAGTCCAGAATTTATCTGCGCCACTTTATAATTATAGCGTGCATTTGTATCTATTTTCATGGAGTATTCTCTACCTGTGAGAAATGACTATGGTGCATAAACATTCTCTGTAATAGAATGTGTAATGCAGTGTACAGTTTAAGGAAGTTAACTGATGGTTTCAATCACAGACCTAAATGATTATATATTTGCTATTTTTAATTTCAGTATTCATGTCTTGGGGTAACAATTTTGCTGGAAAAGAAACCAATATTAACTTTTAGAACACTAGTTTCTTGCCCCACTTCCCTCTTCTATGTGCAGTGGTATTTTTGTTGTGTTTGGGATTTTTGGCGGTTTGTTTTTTTAAGTGTAGATTTGTGTTTAACAGTGGTACTAAATCTCTAGCCTATTCAGTCACTATGTTTACTGCTTGTCCAAAAACCTAAATATACCATATTTAATTTTCTAACAGGATTATTGTCTAAACCCAAGCTTTTAAACCAATGGCATTTAACAGATACTTGAATTCATTTTAACATTAACTCAGCCATCTCTGTGATGTGATTTAAGCTGGGGGGAAATAAAGCTTTTAAACTATTTTGAGTTGGAAAAAGTGAGAAATCTTCATTTTTGACAGAATTAAATTTTAACTCACTGAACCAGAGGCCTAAGAAGTTAAATCGCAGCTGTGGAACTGAACCATCCATAATGGTACATACCATAACAATATTCTAGAATATAATCAGATCTTAGCATAATGTCATGTTTCTCTCCTTTGAAGACTATTTATATTCTTGGATTGCCTCATGAGTCTTATGCACAATACTTGGGCTGTTTTTTGAAACTGTTTTAGAAAATGAAAACAAGCAGGACCACATCCCACAACCCGTGTAAGTGTACTCTGTGGCTGAAATGAATTCAGCTCTTAAGGTGAATCACCTTTAGTAAGACAGCATAAAATTGAGGCCCCTCCATGTTCTGAATGTGTACTGATTTTCATAGGTTCTTGTTCACTGCACTGTATTCAGAACAACCGAAGAGCATTACAAAAAATAAACCCCCTAGCTTAATCCCTGGATCAGTATTGTACTGTTAGCATGAAGTCCCTATTAGTGTCCTTTCTGTTACCAATTTATTTAAATCCAACTTGACTTTGGGTAAGTGTTGTAGTTTTACCTATGCTGAAATTCATATTAACAACTGTGCTTGCTTCTAAATGTTCTCTGCATCATGGAAGTTAAAAGCAATTTAAATATTCTGTGTAATAGGGGCTTGAAAATTTCATCCTAGTGGACCATGCTAGCATTGAACTTAAATTTGTGTGGAATATTATTAAAAGCTTTCCAGATAAAGGCCACCATTTTCTCTTGAGATCAGACATCACCCTTCTAGCAGCTGTGTATCAAGATTGTTCTTTTCATAATCTTTCAAACTTAACTTGAGGGTTGTATCTAGAAACTCTACTATAGATTACTTTTAAATCTAAATTTAAGCAATTATTTTGGTATCTCTTGGATAGGAATCCCAGGGATGTCATCCTTGCAATTTAACTTAAGTTGAAGATTGCATAACAACATACATTACCAGAATATAGTATGGAAAAAACACTAGGAATAAAACCTGAATTTGGCAGGTAGATTTTTTTTTTTCTCTCCCAAATGTTTAAAGGCTCTTTGAGAAGACAGATTTAATGTTCTGTGTATAGGGAGCGTTGATTGGTAATGTTGTGGGTTGAATGTACAGTTTTAAACCTCCTAAGTGGAATTCAAGGTTCTGTTACATGTGAATTGTTTAAACCAGCAATCTCTGACACTTTGCAGCCCAAAAGAGGGGGAGAAGTTTGAGTTTAGCTTTGACAACAGAAGGGTGATATATGTTAAAATATTTTGTACCTAATGAAGAACAGATTTTACAATCTCTTACTAATTAATCAAAGTATGGCGCCCACCTAAGTTGTCATTTTGTAGTATTGTGGCAAATTGAGTACAAAGTACGAAGTTTAAACACTGGAATGTCAGTAGTCATTGATCTGTAATTTAGGAGTTGGTTTTATTTATCTGAGGGATGTTTGTATATTTTGTAAATTACTAACAATGCTCTGCCATCCTGGTGAATGTCATGGTTCTGTACAAATGCACTTCTTCTGTCCCTCTGTTGCATGTCTGAGTAGTTCAGAAGTTTTGTATATTTATTGTATTAACACAGTGTAATAGAATAAAGAAAAAAACTTTTTTCCTGAGTGTTTGCTCTGTATAGTTTTGACCAATACAGGGATTTTTCTTCTAACAGTCAAGATAACGTGCAGGATGGATGATCTATGTGAAAGTCTTACTTGGTTTTTATAATTCTGTATATAAGTGCTGTAATTCTGCTGAAATGGGGAATCAAAATGTCCACTATCAAAATAATACATTAGGGTATTGAGAATTAGTCTACTCAACTGTTATGAAGAAAATTCTTAAACACTTGCAGCCCACTTTCTTGTGCTCTAAACTCATGAAGGTTAAAATCTAAACATGTTCTGTCATTACTGAATTAAATTCTACAGGTATTAAGTGAATCCTAGAACACTATTGAAAGTAAAATGAAGTTGCTGAAACAGCATTGCTTTGGTAGTGTTTATTTTCCTAATTTCTGCCTATGAACTGATGTTTCTGTGTCCTTTCTTTTTTATAGTCACTATCACAGTCTGATTTTTTTTAAATAATACCAACTGTAACATCTGCTCCCTAGTACTGAATCTATTACTGGGTTTTCTTGGAAGGACAAAACGACTTAATCTAGACCGTGGTAACATAGTTAGGTTTGCAAGTGCACAATACAGAGAACAGTGCTCTGAGGTACAGCCAGGATTCCTTTGGTAGATAGCAGACATGAGTTTTTGAAGACATTTGCACATACATGCATCATTTAGTAGTGAAATTCTTCATCAGCTCGATCTGCTTCTTTGTAATTTACAGATCTAAGATGGCAGACTAGGGCAACTGGTTTTGTACTTTTTTGCGGATGGTAAGCATAATTGTGCAGCACAACCCAATCACGTTTTATAGTTAGAATTGTTACACGATTTAAATGCTGTTGTGGGGAGATAATTCCTCTGGCTTGCTGAGGCTGGTTTTCCTCAAGAAGCTGTAAGCACAAAGTTGGGAATGCATGCACACACAGAGAAAACAGCCTGAGGAGGAGGGCTGTGATTAAAGATACTCGGTGATGCTTCTGGAAATGTATTTCTGTCAAGGAAAAGGCATGCACCTAGAGCATTCTCGTTATGATTCTGTAGTAAGGCGCAGTGGATCAGATTGTTAAAACAAATGTATGTTAGGTTTCACTCAGTTACATTAAAATGTGTAAGAATTAGTTTGCACCTTTTTTCCTACAAATTAACTTTTTGCCTGCAAGTAGCTTTTATTCTCATCAGTAGAAAAATGGAGAAGACTTACGAAAGAAGTGGTGCAGATTTATTACCTCAGCAGCAGAATACTAGTTTAACTTCATGCTAGGATTAAACTAGATACCATGTCACATGCTACTGGGGGGGGAGGAGGGAAGTGTTGATGGGAATTAGGACTTGTGGGTCATGCTGCCATACATTCTGTTCTGGAAANGTTCTGGAAAAAAAAAGAAATTAATTGTCCAGCTGTTCAATGGAAGTATATACAGCTCATCTAAAATATGCTTTTTGTTGGATGAATGGATAGTGATTACACCAAACAGCAGTGCTTTTAATTTGTTTGGTTTAGTGTCTCTCAATACAGTTGGTGCTGTGATGTAACTGTATATATATCTGAAACTACTGTCCTGGTTCAGTGAGTGTTCCTACCCGTTGCTGCTACATCCCTCAGTGGTGAAGGAGAACACTTTGGCACAGAGGAGTTGCTGTGCAAAGCGTGTAGAAGACCAGGTTTTACTTCTTTGTACCCACGGCTCAGGAAGGGAAACTTTGCAGCAGGTGAGACGGGAATTTTCAGACTGATTTTTTGGTGATGAAGTTGGAGGTTGTGTTAGTAATTGGTGGTGTGATTGGAACAGGGCTAATGTAGGCCTGGAAAACACAGCCTGCTCTGGAGTCCAGGTGCTTGTGACCAGTCACTCAGATTTTCTGCTTTGCAGATGTGCACAACCAGAGCTGGGTAGGGTATGCTGGCTGGAACCCAGGACATTTTAAAAAACAGCTGCCTCTGACCACTGATGTCTGCATGGCATCAGCTGCTCTGCCAGTTTCAGCTGGTAGTGCTGCAAGGAGATTTTACAATGTTTATAGCCTAATTAAACAATCATGTATTGTTCGAGCTGTAGTCATTGCACCCATGCCAAAGCACGTGTTGCTGTTCTGCAGCGCAGGGCTGTTGCCTTTGCTATGTATGTGGTTTTGGTGTTTTAGAGAAAAAAAGTGGATATGCTGGATAGGGCAGTGGGGAGCGATACTTCTTGGCGAAGGTAAGAGAGCAATTGGAAGTGGTCAGCCATGTGATTAAATTTGGAATTATTTTTTCTTTACCTTTCTCAGCTAGACCAAATTACTGATCCCACTGCATCTGAGCGATGCCTAAAGCTGGTTAGGGATGCCTGTGCTCTGAGAATTTCACTGATATGAAGATACCACTAATCAAATAAAAGGCACCTATTTGAACAAGCTTTCAGTGAATCACAGGAGAAAGACAACATCTTTATATTCCTGTCCCTCTGGTGTAATACACATTTGCTTTCTTATTGCATTACCATTCTACACCCAGGTGGAGCTTGGGGAAGAAGTTATTACAACACAGAAATCTGTAATAATTCACACCATTAGAGAAGTGAATTCTGTGTTCTGTATTGCCAACTCCGTTAACATTACTGAAAAAGGGAGGCAATATTTTTACCTATACAAATCAGTACTTTGTAGTTTCTTTCAGCAATGACTTGTATTTTTAGAATAACTGCTGTATCTATACCTGCTTTGAAATCCATAGAGATGACTAATGTGGTGCTGCATTGAGTGGCAGCTATCCCCTAACTTCTTCTGGACTGTAGGTTTTTAAATGTTCCACATTTTAACCAAGAGCTACTTGGGAAGTTTAGAAACTGTTAGAAGTGTGATTAAACTAAATGCAATTAATTATATGTAAATTTAATAGAAATGGACCATAGCAACTATGAGACAAAGCTGACATCCTGACTTTTCTTTAAACTGCTGAAAGCCTTACTCTTAGTTCTGCCATAAATTTGCTAAGAAAACCATACGTAACCTGTTGCTAGTGATTGTACTTTTCACCTGTGACTTGACAACACATAGTGGCAAACACCAGTTTATAAAATCTGTGATTAAGCAGTCTTTGTTCTGGCCCTTCACTACCCTTTTTCATGAGAAAGGAACCACAATGCTTTAGTTGCACAAAAAAAAAAAATAATTGTCAGACATGTTCAATTAGAAACTCTGTTTAATGCAACTGTATTGTGTAATACATAGCTACAGTTTCAGCTCACATACTTGTTGATCAGTAAGTGGTAATAATTGTCGAAGTCAGATGGAAATCTGAAACACAATGTCCATGGGCTGGGATCTTAAATGCTATTAAAGCTGCAATTAAAGCTACCTTGCTGTGGCTTAACTTATCCAATATGTTTGAATTAAGGTAGTCAGACTCCTGTTAAAAGTTTGAGAACTCACATTTTAATTGAAATTTAGGTTAAAAGTAACACATTAGGTACATCATTCATGCTAACAAATGTACATAGTGGTGACAAGAACAGAAAAACAGTACCACAAATAAACCATGGCTCAAAATCTACTCTAGCTGGATTGCTGCAGCCGTTCTCCCTATACAAAGCAGCTGTGGTGTATACACTGCTGCCATGCTGGTTTTGTTAGGCTCTGTCCTCTCCTTGAGGTAGGCACCAGCGCCCACTGCTTTCAAGGAAGACTTTAACTCCTCTCTGTTTACCGCTAGGGTGTGAGATAGTCGGATGTGGGGTAACAATGCAAAATGGAAATGATTTGGCTGAAAAAAATTCTCAGAATCCACAGAACTTTATTGAGTAAAATAGATACAAAGGTGATACAGACAATCCAGAAATAGCTCAGCAGCAATGTTTTTTGCAGTGCCACATTATTAATAAAGCACATTAAGAAACCTTGCTGAGCCTTTTCAGCTATTAGATTGTATATTGCCAGAGATGGACACAGCTTCACATTTGAATTGTCTGTATTATATAGATCTGACTATTTCAAAACAATCTAGAAAAGATTTTTGTTAAATCTTTAAACTGCTGTTACTACTGTTGTATTAATCATCAAAATCAGTGATGCTATTGTATTACTCTATGCTTTAGTTTGTCCACACCACCAAAACTCCAGCCACTTCTTCCCTGGGAAGTCCCTTTTCAAATCTCTTGTTTAAAAGCAAAAACTAAGGAAAAAATAAAAACCACAACAAAACCCATTCCTGGTATTGCACATCTCACACAAGTTTGTGTATATATATATATTTTAAATATGCTACAATTAAAAAAAAAAGTCTATGGCACTTTACAGAATACAAGTTTACGAAGTTGATCAAACCACAGATGTTTGAAGAATTCTTCAATACCACAAAAACCAAAGGAGTTAAACTGAACTAATTGGCACACAGGTTTTAAAGAATCCACAGCAAATTCTTCTAGAGCCTACGCAGTGCATGTACATTGAGAAGCAGTTAAACTCCGCAGCCCCCTCATGAAATTAATCAAATTAGCTTTAAGCTGATTTCTGATCTTTT
>VZSZ01000077.1:27450-39064 GCA_013398815.1 Ibidorhyncha struthersii | reverse complement strand
TCCTACACAACATTACTATATGCTAAGTAAATAAATAACATCTATTTTTCTGAACTAGATAAAGAAACACACTTGCCTCCATTACGCTTACACTGCCAAAACCAGAAAGTCAGAAGCTGATCCAAATTATAATATTTGAATTAGGGTTTTGGTTTTAGAGATGTTGAGCTGCAGGGTTTTGCTTTGGCATACCAGGCAGATAGGAAGGAACAGCTGCAAAGTTCAAATCTGAGTCAATCACATACCACAGCTGTTTATTTTAAAGAGGTGTCCTGCAGGCAACGTACAAGAGACCTGCAAGTACCTTCCAGAACAATGTTATGGCCAATCCTTCATGCTCCCCCTATGGTTTGACCAAAGACGGGTGCTTAGACTAAACCCTACAATTCAGCTTCCACCCTTCCCAGCCTGGTTCTGTCAGCTCAAGAGTGAGAATAAATCATCTTTAGATAAGTGGCTTTTGGCTTGGCTTAAACAAACAGCTGAATGGAAGGCCACACAGACTGCTGAAAGGGTCCCAATTTATAAAATAAATCCAGGCACAATTAGACATTTTCTTCTAAAGCTTGCTACGCTCCAAAGCACAACTACGTGGAGGAGTTTCTCAACCTTGTTTACAATACATAAGCTTGAGCATCTCATAACCCCAAATGTGCAAATCTTGGAAGCCTGGGTTCTGCTTTCTCTGAAACATTGCTCGTTAGCAGTTATAAACACTGAAAATGCTTTGAACTATGAGAGTGGAAGTGGCTCCTATTTATGTTGATGTTTGCAGGCTCACTATTTAAAACAAACAGAAAGAGGCTCACACACTAAGACTCAATTACTTCAAGCTGACGCCCACCCAGCTCAACACGAGCTCCTGCTTTATGCATCTTCCATCCTTAGGTGTTCCTGGACAAGCAAGCTAGTCAACTCTGAGCTCACCCTGCCTGGCAGAGTGAGGCAGCCACCAAACCATGGAGGCAGTAGGGACAATGCTTAGACAATGTGGGATAAGCATTAGAGATTATTCATTTTCTGGGTGAGTGATAAAATGTGAGTAAATAAACTTTTCCCACTTGGTCCCTTCACAGGAGGTGCATTCTTCCAGGAGCTGCTGCCCAGGAAAAGAGGGCAGGCTTCTGCCGACTTCTACTCAGTCTTCAAAGCAGTTGGATGAGACACCAAGCAGCATTTCTCAGGAGATGCCACCATGAACATCAACCCACCTTGCTAAAGGTGCACCTCTGCATTTCTATCCCCACACTTAGAGGTGACTTGCAAATCTAAGAAAAGGTATGTTCACCACATTCCCCTGTCACAAGAGAACAGGGACAAGGATTAGTACTTAAGGAAAGAAAAGTTGTCCCAAAAGGTTTGGAGTAAGCTTTCTCTGCAGACCGCAAGGAGCTCTGCTGGCACTGCCTTCTGGTATGCAGTGCATACTCACCACGGGAAGCACCTGGACCAAGAAGAGGGAAGGACACTTGGATACTTCAGTGTGTCTTTGTTTTGTTTTTAAATGCAACACATTTCAAAGTCATCAAAAATATTCAGGGTCAGATAACAAAACAGGAGAAGGTGCTTTAAAGCTGAAGTGGTTGCACAGCTTCAGACAAACAGCTGAGAATAAGCAAAAGATTCCCTCCCCCTCCATCCACCTTCATATTTTCATCAAATTATTGACTACTAAAACAACATTCCAAAGCAGAGCTTTTTACTTGAAGAACAGAAAGCAAAGCTTTGATTAGTCGTCACTTGTGAATTAAAGGAGGGCAAACATTTGCATATCTCATAAATATTTAACTGTTCTAAACCTGCACAGGGATATTAATGAGTGCATTATTGTGACAGGCTGTTGAAAACATGCCATACTCTGTTCATAGACAGATGCATTTCAGTGGTAACAGAAGGAATGTAGACTTAGGATGCATCACGTCTTGTTCCTGTTGGCCCAATGTAAGATGTGAAATATAACTAAAATATTTTGCAAAATAGTTAAAACTCACTGAAATATTCTAATCAAATCCCTGTTTCCTTGCCCTTCATTTGAATTATGCCCTGTTTACTTCAGCCTTTTCCTACAAAGACATAGCTTGTAGATGTAAAATGTTTAAACTAAAATATCTCCCATTTGCCCAAATTCTACATACTGCAACAGGTTAATAAATAAATAAATAAACGACAAAAAGCCCACTGACAGTGACTGTTCTCCTGATGCAGCATGAGATGGTTATTTCATCCCATCTTGTAAGTGGGCTTTTTCCTATCGTGCTATGCTAAGTGCCATCTAAGTACAGGTGGATTTGTTTCTAGAACACATCACTGTAAAAGAAAATGAATGTAAAACTTATTTCCAACTTAAAAAAAAAAAAGCAGTTGGAATGTACTATTCTCTTTCTGACCTCATTAAAAGCTGTGGCAAAACTCCCACTGACTTTAACGGGGCCAATACATCACTGAAAAATCACTAGAAGAATGAAAGTTTCCAAATTTTCAGACCAACTGCAGGGGAGGTTTAAACACAGGATTCATTTCCCTCTTCCCTCATCCAGACAAAACTTTGCTTATTGCCCCCCCACTAAGATGAGATCAAGCTAACTCGGATTTCCAGCATCTCCTCTGAACCACAAATTCTCAAGCAGATTTGTTCCCTTGCTCTGTATTTATTGACTTATAAAATTCCTTAAACCTGCAGCCATTACGTTGTGTTTTGAAAACTTACTCAAGATCTTTTGCAATCCCAAAATTTATTAAAACCTATGAGGCTAAAAAAAGCTAATGTGTAGTATTTCTATTGTTGCTATCTCAAGAGAAAATTACACATCACATCAAAAATCATCACTAAGGGAGCAATCTTGGCTACAATTAGTGATAGCCTAACTGCTCAGGAATTTACCAACTGGGAGTGGAATCGTGAGTTTCCTTTCCTACTTTGATTCCTCACTAACTCAGTGAAGTCTCAGTCTTCAAGAGTCTCATCTGAAGTCCCCTTTCTTGTTACCTACAATATCACATCTATGAAGTGGACTCAAATACTCATTGTGTTGCAATTACTTGCAACAACTCTTAACTACAGCTTCTAAAGGACTTTGGCTCGGGAGACAGGGTGATTAGGAGGAAAATGGGAAGTCAGAAGGGAAGTACTACTAATATTTGGTAGCAAACAAATCCTTGCTATTTTTATACTAAGGATTTTTACCTTAAAAGGAAGTTAGGCTTTGGCTGTTTAAATAGTTAATAGTGTGTGCATGAGCTAGAGCATCAGCCCAAAAAATCCTGGAATCTATGCTTGCTGTAAAAAGCAATTCACTCCCATGAGTTCATCGTGACAGATTTGGAACTGCTCTTAATAATTTATGAATATTGTATTAAGATATTTATTATACTAATATATTGGTTATTATTTAATACGAGGCTGGTGAGAAAAACAGGGAAGAAAGGAAAGAATGACTCAGTTACGCCACTTCGCAGCAAACTCTGGAGAATTGCTTACTGAAAAGACAATACTAAGACAGGAAAAGCCTCGCAAACACAGCAGATCAAAGATGCAAGGACTGTTTAGGAAGGAACAGTCTCTCCAACTGAAGGGAAGAGAAGCTGTTTTGGACAAGAAAGCTTAAGGAAAAGGCACCTATTGGAGCTGCCTGTTGAAGGCAGGCCAACATAGGACACCATATTGGGTCCCTTATTTGCCTTTAGGCAAAGCAGATACCCCTGCAAACAGCCTTGGTTCCTTGTATGAAGGAAATACCGCTTCAGTTAATTCTCAAAAGGAAACCGTTGCTGTATCTGCTTTCACAGTTGTGACTGCATTAGCAGGGCAACCACAAAGGTTATGGATCTCCAGTCTGTCTGAACAGACCGGGGTGGGTCATTCTGCTGCTGGGACAAGACGTAAGGCTGTGGACCTGAGGACTGCCCTTTGTGAGCAGGAAGGACCCAGAGGTATTTGCACTGTTACTCACTGCATATGCCTGTAAACAATCCTCTACGTCAGTCCCTTCTGAAAGCCACCAGTTAGCAAGTCACCTCACAGGTATCAACTGTTCCCCAGCCTCATAAGGCATAACGCTCCCACAGCACAGAAAGGATGCACTTTTGGCAGAACAGGATGCACTTTGGATCTGGGCCATACAGGTCAAGTAAACTACCTGGCTATGATACCAGTGACAGATGAGATAGAGCACCTATCTTGTTTCAAAATGTATGTATTCATTTATGTGCCTCTTAATTCAAACTGAAAGTGAAACATCCTTCAATAATAATCAATACAGATGAGCAGCTCAGCAGAGTAATGCATACAAACTTGTGTACATGACAGAAACACCTATATTGAGCAAACACTGACTTTGCATGGTAGTGGAGCTGAGGAGAACCAGTAGCGACTCAAAGTAACTGAAAAACATCGTGATGGATCAGAGCTGCCATGTTTCCATATTGGAAAGGCGTGTAGACATCTGAAATATCTGGGCACCATATACAACAGTAAATTTGAAAAAAGTGCATGAAAATCCTTTTATCTAGTCTGGAAAAAGGCAATGTACTAGGAGAAACACAGACACACAATATCTGTGTGAACATCTACTGAGTGTGAGCTTTAACCGTTATTAATGGCTAACCATTTAACCACAGCCAAGAGAAGGAAC
Source organism: Ibidorhyncha struthersii (assembly GCA_013398815.1). Lineage (NCBI taxonomy): Eukaryota > Metazoa > Chordata > Aves > Charadriiformes > Charadriidae > Ibidorhyncha > Ibidorhyncha struthersii. The sequence goes on along the minus strand of VZSZ01000077.1, from coordinate 34,433 downwards.
TGAAATGAGATGTTGCTGATACTGCATATTTCATTAATTAATAATTACAGGAATGCTGTGTTCAGTTGGGACCTCTACACTTTAAAATGGAAGCTCACTGCAAAGAGGAAAAAATCTAGACTAGTAATTCAAATTCTGGAAACCCCATTTTAGAGCAAGAAACAACAGATGATTTGTTTTAGCAACTGGATTAAATTCTAAAGCCAAGATTGGACATACTTCTACAAGCTGAGCCACGTACAAAATTCTGGCATGTTATATGCCTTTCGACTTGCCAGACTAGGTATTGATAACAGTCTTTTTCTGTCATTAAAATGTATATGACTGTGAACATGAATAACAAATAAAAAATTTCTAAAAGCTGAAAGGGTCTAGAGGGAAAAAACATCTGCACCATTCTTAGCTTCACTTTCTCTGAAAGTGCTCTATAATATCTCTGTCACCGAGATAATATCTCAGTCCTGCTGTTTGTGTCACAGCAGCACTTAATGGAGTAAACTAAAACTAGACCTGTGTGGGGATATGCACATAAGTATGGTACTGCTGCACCTTCCTGCCACCTAGAAACATAGGAAAAATGAAAGGAACAAGGCATTGTTAACCATCTGAGTTTTCCAGGTGAGATGTTCCTCAGTCACATAACAAAGTCTGTAGCAACACTGGGAACTGAACCTGAATGCTGTCATTACAAACCCTAAAACTTTGGGGGTTTGATATACTCCTCAGTGTCATGCACTGTGCCAACCACTTTTCTTGTCATCCTTCAAACACAAACCTCAACTGTTTCTCTATCACTTTGAGTCTCCAGGCCTGACATGCTGCCTACAAAGCTACTCCTTCTCCATCAAATGTGACCATGGAAAAATGATACCAAATGAAATTATTGTATCTCCAACAGTAACTTTGGTTTTCCTGGTCACTGAGAAACAGTTTTTTTATTAAACTGTAATTTTTTCCTAAAGTATTTGCTGCTGAAAATAGGTAATTCCCATAGCAACATGCCACCACAGCTTGCCCTATATCAGGAAATACAAATTCACCTGCAAAGGAACAAACTTACCTCTATGACTAGCCTTCTCTACTTGTACTTCAGAGAAGAACATAACTTCAGTCATGAGACGTATAGGGATTGGTTCTGCCCACATGCATACCTTATTGAAAAGAACGAAGCTATAGGACAATAGCAGATATTCAACAGGTCCCACAAGGTTATAGAGAGTGGATTTACTTCAGAACAGACAGCCTTTTTACATATTGGGTTGGTGAGTTTCCTTTTTAAAGCTTTTACTGACATTAATCCTTTTGAGTGCAGTCTACAAAATAGTGTAAAGGTAGCATCTGATTGTACTGTTGCCAAAAGGTGGGGAATGCTAGATTATGTCTTCCCCTTGGGAAACACTAATAAATCAAAATCAAACTTGCCTATCTGAAGATGTCCCAGTGCCTAGATAGACATCTATTACTAACAAAAAGTCCCTGCATACTACCAGCTTTAAGAAAATCTGTCTGCTCTGTAAGTTTCAAACTTTTAATTGGATTTGGAAAATGATCTTTAAATATAAGATTATCTATTAGCTCTCCTTGTTGTACACACACAGCACAAGAAACAGTTTCATTAACTGTCCATCATGCAACTTGCTGTTTCAAAACAATTCTAAACAGTACACTGCATTTTGTAAATTGATAACGGCAGTTATTAGCATTAATTGGTTCTATAAAATTTATAATTTGCAACCATGTATTTTATCTTCCATGTCCTACTAAACAGCCTCCTAGAAAACTCCCTCATTTCATCAGGGACAAAATTAAGCAGATCTGAATAAATCATTAACAGCATTTATAAAATGGAAAAAAAATATGGTCATGCAGACTAGGCATTTACTTAAACATTTATCAGAATTTTACGCAGAATCTTACCTCACAAATCCACAAAGGTCACAGCTTAACCTGTGTGCACAGTGCCACCATTTGCATGTATTCTGGTTCACAGTATTTTCCTCAATTACATATCTCAGTTATGCTCTGGAACAATCTTCCTAGTTCATGTAGCTGCACATTTATTTCTATCTCAGGTGGGCAGAACATGCTTTTCTGCCAGTCTTTGTCTATGTAGTTATACTAAGACTGCAAAATTAATAGTTCAGATAAAGCACTCAAATAATCAAAACCATTTGGCCTAAAATGGAATATATTGAGCAAACCAGTATTTTCTCTGTTGTTTTTTTTTTCTTTTTCAAGATGCTTAGCTCTATGTTCTCTCACTGTTGAGTAATAAAGTTACGAGGTTGGCCCAAAGTACCAAGGGATAGAAAAGAAAGAAAAAATCTAAACAGACTACCTAAACATGGAGAGGACAAAACCATGCAGGTAGAGAGCAAAAGGCCAACACTATAATCTCTGCAGCTAGTTTTCTTTGCAAGCAGGGTCTGGTTTTGTTTTTAATGAAGCGTTGCTTAATGTACTGAAATGCTTTCAGATGACTGTTACCCATTACTAAGCATCAGATCTCTGATAATGCATAAAATCTTGCTATTAGACACAGTTAAAGTTTTATCTTGCCTATACATAGTACAAAAAGCTTGGAAACCTTTTCTCCTTACAAAATAACTTTCCATTCTTCCTGCATAAAAGCTGAATCAGGAGATTTATCTATTTTTCATCATAGCAGAGAAAAAGATTATGGGACACCAGAGTTCTTATTTGATTTAGAGTTAACCAGTAAAAATATCTATATAAAAAGCTGAACTTCAAAAATTATCATAATCTCAAAGCATTAAGAAAAAAAAAATCTGTTACAAATTCAACAATCCACTGAATAAATCAAAATGGAAACAAAGCAACTCGCACGCACATCCAGTACCCTGCCAGTCTCCAAGCACTGTTGGACGAGTAGTGTCTGCAAAACATGCAGGAGATCTTCAATTTGGCGCCTGTTGCACCAAAATGGCACAGCAGGCTCCCCTTTCTTATCTATATGACAGGGAATACAACTACATGAAATTGGACATAAAATTAATTAATTAGTGTTCAGTGAACGGCATCTTTAAAAAAAGTACGGGGTTATTTCTTTTGGGGTATTGTTTTTCTTTTAAACTTTAATTCATTGTCTACAATAAGAGTTGACACATCAGTTTGGTGTTTTGCATAGGATAAATTCCAAAAATACACTGGTTGGTGTACACTACACTTCTGCACTAGGGTAAAACAGAGCCTTCCAAGTTAAAAAAGAAAACCAAACAGGTTGAACCAACCATTTGAGTTCTTGCTCCTTGAATCACTTTTGTCTGAGCTGTCAAGATGGCAGAAGAGTAAGAGAGTAGCAGCTCTTAGAGATTTTTGGTGGAGCCTGGTCTATTTGGAGCACACCCAGAACATGCCAAAAAATTTAACTAGACTGACTCATCATTTGGATAATGATCTCATCTGAATTGAAGCTGTGAAAATACCAAGTGACTTGAAATGACATCATTGCTGTTGCAAAATCTAGATGCTTTTGTAGCTCTCCTAGAAAGAGGGCTTTGTTAGAAGACAGAGATGAGAGACTCTTAAAGCAGATGCTCCTGAGGATGTGCCCAGAGGCCGGCTGGTACATGTGCACAGCTAGGTCAGAGGTGTTGGCGGTGCTGTGGCAGCCTCTCGGCAGCAGGCTGTCCTCTCCCAGCTGGAATTCGTGCCCTGTGTTCTTACTGGTGGTTCTGCCCTTGTAGGGCTGAGATCCATCTCAATTGCTCACCTCCGTATTTTGAAAAACTTACCACATACCAGGCTTTGGTAGTGGAGCTGTCACCGCTGGCTTCATTGCTGGTGACATCTGCACTGCTGGTGATGCCTGCTTTGGTATTGAGTCTTTTTGCAGCAATGTTTTAAGATGCTGCCTGAGCAGCTCTGGATAGAGCATGAGAAAACATAGCTTATCTTTTACCAAAATTCACAGACTTATCTTCTCTGGACTGGAAGAGACCTACAAAGATTGCAGCAGGAGAGGTGAATGGCAGTTGCACTCCTCCATGTTCAAGGTGTGTGTCACTGACTACAGCACTCACATTTGTTTACTGCACATGTTTTTCCCATGAAAGAAAAGAACTACTGTGTTTCTTTTTCGCTACAATCAATATCTGCTATCCTACTCAGAGAAGGGAACATAAAAGGCAGAAGGTATTAAATGGACAAGTGATCCTTGTTTTTCTCAGTATGGTGCTGCTAAACAGTTATTTCTGAACACTTTCAAAACCAAGCTTAGGATATTTGCTGCCTTCTAAGCAGTATTCGTATTTGCTCATCATCATCATAAGGGCATGACTCTGCAGTGTGATATAAAACTTCTATGAGTCTAGCAGGTGTACTGAACTCTTGAATGCTTTTTCAAAATACATAGTTATAAAAGAAAGAAATGAGTGTTCACTTCACAGGGGCTAGCATAAAACTATCAGAAAAACTCTAAAGCATTTTGAAGAGTTTGAGAAGAGTCTGTTTACCAGGACACGCTCAGTATCTTATCTCCCAGCTGCAGGTTGAAATAAGAAATGGTGGGAACTGTGCAGCAACATAGCTGTGCAGCAACATTGCACTCAATTGCCGTATGCTGGAGCCAAATACTGCCAGCACCAAATACTGCTGGCAACACATGCGCAGCCCTGATTCTCTTCGTTATTCCACAGACACTGTCTTGTACACATGAGGGCTTAAAACCAGTTGAAACTGCAATGAAATATGCTGCAAGAATAACAAGAATGCATATAGCTCCTTTCCCCAAATGTGGAAAAACTTATGTGTACCAAGTTTTGGTTTCTTTATGAGCTGTTACAATAAGATTGTATAAAAAGGTACTTGGCAAATTGGTTGGTTTGTAGAAAAAAAACAAACAACAAACCTGAGAGGTTTGGTTAGATTAGGCATGTGTGTCTGAAATGTAAAACTGACATGCTGGTCACCGTTATACCTAGTAAAACAATCCTCTCCCTTGTTTTCAAACCCGTATTTATGTTTAAGTCTTTTTTTTTTTAACAGGAAGCTATAAAAAGAAACAATACGCAGAAAGTTCTTAAACCACAAGCAAATGCAAGGAAGAGATAAGGTGAAATACTAAAAATAAATCTGGAGCAGTTGTGAGTTGGTGAGGAAGGAAAGTAACAGTAAAACATCCATGTCTTTATGCAAATATGGTTAAAAAGAAAATAAAGGAATAGGAATCAGCTGGTGAGAGGAAGAGCATGGTGGAACAAAGCACGCTATGGGAATGCAAACACAGGCTGTTACAATAACCTGTGCAGGAAAGCTGCACGCCTCAGAGAAACTCAATACACTACTACTGTACTCAAAGACAATGAGAGTGTCCTACAATATGAAGACGAACAATAGAAATGACGGGCATTCAGTTGCAGCTGTGTGGGGACTGATGCAACTCGTTCATGCTCCAAGTGCCTGGCTGCTGAAGGGCAACTCAGAAAGCCTGTGCCATTCTCCAAGGAAACCCAGCAGGGCAACTCAGCAGCACCACTGCTTCTTGGCAACAGTGGAGTAAAACAAGCTCTGCCTGACCTGGGGCAAGTTTGACACAAGGTGTCCTTGCTCCAGGTGCCTCTGAGCTGCAGATGTTTTTACACCACTCACCAGTACAAAAAAATGACATAACCAGTAGTCTTATAATACAAACATTAAATGATGACCTAGGAAACGTGATACTGAATTTTATAAGAAGCTGTAGAAGAATGGCAGATAATTGAAAAGTGTGCAAAAGAATGGTCAGTGATGGCTTAACCTTTGAAAATTCTTGGGGAATTTGTAAAATAAGTTTAATACAGAAGATTGGAATTTATCAAATATAGCAGTAACCTTTCAATATTGAAGAACATAGTGCAGGGGGCAAAAAAAAAAAAAAAATCAACCCAGCCTCAACTAAGACCAAGAAACAGGACACCTATGAACTCTTGTAAGCAATTATGTTAAGCCCATGAAGAACATGAGATTACTGAAATAAGTCTAACCTTTCCACAGTTGTTCCTTTAGAATGGCAGGCTAAAATCCAAAGCTTAAAGTACTATTTCTTTGGGAGGAAAAGATCAAGAAGGGTCTCGGGACAAGCAGGCAGTTATCCCTCCATGCAATTTAAACTATATTTTGTCTCCTGAAAATACTTGGCACACATGCACAGAAGAATGCTTTGAGTTGAAGACTACTTGAGTTACACCAAAAACAGATACATCTCTTTATCAGACTCCAAGAAAACCAGTTTCCTAAGGGTAGGCTACCATTGAAACTCATAACGGTGGGAGCAATGCATTCAAGAGTTCAGTACAGCTGCTAGAACTCACAGAAGTTTTACATCACGCTGCAGAGTCATGCCCTTATGATGATGATGAGCAAATAAGAATATTGCTTAGAAGGCAGCAAATATCCTAAGCTTGGTTTTGAAAGTGTTCAGAAATAACTGTTTAGCAGCACCATACTGAGAAAAACAAGGATGACTTGTCCATTTTCTCTTCTGCTTTCTGAGACAGCTGAGAAAAAAGCATTCACTTAAATTTGTCGGTACTGTACTTACGTGGTAGTTAATCACTCAAGAACAAGCAAGCCTTTATAAGACAAATGAGGCATGGAAACAATTAACACAGAAAACCTCTATTTGCCTTTCCCTCCCCCCGCCTTGGTAGATACAAGCTGTATTTGCATCCATAGTGGAAAACAGGGGACACTGCAACACTTCCATTACTGCACCTTTCTTAAAATCACCTATGCTGATTTTAAAACTATACTATAAACTCAATTGATTAGGTATGGTAGCATATAAAGAATATATCTTTGTAAAAAGAATTATATTTAACTTCATAAAATTAAGCATTAGCATAGAGCAGATTTTTAAGTCTGACAATACTACTACATATACATCTAAATTAATTCAAAGTCATGCTCCACCACAGTGTCTCAGTGAGCTAAGTGTTATTCCAATACTGATAAACTGTTATGCATGCTGTCAAACAGATGCA